>JAJPUD010002635.1:57982-93816 GCA_023553655.1 Myrmecobius fasciatus
CTCCCTTCCTCCCTTCCTCCCTTCCTTCCTTCCTTCCTTCCTTCCTTCCTTCCTTCCTTCCTTCCTTCCTTCCTTCCTTCCTTCCTTCCTTCCTTCCTTCCTTCCTTCCTTCCTCTCTTCATTGTAATGTCCCATATAGTGTTTTTGCTATTCTTCAAAAGACATCTACTTTGTTTCCAATTCTTTGCTATCGAAATAAGTGGATAGTTTTCTTTGTCTTCCTTAGGAAATATGCCTAACAGAGGGGTTACCATCCTGAGCAATCAATTTGTACAAAGAAGGTAAGTGGCTGATTTGGAAGCTTAAAGATGGTCAAAGCAGAAGTTTCTAGAGAGAAAATGGACTCAGGCAATAGGCATTGACTATATTCTCATTTGGAACTCAGACCTTAGATTTGGAAGGAGGCCCAAAACCCAAGGCAAGGTATCTTGATAATGTGCCAAATTTCTTTTGGGTATGAAACTCTGTTGTCCACCAGAAACTGTATCAATCTCAGTCTTTTTTTTCCCTTACTTATTTGAGTGGAGAAGTTCTAAAACTGTTGAGAAAGGACCCATTCATTTCTAATTCTTCATCACTTTTATCTGTAATCTTTTTTTTTTAAAAAGATCAAAGGATATTTATTAGGAAAAAGTAGAAATCTAATCTAATTTAATTAGACCCCATTAGGTAGACTTGGATCTTAGAGGCTATCTAGTCTAACCTCATTTTACAGATAGGGACACTAAGGTCCAGAGATGTTAAGTTATTCACCTAAAATCATGCATAATAAGTGGCAGGGCTAAGGTATGAGCCTAGAACCTTTTATTCCAGATAAGCAGTCAATCAGTAAGTATTTCTAGAGTGTCTACTATGTGCCAGGTACTGTGTTCATTGCTGGGATACAAGTACAAAGAATGAAACAATCTCTACTTGCAAGCCAACATTCTTTCAGCTGCTTTGTAAAGGCTCTCCAGTTTGTTTTCTATGGTAAGATTTGCTGTTCCTACCTGATTTAGCCCAAATCAGGCCTTTTAAAGTCAGAAGGACTAATCTGGGGGCCTGGCTTTATCTCTGCTAGTGCTGATTAATGGGGGAATTGAATTGATAGCTCACTGGTCTGATGAAGTTAATTTGATCATGGGCAAATCATTTTTTCCTATCTGATGCTCAGCTTTCTCATCTGTAAAATGGGATTACTACCTGTAGAACTTACCTTACAGAGTTATTGGGAAGATGAAATAAGATGATGCATGTAAAACTGCTTTGTAAACAGTCAAGTGTCCCATAAAAGTAAGGTATTATTATTCTCAGCAAATAATGAGAGTTCCAAAAATTATGTTGAATGACCTCCAAGAGCTTTCAGGACTTTGAGCAGCTAATGCGTGCCAGACTGGCAATCCTTCTTCCTATAGATTAATGCCCTGGGCATCTGCTCCTCTTCCTTGTTCTCACTTTTTCTCTAAAATGGTGCCAATTTAGAGGAAGGCAAATTAGTTTGTGCAGTCACATACATTCCTCCCAGTACAATTAATTTTTAGTGAAAAAGAACAAGGTTAATATGCTGCTTTTTTTTTAAACATTTGCTCCCATCCTTTCTCATTTAAAAAACATTAAGGCATTCCTAGGATTTTAGGATTTGAATCAAAAAGAACCTTATACAATTTCTAATCTGACCCCTTTGTTTTATGAGTGGAGAAACTGAGGCCCAGAAGGTTCGAAGGGATTTACTTGCCCATGATCCATGTATAATAGTACATGGTGCAAGTGAGATTCTTTGATTCCAAATCCTTTTTCCTTCCCTCCACATACTCCCATCTCCTCTATTTATGGTTAGGCACTGCAGGGAACTTCCTAATCTTTAATGGGGTCAAGATGAACACCATCACGTTTTTACCAATAAAAATGATTGATTTCAATAAGTCAGCAAGATTTTATTAAGCACCTACTGTATTCTAAGCACTGTGCTAGGCACTAGGGACACCAAAAAAAGTGAATGTCTCAGTCTTTAAGGACCTTATGAGGCATTTGCTAAATGAGCAGTTTCCCATGGGAAAACGAGGAGCTCTTGGGGATGCTACCCGTTCATGTCTTGTTTCCCAAATCTCTGAGGTCAGAACACAAGATTGGCAGTTGCTTAGGAAACAAGACTGGGATGGGGTCGAAGTGTGGGGGGGGAACAGAGGGGTACAACAAGGAAGGTTTTTTAATTTCAAATTTCTACCAACAAACCTTTTTTATTGCCAGAAAAACATCCTTCTTCCTAGCTTGGAGATATTTTTTGGGTGATCTGTGAAACTGTATGTGTCACAGTGATGTCCCAGGGTCTCCCCTAGACGATTTTCAGACCTGGCCCAGGCATACAAGTACCCCTTTATTTTGCTAATCTTTTTTTGTCCTCTTTTCTCAACCAGGTCACCTAGAGCTTGTTGGGAGGGGATGATTTTGCTGCAGCGATCAACATTTATAACAAATCAATTTTGCAACTTTTTAGTTGAACAGGTGGGTATTTGCATGCTTGTGTTTGATATTCTCAACAGTGAGCTCTTGAAAGTAAAGGTGGAGGAAGAGAGAGAGGCTATGTCTTTTTTTTTTTTTCCTTTTTCATTAGAACCACAATACCCATGACACTGCTTTCAACACTAGGTATCTGGGAATGCTTGTTGAGAAATGATTACCTGCTTCTGACATTACAAGGAGATCTCATAAAAAAAATACAGGACAATCAAGTTTGTTATTTGAAGTCCCCAAGTTTCTGGGAGAAGCCTAGAAAAAAAGATGGTTGTGTGACTTCCTTAACCATACTTGCAGACATAGCTCATATGGTTTCCTTTCCTTATTTATTTATTTATTTATTTATTTATTTATTTTGGTCTTTGAATGTACAACAAGAGGCCCTCAGAGCCACAGACATGTGGGAAGGAGTCAATATACCAAGACATCCCATAATTTGGGGGAGTCTGACCCTCTAGAGAGGAGGAATGGACTTCTTTCCTTGGCTTGGGCTGAGATTTCATCTCTCTCTCAATTTACAAAGACTCTCTTTTACTCTTGTGCACATCATCATCCAAACCTATCTGTACTTCGTAGCTGCACTGAGCAATCTTTGATATAGTTGTCTTAACAGATAGGATCATTTGCCAGCCATGACTGTGTTTTGCCTAAGAAAAGTTTGCTAATGAAGAAAGCAGGATAATGAGAGCAGATGAGAATCACTCCTTCATTCTCCTTGTATGGACTACCTACTTCAGATTAGGAATTAACAAAAGTTGTTGATATTTATACTTGTATGTATATGTTTATATGTATGTATACACATATGTATGTATTCATGCATACACACATAAGATGTCCAAAACTTTAATAGCTAATACTATAGTCAGAAATATATGTAGACATAGATATGTATCCTGTAGTATTTGTGTATACACACACACACTCCACAGTTCTAGATCTAGATATATGTGCAACTCCAAGGGAGTCCCCACCATTCTGCTCTTCCCAAGTTTAGTTCAGGAAATTGTTTATCTTCCATACTCAAAAAGCAGAGTTGTTATTCTTACCCCCTCAGTATGTATACTGGTTGACTTTAGAGGCAGTTTTTCCTTTGTCTGTAACCCCAGTGATGTGCCATTTCCTGGCACACAGTAAGAGCTCAATCAATGTTTTGTTGCTTGATTAGTGTTAATAATACAGTAATTAGGGTCATTTTCAGTTGGACAGAAGGGAGGAACTTTTCCCTTTTTTTGGGTCCATTACTAGAGAAAGACAAATTAACAATTTTATTAAAAAAAAAAAGTAGAGAGAAGGGCAATGTTCTTGATTGAGACCATTTTGGTTTGGGCCTCGGTTAGTTTTCAATGCAACTGATCCTTGAAGGATCATGCAGTTGCTTGCATCTAGAATTTCCTGGCCTGGCGTTTCTTTGGACATCCCTGGCCCTGGATGTCTTGCGCGAAGACGCCTTTTTTATCTGCAGATGCTGCAGACACTGTTAAAGATGTCTGGGCCCAAGGTGCTTCCAGAAGGCTGACCAGAGACTTCTCCATGCTATTTTAAGGCTGCAAACAAATGCAGCTGACCACCTTCTTCTAGATTTGACCCCAGACCTTCTCCACGGGCTTTACGGTTCCAGGAGAACTTTTACTGGCTCCTGAGCAACGTCCGGTGCCAGAGAAATGCGGCTGAGCCATCTCTGGTTTTTCCCTTCTTGTCAACAGCACCCGGAGGATGCTGATGACAAAAAGGTGGGACATTCATGGCAGGCTCGGCCTTCCTCCCTTCTCCCCCTCACCCCCACCTCTTGCCACCTAGCCCAGTTTATTGAAACTGACATGGGATGAAACTGTAGGCGGTGTGATTGATACTTCCTGAGAATAAAGCAGATGCGGCTAAGGGGGATGGGGATGGGGATGACAAGGATGCGGCCCCAGCTGGGGCCGAGGACCACGAAATTGAGGGCCAGTAATGGACACAACGTGCTACGGCCGAGCTAGGGAGAGGGCAACGAAGCTGGGGAGGAGATTTGCGCTAGTCGTGCAAATGGCCTAGTCTGAGGCACGAGTAGTCCAATCTCTAGAACTAGAACTGTGAGACGCAATTCAATCGTTCCTAGGAGCCGTTAACTAACTTACTCCCCCCCCCCCCCCCCCCCCCCCGGAACCCCCCGGGGGGGCCCCCCCCCCGGGGGGGATTTTCCCCCGGGGGGGGGGGGGGGGGGAGGGGGCGGGCCCACGGGCGGGTGGCTGTGGTGGCGGCGCGCGCCCCCGGCAGGGTTCTCTGCCCCCCCCTTTCCTTCCCCCATTCCATCCGCCCAGGTCGCGCGTTCTCGCCGGCCACGGGCAGGCTGGCTCATTTGGTTCCCCGCCCCAGCCCGCCCCGCCTCGCCCCGCCCGGGCGGGCCAGCCCGGCCCTCCAGGCCAGTGTTTCTGGCGGCCGCCGGGCCCCACCTCCATTCCCCCTCTTTCCCCTCCCCAGCAGGACGGCGGGTCGCAGCGGGAGTGCGCGCCTCCGCGGCTTTCTTCTGGCCCCCCTCTGCTGCCCCCATCCTCCCCTTTCCGGTGGCGGGTACGCGGCTGCCTGTTAAAGCTTCGCGAGAGCGGTTGGCCGGCTTAGGAGAACACTGCGGGAGCGCCTCGGGTGAGTAGTGCTGGGCGATGCGGCTCCGGCACGGGCACGGGCTCCGGCTTGACATCCTCAGCCTCCTCGCCTCATCCCCGGGCTAGCGGCGCGGCTGGGAGCCGGAGCAGCGGGAGGCCGGGCACCGGGCACGGGGCTGCGGACCGGCCCTAGCCCTCCCTCTGTCTGTCTCTTCCTCGTCCTCCCTCTCCCCCTCCGCCACCGCCGCCGCCGCAGCATCATTCCCCTCTTTAGTCGCGCCTCGGCAGCCCGGGGAGGGACCGTCTCGGGGGGCCTCCCGCTTCCACTGTCGCCCAGTCCTGCCCTGTCCGGGGAGAGGGTGGAGGCGGCGGCAGTACCCAGACCCCCCCCAACTTCCCTACCCCCCCCGGCTCCCGCGGGTGCCGGTCATCGCCGCGGGGCTGGCACCTGCCCAACATCCCCGTGGCGGCCACAGGCTTCAGAGGGCCGCCGCGTGGACTCCGCGACTGGGAGGTTTGGTTCTGAGGCTAGCTGGTCCTTTTACCGGGGAGAAAACTGAGGCCCCCAGGGTGGGCAAGTGACTGGCCCAAGGTCACCCTTAGGAGTCGAGCTCCAAAACTGAGATTAAAATACCATCTGGTACAGTTCTCTCAGAGTGGGGGTTGAGGTGTGTGTGTGGGGGGGGTGTTGAAGCCTAGGGAGATGAGTAGATGGAAGGGACTTGCCCAAGGTTACCCATGATGTCATCAAATCTATAGTTGTAAGGGACCACAGATGGAGAAACGGGGGGGGGGGGGGAGGTAAATTGACTTGCCCAAGGTCACACAGTACGTGGCCAGGAGTCAGTTAAACCTGAGTTCCAATTTGACCTTTAATGTTTCCTGGGACTTTGGACAAAGCTCTTTCCTTCCCGGAGCCTCGGTTTCCTCCTGTAAAATCAGGAGGTTGGACTAGATGACCTCAGGTCTGTTTCAGCTCCGGATCTATGAACGCAGATCCTCTGGATTTGAAAGGGACCTTAGAGGCCATCTAGTTAGGAGAGGAAACTGAGGTTCATAGAGATCAAGTGGCCTCCCCCAAGTTAGCCAGAGACCGTAATGTGTCAGCGGTAGAATTTGAACCCATATCTGACTTCAGAACCAGGATCTCACTCCACCTTACCGAGGTCTGGACCAAGTAAAAGCTTAATTTGATTATTCCTTTGGATACAGTGCTCTTCTCATTCTGCTCTATATACTTCCTCTTTCCCCACATTTTTTTTTTTAAAGCCACCCTAGGAAAACCATGACTATTTATTTGCCTAAACTTCCAGGAAATGTTAATATCTTTGAACTAGGTCAAAATTTTTATGACAGGTGTGATGTCTATGCTAAGAGCTCCGAGACTGGGTTCAGAGCCCTGTTCTGCTCTTGTCTAACTCTGGCCTCACTTTCCCCTTCTGCAAAAGAAATCAGATTGGACTATATGACATCTGAAATCCTCGCCGGAGCTCTTAGATTTTATGATCCTATGAACCTCTGAGGTTCCTTCTGTGTCTAAACCTGCAATTCATTCCTGCAGCTTGAGGTCGTATAATTGAGGGCATAATTTGGGATTCAAAATAACTGGGTTTTAATCTAGACAGGATAGCTCACGAGCTGTGATGTCATGGCATGCAAACTGTGTTTAGTCCTTTTAAACCCATTACAATAAAATGGCATGGGTAAAAGTTGGAGGCTGGTTATGAGGAAATGGTTTAAATCTTAGGGTCATAGAAATGTTATTGTTAGCATCATCTTCAGAGGCACTTTATCCTCTTGGAATTAATTTGTTTTTATCTCCTAGCTTAAAATGATCTAGTAATTTTATTCAGTAAATAATGAGTCTCATGTGCATGACAGAATGTTCTGTGTGTCTGCAGAATCATAAAAAATGAAAAATGAAACAACCTTTTCCCTCAAAGATCCTACTTTCTATACACTATATAAAACACAGTGATAGATGCAAAGAAGAAATCCCATTCAAATATAATGGGGAAATTTCAGGCAATTGAAAGCTTATTTATGTGTATATGAGGAGATAGAAGAGGAGGAGTAAAAAAACCCCAATCCCTGAAGTGGCATCTATCTGGATTGAACCTTGAAGGATGGAGAGAGGCTTTTGAGAGGCAAGAGATGAAGAAGTAGCTTTCTACAGGGCCTGGGAAAAGGCACGGGATGGAAGAGAACATGTAAAGTCTTGGTTTTTTTTTTTTTCCCCTGGATGTTGCTTTAGAAAAGAAAGCTTAGGTGATACAAGCTAGTTCCAATGGACTTGTGATGGAGAGAACCATCTGCCCCCAGAGAGAGGACTGTAGGGACTGAGTGGGGGCCATAATCTAGTATTTTCACTTTTTGTTGCTTTGTTTTCTTGTTTTTTTTCCCTTTTTGATCTGATTTTTCTTGTGCAGCATGATAATTGTGGAAATATGTATAGAAGAATTGCACATGTCTTAGCTATATTGGATTACTTGCCCTCTGGGGGAGAGGGGAGGTGGGGAGGGAGGGAGAAAAATATAGAATACAAAGTTTTGCAGGGGTGAATGTTGAAAACTATGTATATATTTTGAAAATAAAAAGCTTTAAAAATAAATAAAAATAGATCATACAAAAAAAAGTAAAAAGAAAGAAGAGAAGGCTTAAGGTCCTAGGTATACATAAAAGTTCAGACCAAGATTATAAATAAAATTACTAGTACTTTTTCATAGGCATAGTAAGAGAGACTTTAAATAAAAGAAAGTGAGACTTGGGGGAATTTAAGGAAGCTTATGTTTTATAGTGAAGCTACTAAATTTTAAGAGAATTCACTCCTACTATAGTCAACATACCCTGTGCCAGTTGATTTGATTGAAACTGATAATGTTATTAAACTATCAGATAATAAACTATTTGGACATACAGATCGGCAATTTGTTATGTTTAGAGAAATAATTTGAAACCTAAGAACTTCTTAAAGTTAATTGATTATGAATGAAGGGGAGGTTTTCCGGGCAGTGTTGGAAAGAATTTAGGAGGAAATGGGAAAACTCATAGAAAACCGGAGCCCCATCCAAGTTCTAATCTGGGTTCTAATCAACAATTAGCTGGTTACCTCTTGTAAAATGGGGCTTCCTGGGGGCAAGGGGAAGAGATTGGTCCACACCTAAACTGAGGCCCTAGTGATATATTTTTCAACTGAGGACCAGCCTAGTAAAATTTAGAAAAGCTTACTTATCACCAGATTGTCAGTAGGGTGCTGACTTTGTTTTTGAGTAGCCATTCTCAAAGACCCCACTACTAGGGTACAAAGGGATTACGATCTTAATAGGGAATAAGCAGAAAAAAAAATCGAAGTTTCTTGAAGACTTTTACCCCTTGATTTTAGTTGGTTGGCTTATAACAAAGCTGCTTTAACTCAGAGTTGCAACACCATATGGGGTCGTCTAACTGAATGTGGAGATTGAAAACTTAGAATTCACCACTAAATGTTTGATTTGGACACTTATGTACCCGGGGGTCGAATAAGAATGTCTCGATCAAAAAGGGGTCACCAGAGGGGAAAGTGTAAGAAGACCTGGCTTTTTTCTAGCACCCAGCTTTGAGCTTTCCAGGTAATGCTGGCTTTTTAGCTCTATTAACATCTGGATTATTGACTGAGATCTAAAGACCTAGATTCAAATTCTACCTCTCCTGTAACTGTGACCTTGAGCTAACTGCATCATTTTCAGATAAGAGGGTTGAACTAAATTTTCCATTCTCTTCTCATCTATGCTTCTGATTATCTGAGAGGGGGTTTGTCTTGGAACAACATTGTTCATATGTTCTGTGGTCTTTAATATCAATTTTTTTATAATATCAATTATTTTAATAATCTCAAATAACCATTTATTTTAGCAAGCTCAGACTTCAAGAGTGTTTTCATAGCTATCCATGCATACTCTTCTGTACAGAGTATGCCTGTTATACTTTTAAAATAAAATATTGATTAGGCTAGCACAATAAATAAAGGCAGCAATATTTTGTGCCAGGCAGTGGGGTTGTTTTTTATTTTCTGAATTTAAGTTATTTTTAGCAAAAACTAGAGCTTTGGATAATAAAGTTTTTTTTATTAACAGTTTGAATTATAGCATTATGTTCTCACTTATAAATGGTCTAAAAAGTCTATCTCTATATTGTTAGTAATTAAAGTAGTAAAAAATGACGGGGTATCTAATGGACTTTTTTTTCAAGAAATAGAAGCAAGTTTTTTTTTCATCGATGTGATAATAGCAAATGATTTTTTTCTTAAATTTTATACAGAGGTGGATAATTATTGCTCACTTTACCTTTTAAAAAGAAATCTTTCTAATTTTGAAAAATTAGCATGCAGGTGCTAAGAGAAAAATGAAAAAAAGTAGATGTTCTATTTTCTGAATTTTAATTAAATTAAAAAAGCATTTTTGGTACTAGAAGTGTTAGTGAGACTTTCAATGTCATTAATTTAAAATAATCTCATTGTAGTTAAAGTAAAGCATGAATTTTTAATATTCCACTGGATATTAGTATGTAGACTATAAAAATAATGGCTCATAGAATATCAGCCTTGGAAGAGACATAATGAGCTATTTATTCCAACCCATATCTGATCAAAAAATATCCCCTTTAAGGCATAGGCAAAAAATGCAGTCTTAGGAGATTTTAGCTTTAGAGCTAACTTCTAAGGGATTTGAGAGGTCATGTAGTCCAAGCCCCACTCCCACCCACACCCCCATTTTACAGAGGAGGAAATTAACCCTCAAGAGTGATGAAGTGTCTTTGTCCAAGTTAGTAAGCAGTAGAGTAGAACCGGGATTCAGACCAAGAACACAGAATCCCAGAATTTATGTTAGAAGGGCAGTGGCCTAGTCTAACTCACACCACACCTACAAAAGAAGGCCCTTTACTCCAGTGAGGTCAAGTTCAAATAGAAATTTCCCCCCCTCGGACCCAGGCTGCAGATGGACTTCAAAAACTGCTCATTAACATTATGTGCTATTGTGTTTTTATTTGTTTTATTTAATGCTTCTGCTTGACAACTTGTGTTTTTAATCTAGGGCATAGGAACTTGGTTTGGGAAAACAATCGCATCTTTATTTCAATATAATTGGTTTTCTTTGTAATCCTATCTCTTTTATTTTATGTGTTTGAAAACACATTTCTGAGAAGGGCTCCATATGTTTAACTAGCCTGCCAAAAGGGTTCATTTATAAAAAAAAAAAAAAAAAAAAAGGATGGATAAGAACTCCGCTTCTTGCTACATCCCCCTGCCAGGTGGTCAGCCCTGCCTTGGCCTGAATACATCCAGTGAGGGGAAACCTAGGAGTCTGAGAAGGCAGCACATTCTCCTTTGGCATAGCTTGTACAGTTTAGAAAGTTCTTCCTTGGGTCAAGCTTAAATTAGCCATTTTGCATCCCCCCGCCCCCCACCTCCCTTACCATTCCTACCTCTGTGGTTCCCCCCTCTCCCAGTCCCTCTTCCTGGTGACAGTTGTTCAAATCCTAGAAGGTAATTGCCCTTGCCTTTTCTTCTCCAGGTTAAACATCCCCATTTCCTTCAGCCAATCCTCATTAGACTCTTTGCTCTCTGGACACTCTCCAGCTTATCTATGCCCTTCTTAACTGCAGCACCCAGAACAGAACCCAAAATACTCCAGATGTGGGCTGGTCTTGTCTGCTCTATCACATTGTTGAGTCATATTAAATAGACCCTCCAGAGGTGTCTCTCCCCCCCCCCAAACTGCTGCCTAGGTAAACCTTCCCCAGCATGAATTTGTGAAGTTTTGTTTTTTGTTTTTGTTTTTGTTTAAAGCCAAGCATTTATTCAATTTATTAAATTAAGCATTATTAAATTTCATCTTAGTCAGTTTGGCCTGTTGCCCTCAAAGTCTTTTGAGTTTTTGTCACCTCTGTGTTAGCTATCTGTCCAACTTTGATATCTGCACATTCGATAAGGACCCTATGGATGCCGTTAGATGTCATTTGGTAATAATTTTAAACAGCTCAAGACCAACTACAGATTCCTGGGGTATGCTACTGTAGACCTATTTCCAAATGAGCATTGAACCATTAATCTTCATTACTGTTGGAGTCTGTCCGATTCACCCAGTTCTGAATCTATTTATTTTTTTTTAATCATCTAGCTATTTTTTCTACTTTTTCCAAATGAATAGGAGCAGCTAGATGGTGCTAGACTCTGGTCCTGAAGTCAGGAGGACCTGAGTTCAAATTTTTTAATATTGGTGCTTTACTATGATTTACTTTCCTCACTATTTTTCAGGGTCCCTTGACACCAGTAGGAACACAGATCCCTGTAAAACTTGCCACTTAAGGGTCCAGCTCCCTGTGGAGTCATGTCCAAACTAGAAATAAAGTTAGTCTGATGGGATTCTTTTTTGCTGAGGTCATTGGGGTTAAGTGACTTGCCCAGAGTCACACAAGCTAGGAAATGTTATGTGTCTGAGGTCAAATTTGAATTCAGGTCCTCCTGACTTCAGGGCTGGTGCTCTATCCACTGCGCCACCTAGCTGCCCCATGGAGGTCATTCTTGACTAAACCAAACGGACTTTTCCCAGTGGTTAATGACTTCTGTTCCTTGAATAATGAATTGTAGGGTTTTGTTCCAGGTAGCCTTGAAGCAGACTTTGGTTCCCTTGACACATATCTGGCCCTCTTTCCACTATATCACATTTCCTTCCACAGGGAGTTGGACCCTTAAGTGTTAAGTTTGGCAGGAAGCTGTGTTCCTACTGATGTGGGGGGACCCTGAGAAATAGTGAGGAAAGTATATCATAGTAAAGCACCAACATAAAAAAACCAAAACCAAAGGACCCTCACTTACAGCAGTTTGGCTCTCCATGCTACAAGGGTTCTCTAAGTCCATAAATTTCTTTTTGACTATATTTTAAGAATTCCCCAAACTAGGTGACAGTATAATTACTTTCTTTGATAGCCAGGTTGTCTGTTTTACACATTTAAAAAGATTCTGGAAAGAGATCCCTAAGCCTTACCCTAGAACTTCAAAAAGGTTAAGAACTTCCTACTAGATGGGGATACTTGGGGAGTGAGTTGCCTGGGGCCACACAGCTGTAAAGTATCAGAATGTAAAGTATTTGAGAAATCAATCACTCAATCAGTCAACATTTATGAGAGCCTAAGTGCCAGATAAAGCTGGGCGATATAAAAAGAAGAAATAGATTGCCCCTTCCCTCAAAGAGCTTAGTCTAATGGAGAAGATGACATAGAAACAAATGCAAACAAAGCAAGCTATAAACCCAGATACAAAGAAAATGATGAAAAGGGAGAAAGCACTGGAATTAAGAGGGCTGAGGAAAGGCTTCCTGTGTTTAAGGGCCTGTTTTCTGCTCTCCTGGCAAGAAGGGAAATGTCTCTCTTAAGGCTAAAGCTACTATTGGTCATGTCCAGTGATTTTTATCTTGTGACTGTTACTTAGTTTCATTCTTTTTGTCATTTTAAAGAGTGACACCTTTTTTTAAGTTCTCTTTTAATTATCAAAAGCATTTTTTTTAGGTGGAAACTGATTATTTTGATAGGGTAATTAGTAAATGGATCAATAAGGACACCAATATGTAAAGGACAGGACATAGTAAAATGTATGGCGTCTGATTGAAAAAACAGAAGAATGTTATAAAACATTTTAAGGAAGTTCTGTCATGTTTTTCTTGAAGTTGCAGGGACAAAAAAAAAAGGATTTTTTTTTTAATTTAAACTTCTGGTGAAGTTAAACCTGTTCAGTTGTTTCAGAAATAGTCATGACTAGTTTCTTGATTAGTAACCAATGTAAGTTAACATCCAATCTCTGTGGGTGCTGGTTAGCCAGAGCTCAGCAAGAGCCTCTAAAACTGAGCTTAAATCCCTCCTCCATTTTGGGTAGATAGTGGGACTTTGTCTTCTATTTGAAATGCACAAAAATGAAAGCTCTTTAGGCATCACTGACAACATAAAGCTTTTTGTCTGGTCTTCAGGTGTAACTGTGAGAGTTGTGTTGAAAAGCCATGTTTGTTAGAACTAATTTCATTTGGGCAAGCTTATATTTTACTTTTTCTTATCAGTCAATTCTACTAGAGTGCCACCTCTAAATCTGCCCCAGAATTCTATGTTATGGGACTGCCTTTCCTCTGTAAGTAATTAAAACCCCTTTGAATGGGATCCAGTCTCAAGCCTAGTTTCACTTTGTAGCAAATAATGACTGTACCCCGTACTGTTTTAGTGATTTGGCCAAAGTCCCTGGCCTCGAAGGCAATCATTTTTCAGGCTTTTTTCAACTGATTCTTTATTATTATTATTATTATTATTTTAGTGAGCCTTCATAGTTTTTCATCAGCTTCATTTTGGAATATAGCTTTGCCCTTTCCCTACTCAGGGAGTCATTCTTTGTGACAAAGAATAAAAAAGAAAGTTGGGGGTGGGACATGATTGACTTTTGCTTGTGGTTTTAGTTTTTTTTTCTTTTATAAGGCATTGAGGGCTAAGTAACTTGCTGGGGGGTCCCACAGTTAGAGCTTGTCTGAGGTCAGGTTTGCATTCAGATCCTCTGGCTAGCTCCCTAGTTTATGGTTTTTAATAGCTTCCCCAAAGTATTGGTAGAGTAGAACACTACATGAATGGTCCCACAAATTCCCTATTTCTCACTTGGCTGATGTTGGGATTCTGGACAGGGACTTTTGAAGATCTTAATGGAGGTGAGGTATCTGTGATCTTCTCTGTATTGCCTCCATTGTTGGAAATTACAAAACCAACACCTTATCCTTCTCCGTGTTTTCCTATAGCTCTTCATAGAAGATTTAGCCAGCAAGTTGACCGTCTGCCTCTACATATTTTATGCGTACCACTGTAGGACCTGGCTCATAGTAAGTGCTTCATAAATAGCTTTTTTATTCATTTATTACCTGTCCTTCTCAAACCATGTTCAAACCACCTCTTTTCCCCTTTCTTAGAAGCTATCTTTTGTTATACATTGTCCAAAACTGAGCTCATCCATTTGGCCCCCCACACCCACTCTTTTTCCTCAGTTGCTTATTTATGTTTTCCTTCTGATCTCTTAGGTTTAAAACCTCAGAGTTAGCTTTTATTTTTTCCTAGGATCCCACATATCTAATCAGTTGCCAAGTCTTGTTATTTTAGCACAATGTATCTCACATCTGAACCCTTCTCTCCACTTACATAGCCATCACCCTGGTTAAGGCCCTCACTGCCTTTTATTTGGATTGTTATAAGTCTCTTAATGAGTTTTCCAGCCTCCCAGCCCTCCCCCAGTCCATCTTCACATATCTGCTGGAAAAAAAAATAGCACATTTATAATGCTTTAAGGTTTTCAAAGTGCTTTATAAATGTTACCTCCCTTGATCCTCACCACACACCCAGAGAGGTTGAGCTAGTAGTTTCTGCAGTGACATCAGAACTCAAGTTTTCCTGATTCCAGGTTTGGCATTGTTACTCTCTATCACCTAACTAACTGCCTTTAAAAATCTGCTTCTTATGCCTAGATCTGACCATGATACTCCAGAGACCCCCTCATTGATGAAATGCAAAATTTCTCTTTGTGGTTTTTATTTTATTTTATTTATTTATTTTTGCTGAGGCAATTGGGGTTAAGTGACTTGCCCAGGGTCATACAGCTAGGAAGTGTTAAGTGTCTGAGACCAGATTTGAACTCAGGTCCTCCTGACTTCAGGGCTGGTGTTCTATCCACTGCCCCATCTAGCTGCCCCCTTCTTTGTGGTTTTTAAAGCCTTTCAAATGTCTGATTTCAATTATGTCAACTATGTGTATGACCCAAGATTCATTTTGGGGGCTGTTTCATCACACTGAACTCATAATGAGCTTGCAGTCCATGAAGAACCCTTCTCTTTCCCCATTTTCAGACAAACTTTTGTCTAACTGCTCTCCTATACTTGAAGCTGATCTTTTTTTAAACGTTTGCAAGATTTTACATTTATCTCTTGATATGTTTAATTTGTAATCAACAATCATTTCTTGGAACATTTGCAATACAAGAGGTGCTGTATATACTAGGCATGAGGATCTTAGATTCAGCATCAGTCCCTGGGCTACTCTACTAGAAACTTTTTTCCAATTGGACATTGAACTACTTAGTACTCTTCAGGCCAGCCTTTCAACCAGTTCTGCATTTAATATTATTCTCTAGGCCACATCTTTGCATTTCCCCACAAGAATAGAATGATTTACTTTACCTATATTTTAGCAAACCATTTGATAAATATCATTCCCCTGATCTACCAGTTTTTAGTAAGTGTCAAAAAAGGCTATTTGATGTCTCATGGACTATTCATAATGAAGCCATGCTGACTCTTTGTAATCACTTCTTTCTCTAGCTACTCCTTGAGTTTATAACAGTCTCTCTCTGGTCCAAGGATAAACTCTGAACTAGAAACATTCCTCAAACAAGAAGTGGATATTTTAACATTGGTCAGTCCTAACTGTGCCTGCTTTACACAGATAGATAGATGTTGCTGTAATAATAATGATAATAACTAATATTTACATCACATTTTAATGACCTTGTAGGTTAAGTTATATGATCCCATTTAACAGATAAAGAAACTAAAGCTGACAAGTTAAGTCACTTGCCTGGGGTCCCACACCTTGGAAAGTATCTTAGGCAGGATCTGAACTCAAGTTTTATAATTTCAGTTCCAGGACTTTATCCACACCACCAACCTTCCTCCTTAGTGTACGTAGATAGTGGAACCTCAATTTCCTTATCAATAACATGAATAGGTTGGACATCTAAGGTTTCTTCCAGATCCAACTAGGCAGTCCTATGCATGATTCTCTGTAGAGAGCCTTTTGGGAAAGAAAATATTCTTAGTTTGAGGCCACAGAATTACTAGAAAGATATTCTCCTGTAAGAAAGTATTATAATAATAATCAGAGAGATCACAGATACTTTCTCATGACCTCATTAAACACATCAGTTATCTACTGTCTAAAAAGGCAATGTTTACACAGTTTACAAAATGTTAAGTGGAATCTAGGTTGAAATCAACTAGAAAATGTTCCAAAAACTTGGGAGCATTTTCATTTTTAATTGAATGCACATGCTTACAAAATCAGAATTACTGTCAACTTTAATGTTACATAATAAAAGAGAAGACATTTCAGCGTTTTGTTGTCACATAAGTCATTTTAAAGAGAAACAAGTTGTAGAGTCAAGTCAGAAGTCCTTGGGAGATAGGTTAGGAAGTGGGCAGCCCCCTAGGGTATAACATGTGTATGGGGGGGGGGGCTTGCAGACATGGGACAGTTCAAGTTACGTTTAATAGATGGAATTTTTTTCTAGACCGCTCTTCCTAAAACACAACTTTGAACATATGACCCTTCTTATTTTATGTGCTAAAAAAAAATTTCAGTGGCTCAAATAAAAGCTAAACTTTTTAGGTTGATATTCAAGGTCCCAACAACCTCTTGGGCCATATTCTCTCATTATTCTCCTGCATTCAAACACTTTGAACCACTTGCCTTCCTCTCTGCTTGAAATATCCACCCCATCCAGCTCTTCCTTCCACTGCCTCTCTTGTACCCCATCTTTGAAGAGACTCTTTCTTTACCTCCCTGCCTAGATTGAAAACTCTCATGGGCAAAGACTATGTCTTATTCTTGTTTATAGCTACAAAATGCTTTGGGGCACACTGCTTAATAAATGTTTAATGAGTGATGGATTCAGGAAGTGAATTCAGTGAGCTCAATTACTCCAGTTGCAAGTGAGTGTTGGATTACGTATATCATTGCTTTCTGAATTCTCTGCAGTTTCTTTTTCCTTCTAGTGAGTTGCCAGTCTGTGATGGTGCTCCAGTTCAGTAGCCTCTCCAATAGGGCTCCCCGGAACGCCCTCATTTTCACCTTATCTAACATTCCCTCTGGTAGGCGCAGACAGCTAATAGAATGTATGGATGCCATGAGAATGATGGATGCCAGCATTGTGTCTCTTTGCGAAAAGCTTAATGTTTTTCTGGTGGAGAAAAGAGATGAGCTCTTCAGCACAGTATTAATGCTCAGGCCAATATTATTGAATATGCGACCAGATTCTTTTGTGGCTGCCTGCTTCTATGGTCAGCTTCTGCTCTAGGAAAGACAATATAGAATACCATCCTTGTAATAAGAGTAATAGTTAGAGATATAGCTAGATGGGGAAAGTGAGGAGTGTTCAAGTGATAAGAATATCTGACAAGAAATCTAAACATTTATGCCCAAAGAGGGATTCTCTTCCCTCACATAGCTCTAATTTTTAAAGTATATTTTTTTGGTGCTGAATTCCATTACAGTTTTCCCTTCCACATTGTGGGGGCGAGGGGGTACATGGTCTGTGTATAATTTTTGGCCCTCCCTTCATACCAGAGAAGAAGTCTGAATTTTTCCTTTTTCTTTTATGGGATGTTTACAGTAGTAGAAGATTAAAATGTGCTTATATTATACATGTATTGAATGCATTTCTGAGTCTCTAAACTTTTTCTGCGTCATCTGCTGATCTTCATGTGTCATCTGCAGCTTCTGCAAAACTCCCCCCCAAATTCTCATTTATGGTAATTTCTTAATGTCAATCCTCAATATATCGAAACTGCGATAGGGAAAATCGCAATGTGGAAGGGATAACTGAACTCTGATTTGAAAGAGGAAGAACTTTTTTTAGGTGCTAATTTTCATTTAATCCTTCTCTGTTACAGCTGTAGTTTCTGGTTCCCCACTTCCCCTAGCCAAGAAAAACTAATTCACTGTTTTTGTTAAGGACTTTGTTTTAGTCACCCAGATTCACAAACCTTGATGTCATCCTCTAGATTTATCATAACTATAGCAACCTAGTGTTTGATAAACCCAAAGACCCCAGCTTCTGGGATAAGAACTCACTATTTGACAAAAATTTCTGGGAAAATTGGAAAATAGTATGGCAGAAAGTAGATATCAACCACCACCTAACACCCTATACCAAAATAAGGCCGAAGTGGATTCATGATTCAAACATAAAAGGTTATACTATAAGCAAATTAGAAGAACAAGGGATAGTTTGCCCCTCAGATCTGTGGAGAAGGAAGGAATTTATGGCCAAAGAAGAACTAGAGAACATAATGAAATGCAAAATGGATGATTTTGATTATATTAAAAGGTTTTTGTACAAACAAATAAAACCAGTGTAGCCAAGATTAGAAGGGAAGCAGAAAACTGGGGGGAAATTTTTACATTTACCGGTTCTGACAAAGACCTCATTTCTAAAATAAAGAGAGAATTGACTCAAATTTATAAGAATACAAGCCATTCTCCAATTGATAAATGGTCAAGGGATATAAACAGACAATTTTCCGATGAAGAAATTAAAGCCATTTCTAGTCATATGAAAAATTGCTGTTTTAATTTGCATTTAAAACAACTCTGAGGTACCACTTCATACTTCTCAGATTGGCTAAGATGACAGGAAAAGATAATGATAAATGCTGGAGGGGATATGGGAAAGCTGAGACACTAATACATTG
Source organism: Myrmecobius fasciatus (assembly GCA_023553655.1). NCBI lineage: Eukaryota > Metazoa > Chordata > Mammalia > Dasyuromorphia > Myrmecobiidae > Myrmecobius > Myrmecobius fasciatus. Next base: position 76,578 of record JAJPUD010002635.1, read on the forward strand.
TTGGTGGAGTTATGAACTGATCCAACCATTCTCAGAGCAATTTGGAACTATGCCCAAAGGGTTATCAAACTGTGCATACCCTTTGACCCAGCAGTGTTTCTACTGGGCTCATATCGCAAAGAGGAGGGAAAGGGACCCGCATGTGCAAAAATGTTTGTGGCAGCCCTTTTTGTAGTGGCAAGGAACTGGAAACTGAATGGATGCCCATCAGTTGGAGAAAGGCTGAATAAGTCATGGTATATGAAAGTTATAAAATATTATTGTTCTATAAGAAACGACCAGCAGGATGATTTCAGAGAGGCCTGGAGAGACTTACAGGAACTGAGGCTCAGTAAAGTGAGTAGAACCAAAAGAACATTGTACACAGCAACAAGAAGATTATGTGATGATCAACTGGGATGGACTTGGCTCTTTTCAACAATGAGGTGATTTAGGCTAATTCCAATAGACTTGTGATGAAGAGAGCCATCTGCATCCAGAGAGAGGATTGGGGGGGGACTGAATGTGTATCACATCATAGTATATTCACTTTTGTTGTTGTTTGCTTGCCTGTTTTTTAATATTTTTATTTCCTTTTTGATCTGATTTTTCTTGTATAGCATAATAAATGTGGAAATATGTTTAGAAGAATTGCACATGTTTAATCTATATTAGATTATTTGCTTTCTATGGGAGAAGGAAAGCGGAGAGGGAGAAAAATATAGAATACAAGGTTTTGCAAGAGTGAATGTTGAAAACTATCTTTGCATGTATTTTGAAAAAATAAAAAGCTATTAAAAAAAAAAAGAAAGAAAGAAAGGAGTAGTCAAGATTTGGACCATGGCCCTTCTCAGGCATAAAATTCTCCTTTCCCTTAGCCCACAGCATAATAGGTCCCTCTTAAACCTTCCTCACCTTCAAGAGTAAGTAATATTTACAAATCTAAGTGCCAGAAACAAACATAAACAACTTCTTCCTGGAGAACCGAATGACTCAGAGGTGAAAGAATCATCTACTGACAGAGTTAAGATTTATTTTTCTATTGTGGAGAGGTGAAATGATTCGGCAGGAGGGGGGTGGGGAAAGGGATGGCATAATTGATTTTGCGTTTACTATTAGGTGTCTTAAATCTGATTAAATAGCAAGGAACCACTTCCTGGTTCTGAGAAGAGGGATAGCACACTATTAAGAGAAAGATTTTCCTGCCAGGTATCTTGCTCTATAGCAAGAGAAACCAAGTAGTTTGGTCCAGGACTAAACTGATTCAAGTGAAGAGCAGATCTGAAAAACATCTGAGGAGCAGATTCAGTAGGACTTGCTGGTAAAACAGGAGGAATGAAAGATTTTGAATTTCCAGATTTTGAAGCTACTGAGGGAGCCAAGTTACTTTAATCTTCCTCCTGAGGAAAAAAATGAGGCTAGAATATGGACTTTATGGTAACATTGTGGGTATTTACAGGTCGAGTCAAGCTACAATGTTGAACATCTTTAAAAAAAAAAAAAAAAAGATTCCTACTCCATAGCTTCATCGTAAAAATTTGGAAACTGAAGACTTACACATTATTCTCTTGAATTTTACATCATATCTTCATATTTGACTTCATGTTCTCAATTTCTTATTACTTTTTACTGTCACTTGCCATTGGCTCCTAGATCAAATCATTTTATATTTTCCTAGTGTCACTCACCAATTCAGGTAACACAGTGCTTAGCAGGGGGCTAATGTTTGTGGTACAAACTGAGGAATTAGAAAGTCTTCCATTGAGGTGCTAATATGGCCTCAGTAGCTCCCCTCACCCTCCATTGACATGGTAAATTTATATCTCAGAAACTGGATTTCTTTTTGAGTTGTGCTTTTGTTTTGTTTTGAGTACTATGTATTACCTGGAATCTTTGAGAAACAGCCCTGGATAGCTTGTTTTCCAGCTAAGAAATACTGGCCCTGCCTTAAAAAGAATCATGACAAAGGCTCTCTTATTTCCTCTGAGGCACTTATCCCTCGGCCCACGGTTGATGAGTGTCAGGAGAAGGATTTGGACCCAGCTCCTCGTGAATGGCCATTCTCTCAACTATGATTTTCTCTATAATAACAATATGTCTTAATATATGGGGAGGATTTTTCTTTCTTCAGTTGTAGCACATTTTCAATTTCCAGTTATTCCTGTCCTTTTGTCCTTTATTATCACCTGTCACTAAATACTGTTGATTCTTTTTAGACAATGTCTACTCTGGGTAACTCCAGGCCTTGGTCCTAGATTCACCTCCTGCCTAGACTGCTTGATTTTAACAATCCCTCTGGTTTTTTCGAAACTACAAAACAGGAAAACTTTTACTCAGATGGCATTTGAAATTGTTTTTTTATATTCTTTTCAAATTTTCTCCTTCCTTCTAGCCCCTCTTCCACCCATTTGAGAAAGGAAGCAATATGATACCCATCATACATGTGAAGTCATGCAAAACATTTCCATATTAACCATGTTAAAAAAAAAGAGGCAAGAAAAATAAAGTGAAAAACAATTTGCACTCAAGAGTTCATCAGTTCTCTCTCTGGAGGTAGATAGCATTTTTCATCATGAGTCCTTTGGAACTATTTGGACTGTTATAGCAGTCTATAGAGTCTGGAGTAGCTAAGTCTTTCCTAATGGTGTCTGTTGCAATATTGCTGTTACAATGTTCTGGTTCTATTCACTTTGTATCAGTCTTCGCAGATTTTCCTGAAACCATTCTCCACATTTCTTACAGCACAAGAGTATTCCATCACAATCATATAGCATAACTTGTTCAGCTATTCCCCAATTGATAGGTATTTCCTCCGTTTCCAGTTCTTTGCCATGACACACAAAGAAGAGTTGCTATAAATAAATATTTTTGTACATGGAGGTCCTTTTCCTTTTCCTTTGATCTCTTTGGGATGCAGACCTCGTGGTGGTATTGGTGGGTTAAAGGTACACACTTTTTTTTTATAAAGCTCTTTGGGCATAGTTCCAAACTGCACTCCAGAATAGTTGGATCAGTTCACAACTTCAACAATGTATTAGTGTCCCTATATTCCCATGTCCCTTTCAGCATTTCCTTTTCTGTCATCTTAGCCAATCTCATAGGTATGAGGTGGCACCTCAGGAGTTATTTTCATTTGCATTTTTTCTTATGACTTAAATAGCTCTGATTTTTTTCTGCCTCTTCATAGCCTTATCAATTGGGAATGGATCTTATTATTTTTTTTATAAATTTGACTCCGTTCCCTGTATATTTGAGAAATGAAGTTTTTATTAAAGAAATTTGTCATAAAAACCATCTCTCCCCGCCCCCCCCCCCCAGTTTCCTTCTTTCTAATTTTGACTGCATTTGTTTTGTTTGGGCATAACTTTGTAATTTCATGTAATCAAAAGTATTCATATTCTCCCATGATCCTGTCTCTCTTGTTTGGTCATAAACTCTTCCCTTATCAATAGCTCCCACAGGTAATTTTTCCCATGCTCTCTTAGTTTGTTTATGAAAGCACACTTTTCCAAATCATGTCTTCATCTTGACCGTGTCTTAGTATATAGTATGAGATGTTGTTCTCTGCCTAATTTCTGCCAGACTACTTTCCAGTTTTCCCAGCAATTTTGGTCAGAGTTCTTCCTCCCAAACCTTTGACCTATGGATTTATTAACCACTAGATTGCTTGAAGTGCATTTTATAATACCATATTCCCTTCTCAGGGAGAATTATCATTCATCTTAAACTTTTTTCCAAGTAACAAATATTTTTGTAAATGAATCTGCCTCTCCCACTACTCCTGCCCCCACAATGAGCTAATTTTTTTTAAAAACCCAACCCAAAAAATAGTTTCCTTAATACGGTTTTATATAGTTTAGCAAAAACAAATTTTCTCTTTTGGAATTATGGCTTATCACTGCAGATATCACTGTACCACTTTCAGTTTTTTTTTTCCCTCTATAATATAATTGTCATTGTATGAATTGTCCTCCTGTTTCTGCTCACTTTATTCTGGATCAGTTCATAAAAGTCTTAACAGTTTCCTCTGCATTATCCTTTTCATCCTTTTCTTTCTTCCTTTCTTTTCTTTTTTTTTTCTGAGGCAATTGGGGTTAAGTGACTTGCTCAGGGTCACATAGTTAGGAAGTGTTAAGTGTCTGAGACCAAATTTGAACTCAGATCCTCCTGACTTCAGGGCTGATGCTCTATCCACTGCTCCACCTAGCTGCCCCCATTATTTCTTTTGTTATTGTCCAAATGTGCCTAATTCTGACCCAGTTGGTTCAGATTTATCATTTCCTGCTCCAGCTCATTTTACAGATGAGGAAACTGAGGCAAACAGGGTGAAGTGATTTTCCCAGTGTCACACAGCTAGTAAGTGCCTGAGGCCTAATTTGAATTCAGATCTTCTGACTCCAGACTAAGCACCCTTATATACGGTGCCGCCTAGCTACCTTGACATTTTGTGGCTGTTTAGTCATTTCAGTCTTGTCTGAATCTTCATGACCCCATTTGGAGGTTTTCTTGGCACCTGGAGTGATTTTGCCATTTCCTTCTCCATTATTATTTCTTACAGCACAGTAATGTTCCATTACATTCATATACCACCATTTCTTTAGCCATTCCCTAATGTGAATGCCCTATTTCTATTTCTAATTTGGGGCAGCCAAAAGAGATGCCGTAAATATTTTTGTACATATTGGCCCTTTTCTTCTTTTATTTGTTTAGTGCCTAGACCTAGTAGTGGTATTGCTAGGTCCGTTTAGTAGCTTTGTGGGTATAAATTCAAATTGTTTTCCAGAATGACTAGACCAATTCACAGTGCGCTTGTTTTCCCAGAGTCCTTTCAACATTTATCGTTTTCCTCCTCTGTTATCATTGTCAATCTGATGGGTGTAGGGTGGTGCTTTAACCTGCGTTTCTCTTAGTGATTTAGAGGATTTTTATATGATTGTTGATAGGTTAGCTTTCTTCCTTTGAAAACTGCCTGTTCATAGTTTATAGACATTTAATTTCAAAATTAAGGCCCTAAATCAATTATGCTCCCCATCCTCACCCTCCAAATCTCATCACTTACTCTCTAAAATAGTCCAATCTCTTCTTATTCTTACAATGATTTACTCTGTGGGGAAACTATCTCCACTAACAATGTAGATGAGTAATTCTTCTGCTTTTCATTTTATAGAGTTTCCTGAGGCATAATGAAGTTAACTGATGCTCATATAGCTAGGATGTGTCAGAGGCAGTATTTGAACCCAGATCCTTACTCCAAGCCCACCCTCTTTATATTATACCATGTTTCTTGAGTTTTAGAAGTAAAGTAGTAATAATAAGAGCTTGCAAAGTTGGCCCCCTGTGAACTGAGCCTTTGAGAATTCCCAGGCACCCCCATGCCATATGAGGCCTCAGGGCAAGACTTGAAAGATCAGTAGTTGTCACCAGATATACATATTGCCAATATCTGAGTGAATGTTCTGAGCCATCAGTCGATGTGCCTCCTGAGCGTTTGGATAACAAATGGTCCAACACCTGAGCTTTGCACAGACCTCATATTTGAACTCTGCCAGTGACATAGCATCTTTGGTCTTCCTTGGCCACTCCTTCATCAGCTTGTCCGATAGTAAATGGAGACCTTCTTTTACAGGTGAAGATATTGAAGCTGAGACTTAGTGACTTATCCAGGGACACACTATCCACTGCCTCTACATTCCTTCCTTCCTTTCCTTGTTACACTAGGCCAGAGCTGACATTTTTTCAAAGGGCCAGAAATGATTTTACTACCAACTCCCAGGAGGGCTAAGGTTACTCAGTTATAAGGTAGGACAATTCATCTGCCTCATGGTACCCCTGAGATACTTTTGGTACCTCATTGACTTTGTGATTTCCCTACTGTGGGTATTCCTCCTGGCATTCTAGATTGGATCCTATCCACGCAATCGATGCAATGTATCCTCATGAATCTTCCATAAAGAACAGATCTAATTTTATTCTCAAAAGTTACATAGAATTGATTCACATGCTATCCAGCTGGATCATCTTGCCAGTCTATGCCAGCATCTTATCCATAGGATCTCTAGAATCTATGCCCCAAATCCCCTCTTATTAGAAAATCACTCGAGTTAGCTTTAGAACTTCCATACTGGGGCTGAGCTGTGTTGAATAAATAGAAACTTTCTTAGCCCACTATGACCCTGGACAAAACCATCTGAGGTGGGATGAATTCCTATCATCCTATCCCATCCACTCACTCAGGTCATCTGCTCTGCTGAGGACATGCACATCCTATTCCCTACCCTTCTTACCTGCTTTCATCTCTTTATCTCTTTGGACACAGTAATGAAATGAATAGTACCATTTCTTTTGGAAAGGATGTGTCAGGTGGCTGCCCTATAAATCAATTCACCATCCCTGTACCTCCCTCAGACCTTAATTCCTGTCCTTGGCTATCATTCTTCTGTATCTCTTGTCTCCTTTATTAAAATGTAAGTCAGGGACTGTCTCATTTCTTGTATTTCCAGAACTTATATGTCTGGCATATACATAGTAAGTCTTAATAAATGCTTTTTCATTTATTCATGGAAAAGCATGTAGATTATTTATTTATTTTGCTTTTTCCTGAGGCAATTAAGGTTAAGTGACTTGCCCAGAGTCACACAGGTAGGGAATGTTAAGTGTCTGAGACCAAATTTGAACTCAGGTCCTCCTGACTTCAGGGCTGGTGCTCTATCCACTGCGCCACCTAGCTGCCCCTACTTAATGTTTTTCTGAATACTGCCATTGATTTTCTAACCCAGAGTATTAGCCTATCAGGATCTTTTTGGATCCTGTCATCTAGTATGGTAGCCATCCTCTTAGGTTTGTGTCATGTACAAATTCAAAATGGATGTCATCAATACCTTTATGTAGCAAAAGACCAAACACAGGTCTCTGGGGCGCCCACTGGAAATCTCATTCTAAGTTGATAGCTATCTCTTTGATGACTACTCTTTAGATTCAGCCATTCAACCAAGAGGCGCCGGTCTTCTAAAAGTATTCTCTTCTAGCTGTCATCTCCATGGGAACATTGCCTTTCTGTTATCATTTGGAAGAAATTAATTCTTTATACACAAGTAGATAAGACTTCTGAGGCCTTTGGCCTCCTAATTCTTAATCCCGAGTCATATTTTGCACCATATTTTTTCAGTCTTTCCCTATGTCTGCTTTTTACACCAGTCACCAAGTATCAGTGTCATGTTTTGATTTGGTTTGGAGGAGCTCATCATTTTTTCTCAAGAACTCCTATGTGATATCTCTTGCTTCAGTTTTGAAATAACTTAGAAAGTTTCACAGGAATAAACATAAAAATATTATATTTGGTTCACAAGTAGAGATTAAGGAAGGCAACAAATGTAACCTCTGGTTTTTTCATCCATAAAATGGAGAGGAGGGTTAGACTAGGTCAGGACTTCTTAAACATTTTCCACTTATGACCCCTTTTTGCCTGAGAAATTTTTAAGTGACCTCAGGTACACAGATATGTAAAACAGGTATACAAACCAAACATTTATTGATAATAAATCCTAATTTCACGACCCTCATATTCAGTTGCATGATGCCACTTGGGGTCACAGTTTAAGAAGCTTTTTGGACTAGGTAACATCGAAAATCCTCTCTAGACTTGGCATCCTGATTCTGTGATCTGGATGTCCCAACAGAACATGGAACCCCAAAAAGCTATGGCATGCTCTGGCTGCAAACTGCATTAATTCAAGTCCATTTATTCACATGGAAGAGGTTGGTGACACAGAGTCTGAGATCACTTCCAACTCTCAAGTCTGTCTTCCTGCGATTGCTCTGAATAGAGGATTCCTTTAAAAAACCAAGGCTGCTCCCTAGTTCAGACAATATCACATCTTACACCAAGTCAGAGGGCATTAGATGAGTACAACAGGCTGGACAAAGGGCCAGGGACAATACCATAAGAAAATTTGATGAAGGAATTGGAGGGGGGATTTAACATGGGGAAGAGAAACATTGGAGACTGATCACTGTCTTCATCTATATAGAGTGTTGGATGGAAGGGTTAAATTCATTTTGCTTGAGCCCAAAGGGTCACTAACTAAGGTTAACAACTGGTAGTAGCTGGTGAGTAGCAAATTTTGTCTTGTTGAAAGGCAAAACTTTGCAACAGTGGTAACTGTCCAAAAGCAGAATGGGTTTTCTCAGGAAGTAATGAATTCTCGGAGGCAAGCTAGAGTGCAAGAAGACCCGAATTCAAATATGACCTCAGATCACAGCCAGTAGCTGTGAGTCTCTGGGTAAGTCACGGCACCTCTTTGTCTTAATCCTTAATCCAGTGGAGAAGGAAATGGCAAACCAGTCCAGTATATTTGGCTAGAGAACAACAGGATCACAAAAAGTGGAGCATGACTAAATGACTGAACAATAACAATGAATTCTCCAGAGTTAGTGGTATTCAGTGGAGGCTGGATGACTAGTTCTTCGGTGTAATCATTGAAGAGTATTCCTTTTCAGGTACAGATTGGACTAGATGACCCTCAAGATACTTTGATAGTCTTTGCCCCTGCCTTTTTGGAGTCTTATGCCGTTCTACTGGGGTAGGTGTGGGCGTAGAAGGTAGAAATAGATCTACTAGAATTACTTTCCATCTGTTCAGAGTTGCATCTGCCATTCAGAAAATGTCTTCAGTTGACTTTTTGTGTGTGTGTGTAGGTATGCATGTGTGTATACACATTTAATACTGATTAATAAGAATAAATTAATCCTAATTTACTATTAATAATGCTAATACTATATATCAAATAGTTAGGTATCTAGCCATTTCTTCTTTGTCTCTCCTTTGCTGTCTTCTCACCACTTAAGGCATTCGTGTAGTGCCAATTTACATTTGGGTTTTTCCAAAAGCAGTTATTTTCCTCACTTTGTGAGTTGACTCATGTTGTCTTTTGTTGCAGATCCTTAACACAGAAGAAATAAGTATTCATCTTAAAATAGAAGGCTTGTAAGTATTGAATTATTTAAATGTTCTGTTTGCCTTTTTAAATTACAAATTAAGAATTTCATACACCTTTGTAGAAATGCAGTCATGTTTACAGATGTTCTGATGATTTTTTTTTAACATCTAAAGTACATCCAGATATTTCTGGTAGCTTGTCCAATTGACAACATTTCCAAGAGTGAAAATATCTTTTTGCTGTAACCTCTTTAAAAGTTGTTACAGAGCAAAAAGCTTAGTCAAGTGCATATCAAAACCAGACTTATGCTGGTAGTAAGATGAAACTGGTGATTTGTTTCTGTTTGCTAGAAGAAGAGAGATGACTGGCTGATTCTCAGGTTGATTTAGACTTCTCCATGACCTTCAGAAATTCAAACATGAGTCTGCTGAGTTCTTGGTGCTTTTATTCAAAATGTCAAATTACAGACGTGATCTTTCCAACAGAGTCAGTAGAGAAGAGAATTCCAAGGAGCAATACTGAGATTGCTATACTTAAATTCAGACATGTTTAAACCCCTCAACAGACTGGAGTTCTGGTAATGAGGAATTGATACTAAAGATGGTACAGTTCTTCCATGATGCATGTCTGGTCACATCAGATAAACTCATTTCCCATCACCAGCAGAATAAAGTAATCTTATAGTCTCATCTTATCTGCTGACTTGGAAGTCTAAAATGGACTTAGAAAGAACTGAAAACCAATTGAAGATAACCAAAGAAAGCAAGCAACAATAATTGCCATAGACATATCCCATATGGTTTCTGGGAAGATTAGAGCCAGTCTGATGCTGATATATACAGATATATACAGAAAAAAAAAATATATATATATATATAATTTTATTAGATACAGAATATATACAAGCTGCTGATATATAAAGCACTTCATGGCACAAACTGGGGTGTAAAGGAAAGGGAGCTTCTTCTGCTTAACACTTGCTTGGTTGAGCTTGGGTACAATTCTTCAGTTCTCTTGATTTCAGGCCCCTTAACTCTAAGGGGCTTGGGTTCCTCACCTCTAAGGTCTTTTCCAGTATGTGATTTTTTTATAGTCTCCTCTTTAATTGCAATGATGGCCTACTTCATCTTCCTTTTTGTCTCAGCCACCCCAAAAGATCCTTTTAAACAATACCACACACTTGCCCATCCCTCTTCCCTCCCCAGAGACCTCTTTCTTCACTCAGGGAAGGCCTGAGCCAGACAGGCCATGAGCTTAGAGAGAAAACATCTCTTTTCCGGCCATAGGTCATCAGCAGTCTCAAAAATGATATTTATCAACTGTACTATAGAGTAAATAGCATGAAGGCATTGAGTAAGAGACAGGAGAAGATCTGGGCAACTGAATTTGCTTCCAAATTTGGTCTTCATTTGGGCTTTGTTAAGTGAACTTTCTTTATTTTGAGGCAAGAGTGGCCCACTTTTGATTTCATTGGTGATAGGAAGCCAGAGGGAGGAAAATTCCTTTCCCAGTGCAGACCCCACCACTATTCTTCCCTTTAGGCTGCTGGGAGTGACTTAACAAAGCAGCATAGAAACAGGCTGGCAAAGGTTGAACCCAGGTCTGCCTGACTCGAAAACCAGTCCATTGACTTGCATTCCATTGATTCAGAACTGCTCAACCTGAGAATGGCCAGCATTCTCATATTTAGATCTTACGGACAAAATAATTTTCACTGGTCTTTTGGAGAGTCTTCTCCCTGAGTATTTAGTTGATTGACTAAATTGACTAAAAGATTTGGCTCTATTCAGATAAAAGATTTTTCTGAACTACTTTTGCCTACCTCACTTCTTAGGCATGTGGGGTTTTTTTGTTTTTTCATTTTTATCCCTTTGTATATTTTTAAAAATCTTATTTGTCAACTAGAAACTTTTTGTCTCATTTAAAATGAAACAAGGAAAAAACCAAAACCTTGTAACATATGCATAGTCAAACAAAATAAACTTTTGACATGGTCAAAAAATAAATATACCTCCTCCTGTACCCCAAGGCCATCCTGGTAGGAGGGAGGTTACATGCTTTTTTATCAGGTCCTCTGGAATTGTAGTTTGTCATTATGTCAGTCAGAGTTGTTTACCTTTGTAGTGTTATGATAGTTATTTAAACTGTTCTAGTTCTGCTTACATTTCTCTGCATCAGTTCATACAGGTCCTCCTAGGTTTTCTGAGACTATCCCTTTCATCAATTATGACACATCAGCATTATGTTCATAAATCATACATTTTTTTGGCCATTCTCCTTCATAGTTTTTTGCCACTCCAAAAAGAACTGCTATAAATCTTTACATATGTGTGTGTGTCCTTTCCCCTCTTTCTTTGATCTCTTTGAGATACAAGCCTAGTACTAGTTTTGCTGGGTCAGAGACTATGCATAGCTTAGTGATTTTTTTGGGGGGGGAAAGGGGAATAATTGCAAGAATTCGTCCAGAATGTCTGGACTAATGCATAACTCCACTGCAGTATGTCTTGCTTTCCTAAAGCCCCTCAAGCATCTGTTATTTTCATTTTGTTAATCTTGTCAATTTGATGGGTGACAGGCAGAGCTGCAGGGTTGCTCAACTCTGTTTATTACATTTATATTATTACATTAACTGTTTATTACATTTCTCTAGGGAGTCAGAACATTTTTTCATGATGCTACACATAGTTTAGGTTTCTTACTTTGACAACCGCCTGTTCATATACTTTGACCATTTACTAATGGAGGAATGGCTCTTGCTTCTAGACATATATATACACTATATGACCATGCAAACCACCAGAACTTCTCATAATTTTACAGGACTGAACACATAACAATGATAATGATATCAGTAGTGAATTTGATAAAAGCTGATATTGTTCTTTCTGTGTGAAACGCTTAAAATGATTTTCTCATATGATTTCTAACATCCCCAGGAACATATTTGCTATTATTATCCTCATTTTGCAGATGAAGAAATGAGGTAAAGGTTAAGCATCCAGGGTTACATAGCTAGTAAGTGTCCAAGGTTGGATTTGGACTTGTCTTCTCCCCCCAAGCCTTTCACTCTGTGCTACAGTGCCATCTAGCTGGGAGTGGGTGACAATAGGAGCCCAGATGGGTCAAAATGAGCAATTTGCAAGGAATAGTTTAAATCTTTTTTTTTTTAAACAAGACTAAGAGAGAACTTGCCTCTTATGTAATAACCAGAAATTAAATATCTCCTCCCAGAGCAAATATATGCAGTTGCCTATAAATTTCATTTAGATGGCCCCAGTTTTCCTGCTCTCTTTCATGATAAAATCTGATTTGCTCTAATAGTATTGAAAACTCTTAGTGGGAGGCAAGATGAAGATCTATGCTCATTGCATGTTGGAAATTGTAGTTTAGTTAATAGAAGAGTGTGTGTGTGTGTGTGTGTGTGTGTGTGTGTGTGTGTATGTGGTGGGAGGCTGTATCTTTAGGTTCTTAATTCATTTTCCTTTTTAGCCTTTTTCCAGTTCTTATATCTCCTTCTCTTCCAAATCATGCTTATTTCTTCATTGCCTACACATTATCAGATTCCACAGTTATAAATGTCAGGAGTTTGTTTCCCTCCTTTTTCTCTTTTAATTTTAAAATTGGGTTAATAGAGTTGGGGTGTAATGTCTCAAATCTCCTATAGGTGTCACCAATTGACATTTATCTTTTAGTTTACCAAATTTGTAGAGGTGCTGGATATACACAAAAAAGGGCGGGGGGAAAGTGACAGAAAGAGACAGATACAGAGACAGAGAGAGAAAAAAGACAGAGACAGACAGAAAGAGACAAAGACAGGGGGGACAGGGAGAAGGAGGAGGAGGAAGAAGAAGAAGAAAAGGGAGGAAGGGTGAAAAAGAAAGGAATTCCTATTCTCAAGAAGCTTATTCGACCAAAGGATGCAATATGTACATAGGTTAAAACAAGCTATTTTGAAAAGGGAGAAAGCCCAAAGAAACAACTGAGAAGGATCAAGAAAGGCTTTATATAAGAAGTAGTACCTGTGCTGAGTTTGGCAGGAAGTTAAGACTTCTAATAGGAAGGAGTATGTGGACAGCTTTTCCTGAGACAGGGAGACAAGAGGTGGATTACCAAGTGGTGAGTCCATTTCCGTTGGAATGGAGATGGTATAAAGAGGCATTATCTGAATAATATATAGGTAGGTTGGAAACATTGTGAAAAACGTTCTGTGCTCTGCTGAAGGGCTTATTAGGTTTTATTGTAGAAGCAAGAGGCAACCACTGAAGATTACTGAGAAGGGTGACACTTCTTTTGGCCTCCACAAGGAGGCTGAAATGTAGAGATAGGAGATTGGAAACAAGGAGACAATTAGGCTATTGTAATAGTCCAGAGACAGCTAGGTGGCGCCATCGTGCATAGAACTAGGGTCTGAAGTCAGGAAAACTCATCCAGGAGTTCAACTTTGGTCTCACTTAATAGCAGTGACCCCAGACAAATGACTACTGCTCACCAAGAAGATGAGTTCCAAGAGCCAGCAGCAAGAACAGAGGCCCTAGTTTCCAGCATGTCTAGAAGGTGAGGGGAACCCGGCATTTGTCAGAAGAGGAGAAGAAGCAATACTGAGCCAATGGAGAGCTGGTCTTGGGGCCAGCAGGACCTGAGTCCAAGTCTCACCTCAGATCCAGCCTGGTTGTGAAACTCTAGGCCAGTAATGTACCCTGTGGATGCTCTAGATGGGTCTCATGATAAAACTGGGTTACTGATTGGTTATAAGAGATGAGGGAGGCCAGGTAGTATAATGGGAAGCACCCAGCCTCAGGAACCTCTGGCATTTACCCCCTGTATGACCAGAGGCTAGTCATTTAGCTTCCTAGTGATTCAATTTCCTCATTTAAATGAAGATATTGAGCTAAGTGGCTTCTGAGGCTCTTTCTGGTCTTAGATCACAGGAAGGTAACAAATAGAGTATGATTCTGAGGTTGAAAATTTGGATGATGGTGGTACTCACCAAAAATATGCAGATTTGTTGGGAGAACAAGAAATAAGAGGTAGGAGGTGACCTACAAGCAGAGTGACCAATGAGAAGGCCATTGGATCCAGCTGTTGGTGCCTAGAATGGTACATCACATTACATACCTAATAAACATTTAATGAACAATATAATAAATGCTTGCTGAATGAATATGTTTAAATTTTCTCAGAAGCAAAGCTTCATATTATATAAAATGAAACACTATGCTATTTCATAAATTTTACAAGTTTGACGTTCTGAATAGTGACTTTGCCTAGAAGGAGGAGTACCTGTATGTACTTGTACACAATACAGGTGGAATGTGTAGGCAGCAATATCACTTAACATATCCATATCCCACAATATTTCAACATTAGAGAGATAGATTCGTTGTTATACCACTCTGACCTAGAAAACACACACACACATACACACACACACACAGACACACATGACATTATCTGATGCATCCTGAGGACATTCTTAAAGCATTCTGGGAAAGGACTCATGCTAGAGCATGAAAGAGCATCTTCAACATGGCTGCTGAAGTGCTTTCGTTGCTGGGAAAGGCTGGAAAGAAACTCGCAGGATGGCGACTTCAGGAATTAACATCTCTGAAGGTGATGAAGCAAACAGGCTAGGTTAATCTTGTGGGAGAGCCGCCCAAAGATCTGAGCTGTAGGAAGTTTTTAGTCTGAACTAGTTAGGCAAATAGTGTGCTGGTGGATTGATTCTAGTCCCATTATGGGGATCCATGTATTCTTAAGTATTTTCTTTCTGGTTTAAAAACATGATACTCTTTATTGGAGAGAATGTTGGGTGGTTTAAGGTATTTTTATATAGACTGTAGTCTTATCTGTTCTTAGAGTTTAATAATTTCTGACTCATCTCTAATAGAGAAACACAAAATGACTGACTAGATGATTAGTTCAGTTAGTAGCCCCTTGCTTAATAGCTATACATCTGTTCGTCTCAATGTTTTCATTACTTTGCTATGGTCACAACTGATTTTCCAGAGAGAAGTCTGGTATTTGGAAATGTTTGGATGTATGTATAAAATGCAAGCCTTTTCTTGAATATAGCAGTTGAATTTTCTCTTGAATATTTTGGGGCCCATTGAAAATTTTTAACATTTTTTTTTTAAACTAAGCACTCCACCCCTTTACAAAATTCTCAGTGATGCAACATCTACTTAGTAATATAATGTTTAAGTAAATGGGTATCACTGTGTGTTTCATCTCGTAGAATCTCTTAATGTTTCATTTCAAATTTAGTGAATACCAACTAAATCATGTGATACAGAAAATTGGGTTTTCTAACCACGGCATTTTGGTATTGAACTCTTGCTTTAAAATTAGTTACATGCTTGCAAAATGCCACGTTCAGGACAAATGGATTAAAGTTAGATTGTACCCAACACTGCCATGTCCCAGGCTTTATAACATAACATCTGTTTTTTGGCTTTGAGGATTCAATGACTTTGTTAACCCAGTTGAGTGTCTTCAATTTCTCACTCTTCTGTAATTGGTGGTGTGTTGCACGCTTGTGGGGAGATGATTTCCCGTTTGAAAGCCAAGCTTGGATCAGTCTGTGTTGTCTGTTAACTAGAGTTTCGTGTAGTAAGTACTAATGCCTGTTTTCTTTGCACCCTAATAAACTCTTGTCAGAGACAAACTGGAAGTAACTGGAATGAATTAGCTATCAGACTTACCTGTAAGACAGGAAAAAAATGGGGATTAAAAATAAACATTTGGGCATTTCTTTCATAGGAAAAGACAAGGTTTGTTCTGAGATCGATAACTATGGTAGGTAGTACAAAGACCAATATTCAAAATTATTGAAGAGAGGGATTATTAAGTCTAATACTGTCTATGACTTGGGTAAACCCCTTCTGCACAACAGAAAGCTTTTCCAGCTTTATGTAGCAATGTAATGTGTTCACTTGCATAACCAGAGATGTTAAATGGATTCTATGTAACCTTGGCATGAAGAAAACCTTTTTACAGTATTTAAAGTTAGATAGCTACTCTCCCAGTCCATAGGGTTTTAATGCACAGCGGCATCATGTCCTCAGACCAATTATATACATTTTCAGTTTATTTGAACACACACACATTTCATTTGTTTTTCAACAACCCTATGAATTAGATTGGTGTATGTAGTGTTCTCATCTATGCTTAGATATGTTAGTGGAATTAGAATTAGAAAGTAGATTACCTAATTCCTTTTTTGATATTCATTTTCAGGATAGCTTTTATTTTATTTCCTTCAATTTATCAATAGGATTTTTTGAATTCTGACTGGATTGCAAAATAGGGGATAGATTTTTGTAAAGCAAACCTTATTTTTTCATTGATTCTCCTCTCTCCCCATATCAAAGATACCATGGACAAAATCTCCCAATAGATTGACTAGGAAAAAAAAAAACTTGAACAAGGAAAGGGTTAAGATAGAAGTCAGTCCCCTGCTGTGCCCTGTCTTATTACACGTGCCCCATAGCCTTTTTCCCCTCTTTGCCTCTTACTGTGTCTTTTCCTGCTCTTCCCACACAGCAGGAATTAATCCAAAGTGTCTTCCAACATCTCAGTAGAGGGTCCCAGAACTCTGACTATTTCTAGCCTTCCCTCTTTGGGCCTGCTTCTTTGTATCAGGGGGACAATTTTGTCATTTAAAATATTCAAGTTGACTTGTGTGGTTTGGGTTGCTGTCATGTTTTATAAGCTCCCAATAGATTGTCTAGGGAAAAAAAAACCAAAAACTTGAAGGGCTTAAGATAGTAGGCAGTCAGTTCCTTCAAGTCTCATACTTTTCTGAATTCCTCAACTTCATCTGTTCTTAGAGCATAATAAGATTGTCTAACATGCTCTAGTTTAACTATCTCTCCCTCCCCCCCCCCAATTCATGCAGGGAAGGAGGGAGAGGTACTTTGAGCAAGAATTTTTAATAGAATTTTCAATATTTTATTTTTTCCAATTATATGTAAAGACAATTTTAACATTCATTTTTATTAAAACTTTGAGTTCCAAAAAACCCAATAGAAGTCATTCCCCTGTTGTGCCCTGTCTTATAACATGTGCCCCATAGCCTTTTTCCCTCCCTGCCTTAGTTGAGGGTCCCATAATGCTTGACTACTTCTAGCCTCCTCTCTTTGGGTCTGCTTCTTTGTAGAAGGGAGACAACTTTGTAATTTAAAATACTCAAGTTCAGTTGTGTCGGTTGGGTTGTTGTCATGTTTTGTGTGGTTTGGGTTGTTGACATGTTTTGTATTGTTTGGGTTGTTGACATGTTTTGTATGGTTTGGGTTGTTGTCATGTTTGTATGGTTTGAGTTGTTA
>JAJPUD010002635.1:94398-106811 GCA_023553655.1 Myrmecobius fasciatus
CCGGCACCATGACAACAAGTAGCTGGGGCACCCAGAAAACATTCAGGGATGATGGCATAGTCAAATTCTAGAATTTTCAGGACAGCATAAAAACAGCAGAAATCCCAGGAAGGGCCAGAGTGTAGGGGATGTTGCTTGAAGAGGGAGGTAGGTCTTTGAAAGGGGGGTGGTTGGGGGGGGATGGAAGGAAGTTATGGGAAGGGGCATTTAGATAGCAGTTCTGATGTTCCCTGCACTATGCCAAGTACCTTATCTCCTTTGATCCTCACAATTCCAGCAGGTAGGTGCTATTAGTGTTCTACTTTACAGTTGGGGAGAGTTTGTGTCACACAGCTCGGAAGTTTCTAAAGGCTGGGTTTCAATTCCAATCCTAGTCTTTTATTCTCCCCCCCCCCAACTGCCCTGAAGTCAAGATTTTAGATAGAAAAGTTAGATGGGAAATTTGGGGTTGAGGGGTGGGGATAGGGACCATGAGACAGAAAGAGCCTTTATTTGTGAAGACTAGTTAAGGAGGCTGGCTTGACCAGAACTGAAGATTGATGGAGGAAAGGAGTGAGAAATAAGGTTGGTTATGGAGTCCAGACACTAGGCCAGCCTGAGACAGAGCTTACACTAGTATGGGCTTTGATACTCTGGGCTCTTGGGACTTTTTCAGTAATTGTTGATATCTTAAAGCCACAGTAGGAATTTGTTTTCCTTTCTTGGCTTGAGAGGCTTATTTTATTTTAGCAGTACTACCTTATTTTGACACTGCTCTCTTTGCTGAGCCTCAGTGGCTTCGGGTTGCTTTTTATGTGCTATATCCTATTATCTGCCTGGCTTGAGGCCCTACACTACTGTCTCCAGTCTTGCTTCTCGATGTTCCTCAATGTGTAGCCTCGGTTTGGGTCAAACCAGTCCCCTTTCTCTTCCCCTCCCCACCTCCCAGTTCTTGCCCTTTTGTTCAGGCTAGGTCCCTCACTTTGGGGACTTTTCCTCCACCTCAATCCTTATCTAAAGTCCTGACCTTTTCTTCAAAACACACCTTCCTGGAAGCTTTCCCTCCAGACCCTAGTGACCCCCCCCCGCCCTGCCCCTTTTAGAATTTAACACTTGTGGTATATGTAATTTTTTTTGCCTGTCTGTTTCATGTGTTTCAGACTTCCCTCCCCAACTAGGTTGTTGTGAGGAAGCACCATGAGGGTTCAGATCGTGGATTGTACAACTTCCATATTCACTCTCTCCCCCAGGACAGTTCTCCAGAACTTACTTGTGATTTGTCTTGTTCTCTCAGGGGCAGAAGGTAGCAAGTAGAGTCAGTTTCAAAGGACTGAATTCTATTTTCTTTTTCATGTTCT
This sequence comes from Myrmecobius fasciatus, assembly GCA_023553655.1. NCBI lineage: Eukaryota > Metazoa > Chordata > Mammalia > Dasyuromorphia > Myrmecobiidae > Myrmecobius > Myrmecobius fasciatus. Next base: position 95,736 of record JAJPUD010002635.1, read on the forward strand.
GAGCAATTCTGGTAGTTATCAATTGGGCACAAATAAGGGGAAAAAAATCGCTTCAAAAACCAGTCCGTAGAAGTATCACTAGTCCTTAAATAGGAATTCTCTGGTTGGATACAACATCTCTAACTGTTTTAAGAATTCCAGTAGTAGGACCATTACTTTCTCGAGTCAAATCATTGATCTTTGGCCATATTTAACCAATATTTACTCATGTCAACCCATGATTAGGATTATTCAACTGCCTTGAAAAATGAAACAATTAGAAAATTGGAGTTTCCTAACAACCTAGAAAAAATTGAAGGTAAATGTTGAAATTAGCCAAAGTAAATTTTTTTTGACAATAACGAACGAATCTGGAATGCTTTTTTCATACCAGTTATTTCAGCTTTTTGTGTTGAGTTTCATAATAAGATAGAGTGGGTAAGGACTAAAGCAGTGAAATTCATGGTGCTGTTACCTTGTTAACTTTCTTTTATTTTTGTTTTCCCTGCTCTCTGCCTTGGTCCTCATCTTCACCTACAGGTGTATTTTATTGTCGGCTTCCAAAGATTACTAACTTTTATCTATAACTTTAAAATTGAACTACCTTGGCTATCCTGCTGTTCCTATTTGCTGCTTCCATTATTGCCTTCTTCAGAGAACACCCAAAGAATAACAAAAGACAAACACCATTTTTAGAAGTTTTTCACAATGAAACTTAAGCTAAATGTGCTTACGATAATTTTATTCCCTATCCACTTGCTAATATACGTATATAGTGCCCTTATATTTATTCCATGGTATTTTTTTACCAATGCCAAGAAGAAAAACACTATGGCAAAACGAATAAAAGCTAAACCCACCTCAAACAAGCCTGGGAGTCCGTATCGTGCTGTCACCCACTTCGCCTCGCTTGCCGTGATTGACATCCCTGGAGCGGACACCCTGGACAAACTGTTCGATCATGCTGTGACTAAATTTGGGAAGAAGGACTGCCTTGGGACCAGGGAGTTGTTAAGTGAAGAAAATGAAATGCAACCAAATGGAAAAGTGTTTAAAAAGGTAAATTCCTATTTTGTGTTTCTAAAAGAGAGATGTATTTCCTTATCTTGCCGGTATTTCGTTACAGAACTTTGTTGGTCCTCCTTTTTTTTAGAAATGTTAGTATAGTAGTGTTTATATTTTAACTTGAGAGTGGTCTTTTAATATTCCTCACTTTGAATTGTTTTTATTTTGCTTGTCCGAATGACTGTGCCAATATAAGTTTTGCTCCAACAGTTAATCCTAGGAAACTATAAATGGATGAACTATGTTGAAGTGAACCAGCGAGTGAATAATTTTGGCAACGGACTTACCACATTAGGCTTGAAACCAAAGAGCACAATTGCCATCTTCTGTGAGACCCGGGCAGAATGGATGATTGCAGCACAGACCTGCTTTAAGTATAATTTCCCTCGTGAGTGTTTTGGCCTCTTTTTGGAAATTATTAATTCTATTAATTAATTCTCCCCTTCTTCCTGTTTTCTTTCTTTTAATTTATGCTTGAAATATTCCTCTCTTTCTTCAAAATCCTATCGCTTTAACGGTATTAAATTGTTGGTTAAAGAATCCATGAATTCCCTAGAAGCCCCTTAAGACTGAAGTCTCTGTCTTCAGTTGGCTTAGAACCTTTACCTGAATTCCTTTTACCAAGTTGTCATTAGAACAGTTGTTGCGTTTTGTTAAGTACTCTGGCTAATTTGATACAGTGCCTGGCATGTGGGAAGCACTAATACCGATTATTGATTTCATTTGAATCTTTCAGAAGGCTTCAATTCCCTCAACTGTTCATCATGTGTTTGGTAGGAAGTTTAAAAAAAATTGTGATACTTAATTATCTTTCTACAATTCATATAAGAAATAATAGAGTGATTTTCTGGTGACCACCGAGAAGTTGTGATCCCTCCCTGTGTTAGGTATTTCTAATACCTGCCATGGAGCTGCCTCCTGAACAAGATAGGCCCACTAAGTTAGTACAGGTTTCAGCTAGGACAAAAGTGCCTGGCCACATTTAGTCATCTGACACTGGCAAGAGCTGGATTTCTTAGTTGTAAAACAATACAGGGGAAGAGAGAAGGGGGTGGGAGAAATGGGAGGGGAAGGAGGGAGAGAGATGGGAGAGAGAGAAAAAGAAGGGGAGAAGAAAAAAGAGGGGGAAGGGAGAGAAAGGGAAGTTTTAAAAAGGAGGGGAAGAAGAGAGGGAAGCGAGGAAGGAAAGGAGGGAGTGGGAGGGGGGAATAGAGTGAGATAAGAGAGAGTAAGAGGGAGACAGGGAGAATGAGGAAGGCAGAGGTAGAGAAGGAAAAAAAGGGAAAGTGAGGCATGGAGACCATAGAGAGAAAGAAGATGAAGCTAGCATTTCTATGATCCTGGATGCAGAAGGTAGTAACTATCAGGCAAGGTTCTTGCTTCAGTGCTCTTGAAAGCCACAAGTCCAGCCCAGTCTTTATTAGCTGGTTATCTGAGTCTCTACATCAGCTGTTTCCAAACTTCACAGCAGATGAGCTCCAGTGTGAGACTTGGTGCTGAAACTTTCTGATCTTAGTGAGTTATTAGGCCGCAGACAACAGGTCTCCAGAGCTTGTCTCTTTGACTATGACCCAAATCTTTCTAGCTTGATAAGACCTGCCGGAGCTTGCAGTCTGTTGGCCGAGAGTTTGAGAACCCCGTCCCCTGAGGAAGCATTGCAATACGAGAGAAAGGGCTTCTTTTCAAATGTCAGGAGTATGTGCTTTCCTTCCATTTCCAGCCTCTACATAGAGATCCTTCTCTGGGATGCAAAATGGACTCCTTTCTGACTTGACTCTCCCTTTTAGAATCCCTGGTTTCCCTCAAAACTCAGCTCAACTTGCCTTCAGAAGGCCTCTTCCTGGTCTCCCCACTGCCAGTCCTTAGCACAAGTTGATTTCCTTCCCCAATCCCATTTTGTCCCTCCTCCTGCTGCTAGAATACAAGTCAATCTGGTCATTCTTGGCTCTGGATGACCTTTAAGCTTTACTTCTGTCTTTATACTTGACAAGGAATTGTCTTTTCTCATATTATTCTCATTCCAAGCCTTTACTAGCAATGCCCTTCAACCTGTTGAATCCCTATTCTTCCTTTTAAATAAAGTCTGATACATTTGGCTTCCTCTTTTAAGAAACTTGACTTGCTATATCCCCATGCAGAACATTCTGGTTCACATCAGACAATATTGCCAAAGCCATAGGGTAAGGAGAAGTTGTCTAACTTTAGTATCTTCCTCCACGTGACTGATACTTTAGAAAAGTTGTTTGAAGATCCTTCTTTACAGCATTCTGATTGTTGTTTATTTTCCCCCTCCATTTATCCGGTCAGTTGTAACTTTATATGCAACTCTTGGCAAAGAAGCTGTAATACATGGACTGAATGAATCTGAAGCATCCTATCTGATTACTAGTGTTGAACTTCTAGAGAGCAAACTTAAGGTAAGTGGGAAATCTCTTTATTCTTGCCCATTGCTTATTCTGGGTAATATGATTTGCTTTCATAGAAGCCTTCTGAACTTAAAATGATCAATCCTGTATTCTCAAAGACTATGCCAGTGACCCCATATCTGGCAGCACCGACTGCCCATACAAAAGGCTTTATGTTGGGGTCCACTCTGGACTAGCCTGGCTAGAGACTTATCACCAGGATGACCCCATTGAAGTTTCTGGTCCCACCAATTGTTGAAGATCATCAGTTGTAAGTCATAGGGGCTGTGACTTGGGGTCTTGAAGGAAAGCAGCTACACCATCGAAATCACAGTATAAGAATTATCTGATGATTATTTAATATTTAGTTTTTAATGTCTAGTTCATATGAGCAAATACAGATTTAGAGCTAGGAAGGAGACTATCTGGTCCAACTGCCTCATTTGACAGGTAAGAAAATGGAGGCTGAAAGTAAATGACTTGTGCGAGGTCATAAAAGTAATGACTAACAGGGATTTTTTTAATAATGTGCAAAGCATCTTACCTGCCTTATCTTTTTGTCATCCCCATTTTCCAAATGGGGAAAATGAGGCTCATAGACATTAAGTTAGCAGGGACTTTAATCCTTTACATGCCTTCTCATTTTAATTCCTGTTTTACTGATGGGGAAACTGAGGATCATAGAGGTTAAGGGATCTGTTGAGGCCTACCAGGTTAGTAAATGTCTGAGACAGGATTTTGACTTGTACCTAAAATAATTGCTAGTTTCTTTCCATTTCATAGACTGCGCTGGTCGACATCAACTGTGTTCGGCATATCATCTACGTTGACAATAAAATGATTGATAAATCGGAATACCCTAAAGGCTTTGAGATCCATAGTATGCACTCAGTGGAAGACTTAGGATCCAGGCCGGAAAATAGTAAGTAATGAGTTTTTTAAATCAAGTTAATGGGACTCCAATTTGTACAAAATACACAGAAAGTGATCTGATGTTAAACTGGCAACCGGGTTTTTTCCCTCCCTTTTAGTATTTATTATTTATTTAACTTTGTTTTTAAATTGAAATTTTGAATTCTCTCCTTTTCTCCCATTCCCCTACCCACTGAGAAGGCAAATAATGTAAAACATTGCCAGATCAGCCATATTACAGAACAGGAAAAATAAACTAAGAAAATTATACTTCAGCCTGCACTTAGTCCCTCAGTTCTCTGTCTGTAGGTGGAGACAAGATTAGTTCCTCCCCTTTTAAAATTAACTAATGTAGCACAAATTAGAGTATGTTAGAATTATTCTTATCTTTTTTTTTCCAAAAAGATAACTGTCCTTTCCTTAAAGGAAGAAAAAACTTAGAAAAGATTTAAAAAGGAAGAAAAAAAAAGTTTCTGACTTGAGAATAAAAGCTCATGAGCTTTTGTTACCTTGAGTGCCCATTCTTTATGGAGCAAGGATAAAAATTACTTCATCCAGGACCTTTACCGATTTGGCAAACTCCCTAAGCAACCGCCCATGCTTGATAAATCACCTATTTATTAATGATTTTTGTTAACTAACTTCAAGTAACAATGCTGCTTTTTTTTTCTCTTTTACAATCAATATCTTTGGGTTTTGTGTCACCTCTTTTTCCTGGGGTGCATCCTTCTTCCTTCTAATAATGAAAAAAAGGAAGGAAAAAATAAATTCGCCACCAAACTGGAGGGTCTGACCAATTTGACAGTGGGGATTTTTCAGAAGGCCTAGGAATAAGTGTCAGATTTCTTGCTAGGACTTGTTCTGCTACTAATTTGAAACAAGTTCACAGAACTGAACCACTCTTGCTCTGCTTATAAGAAGATTAGAGGGTTTTCGGTTTTTTCTCCCTTATGATAGAAAACATCACAAGATTTAAAAGTAAATGCTTGGTTAACATAGGGTATATATTATTTGCACAGACAAAGGCTGAAGGGGGGTTAGGGTTCCTTGGGACAGCAGACAGCTGAGGACCTGATACTCCTAGCTGGGGGGAAAAACCAACACAACTTCAATAAGACCTCTGTAAGCTAACCAGAAGGTTCAAGAAATTGGTAATGCCATCAGAGAAGCACAGAATTATTCACTGGAAGGAACTCAGAAGTCACCTAGTCCAGCCAGTATCAGTACAGACCCGTAAGAAGGCCTGATCTAGTAAGGCCTTCCCAGCAGCACCTGAGGCTACCTGTTTATCCCTTTTGGACAGTTCCGATTGCTAGAATACTTTTTCTTCCATTGAACTGAAATCGAGCCTTCTGCAACTTCATCTCATTTGGTCTTGTATAACCCAGGATCAAGCAGAACAAGTCAAAACTCTCCCCACCTTGAGTCCTTTCAACACTTGAAGGCAGTTATCCCAACTGGTCATCCAGCCAGTTCCAAAGCCACTCTCATATAGCCCACATCTCTCCATCCTGTTGAAATCTAGATATATTGCATCCACAGCATTTCCTTAATCTGCAAGTTAATAAATGATCCTGACAAAAAAAAGGAAATTGAGCTAGTCTCGATGAAGCCTTGCTGGCTTCCTTTTCTACACTATCATTATCCCTTTGTAATAGCTTCTAGAATTTTGCCAGGTACAGAAGCTGAGTTCATGGGACAGAAGGAATTGTTTTAGGAAATTAGGGCACTTTCTCTTCCCTATTCCTAGGGTACCTCTGGTGCCTCTGACTTTTCAACAACCCAAAACCACAGAAAATCGCTCAGCATTCACATTTCAGAACCCACAATGTAGGTTTTCTCAGGCCTGGTAACTTGGCCATTGAGGGCAGCTAAGGTTCTCTCATCTTCTCACATCTAGGCTTTTACATCCCTGTTGAGGATTTTGTTCCTATGCTTTTTAACCTAGAGATCTCTTTTCTCCCTGCAAGAAAAAAACAATAATTGGGCATTCTTTGTCGTCATTTGCCATCTACCCCAAGGAGCTCACTGTTTCCCACCCATCTCCCTGATTTGTACTCACCTATTTTTTTGCTTCTTTAAATCTCTTGAAGCTCCTTGAATGCTAGGGCATGGTTTTTACTGGACCCCATTGCCACTTTTTAGCATTAGATCTCTCTGTGTGTGTGTGTGTGTGTGTGTGTGAGTGTGTGTGTGTGTGTGCGTGTGCATGTGTGCGTGTCTCTTTGTCTCTCCTCTCTCTGTCTTTGTCTCTCCCGTCCCTTCCCTTCTCTTCTCTCCCTCTCATCCCTTCTTTTCTTGTCTCTTCTCTCTTTGTCACTCCTCTTTTACCTTCTGCTCTCTTTTCTTTTCTCTTTTGTCTTCTCTTTTATTCCCTTCTCTGTTTTTCCCCTTTCCTCTCTTCTGCTCTTTTCCTTTCTCTTCTCTTTTTCTATCTCTCACTCCTCTCTTCTGCTTTTTTCATGCCTTTTCCCTTCTCTCCTTTTCTCTTCTTTTCTCTCTTCATGTCTCTCCTACTCTCTTCTCCTTTTCTGTTTTCTTTTCTCTCCTCTCCTTTTATCTTCTCTTCTCTTCTGATCTTTTATTTTTATTTTCTTTCTCCATTTCTCTTTCATTCTCATTTCTTCTGTTCTGTTCTCTTCTTTCTTTCTGGGTCTCTCCCCTCCTCTCTTCTGCTCTCTTTTCATTTCTCTCCTCTCTTCTACTCTTTTCTTATCTGTTCTCTTCACTCCCTTTCATCTTCTCTTTACTTCCCTTCTCTTCTCTATATATCTCTCTTCTGTTCTATTCTATTATCTTTTTTCTCTTCTCTTTTTGTGTCTCTCCCCTCTTCTCTTCTGATCTTTTCTTTTCTCTTCTGTTCTTTCCATGTCTGTCCTCTCCTCTCCTGATCTTTTCTTTTCTCTTTCTCCTTTTCTCTTCTCTTCTGTTCTGTTCTCTCCTCTCTTTCTGTGTCTCTCTTCTCTTCTTATCTTACCTTTTCTTTTCTCTTCTCTTTTTTTACCTTCTTTTCTTTCCTCCTCTCTTTTCTGTTCTATTCTTCTAATCTTTTTTTCTTTTCTCTTTCTCCTTTTTTCTTCTCTTCTCTTCTTTCTGTGTCTCTCCCCTCCTCTCCCAATTTTTTCTTTTCTTTCTCCTGTTCTCTTCTCTCTGTTTTTCCCCTTCCCTCATCTGATCTTTTCTTTTCTTTTCTCTTCTCTTCTCTTTTTCCATGTCTCTCCCTTCTTCTCTTCTCTTCTTTTCTTTTCTGTTCTCTCTTCTGATTTTTTTCTCTTTTCTCTTCTTTTTTTCTTCTGTTCTCTTCAATTCTCTCTGTGTCTCTCCCCTTCTCTCTTCTGATCTTTTCTCTTCTCTTTTCTTCTCTATTCTTCTGATCTTTTTTCTTTTCTCTCTTCTTTCCTCAATTCTTCTTTTTGTGTTTCTCCCCTCCTGTCTTCTGATCTCATCTCTTCTCTTTTTCTATGTCTCTCCACTCCTCTCTTCTGTTCTCTCCTCTTCTTCTGATCTTTTCTGTTTTCCCTTTCATCTTTTCTTCTATTCTTTTTATCTTTTTTCTTTTTTTTCTTGTTTCTTCTGTTCTCTTGTCTTTTCTCTTTCTTTGTGTTTCCCCTCTTCTTCTCTTCTTCTGATCTTTTTTCTTCCTCTTCTATTATACTGATTTTTTTTCCTTTTCTCTCCTCCTCTCCTCTTTTCTTCTTTTCTATTCTCTTTCCTTCTTCTGATCTTTTTCTTTTCTCTTTTCTTATAGTTTCTTCTGTTCTCTTCTTTCTGTGTCTCTCCTCTCCTGATCTTTTCTCTTCTCTTCTCTTTTTGTCTCCCCTCACTCCTCTCTTCTATTCTCCTCTTCTGATTTTTTTCTCTTCTTTTCTCTTTTTTTCTTCTGTTCTTTTCTCTCTTTCTGTGTCTCTCCCCTTCTCTCTTCTGAGCTTTTCTCTTCTCTCCTTTTCTTTTCTCTTTTCTTCTCTATCCTTCTGATCTTTTTTCTTTTCTCGTTTCTTCTCTTCTCTCTTTTTGTGTTTCTCCCCTCCTGCCTTCTGATCTCTTCTTTTTCTGTCTCTCCACTCATTTCTTCTGTTCTCCTCTTCTTCTGATCTTCTTTTCTTCTCTTCTCTTCTCTTCTGTTCTATTCTGATCATTTTTTTTCTTTTCTCTTTCTCCTTTTCTCTTCTTCTGTTCTCTTCTGTGTGGCTCTCTCTGATTTTTTCTTTTATTTTCTCTCCTTTTCTCTTGTCTTCTCTTCTCTTTTCTATTGTCCTCTTTCTTCTGTTCTATTCTGATTTTTTTTGTTTTCTCTCTTCTTTTCTCCTTCTCTTCTCTTCCATTCTCTTCTGTTCTATTCTATTCTGCTTATCATTTTCGCCCTTTCTCCTTTTCTCTCTTCTTTTGTTTTCTTCTATCTTTGTGGCTCTCTACTCCTATCTTCTGATCTTTTCTTTCTCTTCCTCTGTTCTATTCTGATTTTTTTTCCTTTTTTCTTCTCGTTTCTTCTGTTCTCTCTTTCTGTATGTCTCTTCTTTTTTCTTCTCTTCTTTGGATCTTTTGTCTTTCTCCTTTTCTCTTTTTTCTTCTTTTCAATTATTTTCTCTTTCTGCATCTCTCCCCTTCCGTATTTTCATCTTTTTTTCTTTTTTCTCTTCTCCTTTTCTTTTGCTTTGTCTATTGCTCCTCTCTTCTGCTGTTTTCTTGTCTTTTCTCTTTACTTCCCTTCTATGTCTCTCTCCCACTCTCTTCTCTTCTTTTGTTATCTTTTCTTTTATCTTCTCTTCTACTCTATTCCCTTCTTGTGTCTCTTTCCTCCTCTCTTCTGGTCTTCTCTTCATTTCTCTTCTCTTTCTGTCTCTCTTTTCCTCTCTTCTGAACTTTTCTTTTCTCTTTCTCTTTTTCTCTTCCATTGGTTCTGTTCTGTTCTCTTTTTATGTCTCTTCCCTCCTCTCTTCTTTTCTGTTTTCTTCTATTCTGATCTTTTTTCTCTTTTCTTTTCTTCAGTTCTCTCCCCTCCCTTCCCCTCTTCTGATCTTTTCTTTCCTCTCCTTTCGCTTCTCTTTTCTATTCTCTTCTACTCTTCTGATCTTTCTCTTTCTCCTTTTCTTTTATTCTCTCCCCTCCCCTCCTCCTTCTGATCTTTTCTTTTCTCTCCTTTCCTTTCTCTTCTTTTCTATTCTTCTGATTTTTTCTTTTCTTTCTTCTTTTCCCTTCTCTTTCTTCTGTTCTCTTTCTGTATCTCCCCCTCCTTGTCTTCTGCTTTATTCTTTTCTCTCCTCTCCTTTTCTCTTCTCTTCTTTTTTCTTTGTCTCTCACTCTTCTCTTCTGCTCTTTTCTACCTTCTGTCCTTTTCCCCCTTCTTTTCTCTCTTTATTTCTCTCTTCTGTATTCTTCTCCTGCTCTTTTTTCTTTGTCTTTTGCTCCTTTCTTCTGCTCTTTTCTTGTCTTTTCCCTTCTCTCCTTTTCTCTATGTCTCTCTTCTTTTCTACTGCTCTTTTTTCTTGTCTTTTCTCTTCCCTTCTCTCTGTCTCTCCCCTCTTCTCTTCTGCACTTTTCTTTTTTCTCCTTTCCTTTTCTCTTTTCTGTTCTCTTCTATTCTTCTGATTTTTTATTTTCTTTCTCCATTTCTCTTTTGTTCTCATTTCTTATGTTCTGTTCTCTTCTTTCTTTGTCTCTTTTTTTCTATACTCTTGCATTGTCTTGCATTCCCTCCTGCTCTTTTCTTGTCTTTTCTCTCCTTTTCTTTTCTCTTTTATTTCCCTCTCTCTTTCTCTCTCCTCGTTTTTGTTATCTACTTTCCTGTTCTCTTCTGTTCTCTTCTCTTGTTCTGCCTCGCTCCTCTCTTCTGCTCTTTTATTGTCTTTTCTCTTCTCTTTTTTCTCCCCTTCTCTCTCTGTTTGTCCTACTTTCTTCTCTTCTCCTTTTCTGATCTTTTCTTTTCTCTTGTGTTCTCTTCTCTCATTGTCTCTCCTCTCCTCTTCTCTTCTCTTTTCTTCTGTTCTCTTCAGTTCTCTTCTCTCTGTCTCTCCCCTCCCCTCTTCTGATTTTTTTTCTTTCCCTTTTCTTTTCTCTTTTCTATTCTCTTCATATCTTTTTTCTGTTGTCTTTTCATCTGTTCTATTCTTCTGTTTTTTCTTTTCTCTTTTTTTTCTCATTTCTTCTCTTCTCTTCTCTCTTTCTGTGTATCTCCCCTCCTCTCTTCTGATCTTTTCTCTTTCTCCTTTTCTCTTCTCTTTTCTTCTGTTCTCTTCAATTCTCTTCTCTTTCTGCCTCTCCCCTTCCCTCTTCTGATTTTTCTTTTCTATCCTCTCCTTTCTCTTCTAGTTTCTTCTGATTTTTTTTCTTTTCTTTCTTCTTTTCCTTCTCTTTCCTGTGTCTCCCCCCTCCTGTCTTCTTCTTTCTTCTTTTCTTTTCTCTCCTCTCCTTTTTTCTTCTCTTCTCTTTTTTTCCACTCTTCTCTTCTGCTCTTTTCTTGTCTTTTCCCTTCTCTTTTCTTGTCTTTTCCCTTCTCTCCTCTTCTTTTCTCTGTCTCTCTTCTTTTCTGTACTCTTCTCTTCTACTGTTCTTTTTTGTCTTTCTCTTCTTTTTTTCTCTTTCTTTCTCTTTCTGTGTCTCTCCCTTTCTCCCTTTTACATTTCTTTTCTTTTTTTCCTCTCCTTTTCTGTTCTCTTTTATTCTTTCTCCATTTTATTTATTTATTTATTTATTTATTTATTTATTTATTTATTTATTT
>JAJPUD010002635.1:106821-155015 GCA_023553655.1 Myrmecobius fasciatus
TTTATTTATTTATTTATTTATTTATTTATTTATTTATTTATTTATTTATTTTTTAGCTCTTTTATTTTCTTTATCCATTTCTCTTTTGTTCTTGTTTCTTCTGTTCTGTTCTCTTCTTTTTTTCTCTCTCCCTTCCTCCCTTCCTCTCTTGGTCTCTTTTCTTTTTTCTTTTGTCTTCTTTTTCTCTTCCTTTCTCTTTCTGTCTCTCCCCTCCTCTCTTCTGCACTCTTTTCTTTTTTCTCCTCCTCTTTTCTCTTCTTTTCTGTTCTCTTCTATTCTTCTGATCTTTTGTTTTCTTTCTCCATTTCTCTTTTGTTCTTGTTTCTTCTGTTCCGTTTTCTTCTTTCTTTCTCTCTCCTCTCTTGCTCTCTTTTCTTTTTTCTATACTCTTGAGTCTTTCTTTGTCTCTCGCTTCTCTCTTCTGCTCCTGTCTTGTCTTTTCTTTTCTCTTTACTTTCCTTCTCTGTCTCTCTCCTCATTTCTGTTATCTATTTTTCTCTTCTCTGCTGTGTCTCTCACTCCTCTTCTGCTTTTTTCTTGTCTTTTCTCTTCTGTTTTTCTCCCCTTCTCCTTTCTGTCTCTCTCTGTCTCTGTCTCTCTCTTTGTCTGTTTCTCTTTTTGTCTGTTTCTTTTTGTTTCTCTCTCTCTCTGTCTCTGTCTTTGTCTGTCTCTCCCTTCTCTTCTCTCCCTCTCATCCCTTCTTTTCTTGTCTCTCCTTTTTTGCCTTCGGCTCTCTTTTCTTTTTTCTTTTCTCTTTTGTCTTCTCTTTTATTCCCTTCTCTTCTCTTTCTGTTTTTCCCCTTCCTCTCTTCCGCTCTTTTCTCTTCTCTTTTTTTGTGTCTCTCGCTCCTCTCTTCTGCACTTCCCTTCTCTTCTCTCTTTATATCTTTCTCCTACTCTCTTCTGTTACCTTTTCTTTTCTCTTCTCTTTCTGTTTTTCCCCACCTCTCTTCTGATCTTTCTCCTTTTCTTTTCTGTTCTGTTCTCTCCTCTCTTTCTGTGTCTCTTCTCTCTTATCTTACCTTATCTTTTCTCTTCTCTCTTTGTGTCTTTCCCTTCTTGTCTTCTTTTCTGTTCCTCTTCTATTTTTCTAATCTTTTCTTTTCTCTTCTTTTTTCTTCTCTTCTTTCTGTGTCTCTCCACCCTCTCCTGATTTTTCTTTTCTCTTTCTCCTGTTCTCTTCTCCTCTGTTCTCTTTTGTTCTCTCTGTATTTCCCCTTCCCTCTTCTTTTCTTTTCTCTTCTCTCTTTCTGTGTCTCTCCCCTCTCCTATTCTCTTCTGTTCTCTCCTGATTTTTTTCTCTTTTCTCTTCTTTTTTCTTCTATTCTCTTCAATTCTCTTCTCTTTCTGTGTCTCTCCCCTTCTCTCTTCTGATCTTTTCTCTTCTCTTTTCTTCTCTATTCTTCTGATCTTTTTCTTTTCTCTCTTCTTTTCTCTTCTTGTTTCTTCTCTTCTCTCTTGTGTTTCTTCCCTCCTGTCTTATGATCTCTTCTCTTCTCTTTTTTTCTGTGACTCTCCACTCCTCTCTTCTGTTCTCTCCTCTTCTTCTGATCTTTTCTCTTTTCTTCTCTTCTTCTGTTCTCTCCTTCTGATCTTTTTTCTTTTTTCTTCTCATTTCTTCTGTTCTCTTGTCTTTTCTTTTTCTGTGTGCTTCCCCTCTTCTCTTTCTGATCTTTTCTGTTCCTCCTCTTCTCTTCTATTATGCTGATCTTTTTTTCCCCTTTTCTCTCCTCTTCTCTTTTCTTCTCTTCTTCTGATCCTTTTCTGTTCTCTTCTCTCTTTCTGTGTCTCTCTTCTCTTTTTCTGTCTCTCCCCTCACTCCTCTCTTCTATTCTCCTCTTCTGATTTTTTCCTCTTCTTTTTTGTTCAGTTCTCTTCTCTTTCTGTATCCCTTCTCTCTTCTGATCTTTTCTCCTTGTTTCTTCTCTTCTCCCTTTTTGTGTTTCTCCCCTTTTGTCTTCTGATCTCTTCTCTTTTTCTATGTCTCTCCACTTTTTTCCTTGGTTCTCTCCTCTTCTGATCTTTTATCTTTCCCCTTCTCTTCTATTCTGATCTTTTTTTTCTTTTCTCTTGTCTTTTTTCTATTCTCTTCACTCTGTATCTCCCCTCTTCTTATCATTTCTTTTATTTTATCTCCTTTCCTTTGCTCTTCTCTTTTCTGTTATCCTCTCTTCTTCTATTCTATTCTTTTTTTTTCTTTTTTCGCAATTGGGGGTCAAGTGACTTGCCCAGGGTCACACAGCTAGGGAATGTTAAGTGTCTGAGATCAGATTTGAACTCAAGTCCTCCTGACTTCAGGGCTGGTGCTCTATCCACTGCATCACCTAGCTGCCCTGTTCTAGTCTAATCTATTCTCTTCCCCTTTGTCCTTTTCTCTTCTCTCTTCTTTTGTTATCTATCTGTGTGGCTCTCTCCTCCTGTCTTCTGATCTTTTCTCTCCTTTTTCTTCTCTTCTTCTATTCTGATTTTTTCTTTTTTCTTCTCTCTTTCTGTGTCTTCCTTTTTTCTTCTCTTCTTTGGATCTTTTGTCTTTCTCTTCTCTTTTCTTCTCTTCTCTTCATTTCTTTTCTTTGTGTCTCTCCCCTTCCCTCTTTTGATCTTTTCTTTTTTCTCTTCTTTTTTCTTCTCTTTTCTTTTGCTTTGTCTATTGCTCCTCTCTTCTGCTCTTTTCTTGTCTTGTTTCTTTACTTCCCTTCTATGTCTCTCTCCTACTCTCTTCTCTTCTCTTCTTTTCTGTTATCTGTTCTTTTATCTTCTCTTCTACTCTGTTCCCTTGTCTCTTTCTTCCTCTTTTCTGATCTTTTCTTCTTTCTCCTTTTCTCTTCTCTTCATTTCTCTTCTCTGTTCCTGTGTCTCTCTTTTCCTCTCCTCTGAACTTTTCTTTTCTCTTTCTCCTTTTCTCTTCAGTTTGTTCTGTTCTGTTCTCAGTTTCTATGTCTCTTCCCTCCTCTCCTCTTCTGTTCTATTCTTCTGATCTTTTTCTCTTTCTCATTTTCTCTTTTCTTCTGTTCTGTTCTATCTCTCCCTTCCCCTCTTCTGATCTTTTCTCTCCTCTCCTTTCTCTTCTCTTTTCTATTCCCTTCTATTCTTCTGATCTTTTTTTCCTCCTTTTTTCTCCTCCTTTTGATCTTTTCTTTCCTCTTCTCTTTTCTCTTCTCTTTTCTCTTTTCTTCTTTTCTGTTCTTCTAATTTTCTCTTCTCTTCTTTTCCCTTCTCTTCTATTCTTTCTGTATCTCCCCCTTCTTGTCTTCTGCTTTCTTTTCTTTTCTCTCCTCTCCTTTTCTCTTCTCTTTTTTCTGTCTCTTGCTCCTTTTTTCTGCTCTTTTCTACTTCTGTCCTTTTATTCCCTTTTTCTCTCTTCTTTAGTGTACTCTTTTCTTCTACTGCTCTTTCTTCTTCTTTTTTTTCTGTCTCTTGCTCCTCTCTTCTACTCTTTTCTTGACTTTTCCCTTCTCTACTTTTCTCTTTTCTTCACTTTTCTTTCTTTATGTCTCTCTTCTTTTCTGTTCTTCTTTTCTACTGCTCTTTTTTTTGTTTTTCTCTTCCCTTCTCTCTTTCTGTTTCTCTCCCCTCTTCTCTTCTGCACTCTTCTTTTCTTTTTTCTCCTCTCCTTTTCTCTTCTCTTTTCTGTTCTCTTCTATTCTTCTGACTTGTTATTTTCTTTCTCCATTTCTCTTTTGTTCTCATTTCTTTTGTTCTGTTCTCTTCTTTCTTTCTGTCTTTTTTCTATACTCTTGCGTTCTGTCTTTTACTCTCTCCTGCTCTTTTCTTGTCTTTTCTTTTATTTTCCTCTCTGTGTGTCTCTCTCCTCGTTTCTGTTAATCTACTTTCCTGTTCTCTTCTGTTCTCTTTTCTTTTTCTGTGTCTCTCGCTCCTCTCTTCTGCTCTTTTCTTGTCTTTTCTCTCCCCTTCTTCTCTCTCTGTCTCTCCTACTTTCTTCTCTTCTCAAGAACTCTTCTCTTCTCCTTTTCTGATCTTGTCTTTTCTTTTCTCTTTCCTTTTCTCTTGTGTTCTCTTCTCTCATTGTGTCTCTCCTCTTCTCTTTTCTTCTGTTCTCTTCAATTCTCTTCTCTATGTCTCTCCCCTCCCCTCTTCTGATTTTTTCTTTCCTTTTCTCTTCATTTCTTTTTTCTGTTGTCTTTTCATCTGTTCTATTTTTTTCTTCTCTTTTTTCTCATTTCTTCTCTTCTCTTCTCTCTTTCTGTGTATCTCTCCTCCTTTCTTCTGATCTTTTCTCTTTCTTCTTTTCTCTTTTCTTCTGTTCTCTTCAATTCTCTCTGTCTCTCCCCTCTCCTGATTTTTTCTTTCCCTTTCTCTCCTTTCCTTTCCTTTTCTCTTTTCTATTCTCTTCATCTCTTTTTTCTGTTGTCTTTTCATTTGTTCTATTCTTCTGATTTTTTTCTTTTCTCTTTTCTCCTTTTTTCTTCTCGTTTTTTCTCTTCTCTTTCTGTGTCTCCCCTCCTCTCTTCTGATCTTTTCTTTCTCCTTTTCTCTTCTCTTCTGTTGATTTCAATTCTCTTTTCTCTTTCTGTCTCTCCCCTTCCCTGTTTTGATCTTTTCTTTTTTCTCCTCTCCTCTCCTCTCCTTTTCTCTTTTCTTTTCTTTTGCTTTATCTATTACTCCTCTTGCTCTTTTCTTGTCTTTTCTCTTTACTTTCCTTCTCTTCTCTCTTTGTCTCTCTCTTCTTTTCTTTTCTGTTATCTTCTTTATCTTTACTTGTACTCTATTCTCTTCTTGTGTCTCTTTCCTCCTCTCTTCTGATCTTTCCTTTTCTTTCTCCTTTTATCTTCTCTTCATTTCTCTTTTCTTTCTGTGTTTCTCTTTTCTAAACTTTTCTCTTTCTCGTTTTCTGTTCTGGTCTTTTCTCTTTCTCCTTCTCTTCTGTTCTCTTTCTGTCTCTTTTGAACTTTCCTTTTCTTTTTCTCATCTCTTTTCTTTTCTTCTTTAATTCTCTTCTCTTTGTGTTTCTCTCCCCTCTTTTCTTCTATTGACTCTTCAGTTCTCTTCTTTCTTTCTGTGTCTCTTCCCTCTTCTGATTTTGAATTCTTTCTTTTTCTCTCCTCCTTTTCTTTACTTCTTTTCTATTCTCTTCTTTTTTCTGTTGTCTTTTCATCTGTTCTATTCTGAAATTTTTTTCTTTTCTTTTTCTCATCTTTTTTCTCATTTTTTTCTGTTCTCTCTTTCTGTGTCTCCCCTCCTTTTGATTCTTTTCTCTTTCTCCTTTTCTCTTTTCTTCTGTTGACTGTTCAGTTCTTTTCTCTCTTTCTGTGTCTCTCTCCTTCCCTCTAAAAATCTTTTTAAAAATTTTTTTCTCCTCCTTTTCTCTTCTTTTGCTTTGTCTATTGTTCCCCTCTTCTGCATTTTTCTTGTCTTTTCCCTTCTCTTCTCTATGTCTCTCTCCTACTCTCTTCTTTTCTATTATCTTCTTTATTTTCTCCTACTTTCTTCTCTTCTTGTGTCTCTTAACTCCTCTCTTCTAATCTTTTCTCTCTCTTCTATTCATTTCTCTTTTCTCTTTCTGTGTGTCTCTCCTCCTCTCTTGAACTTTTCTTTCTCCTTTTCTGTTCTCCTCAGAAGTATCTCTTCCCTCCTTTTCTGTTGTATTCTTCTGATCTTATTTCTTTCTCTTTTTCTCTTTTCTTCTGTTCTCTTCAGTTCTTTTCTCTTTCTGTTTCTCTCCTCTTCTTCTCCCTCTTCTGATCTTTTCTTTTCTCTTTTCTAGTCTCTTCTGATATTTTTCTTTTCTCTTCTTTTCCCTTCTCTTTCTTTTGCTCTTTCTATGTCTCCCCCCTCCTATCTTTTCTTCTTTTTTTCTCTCCTTTTTTCTTCTATTCTCTTTTTCTTTCTCTCACTCTTCTCTTCTGCTCTTTTCTTGTCTTTTCCCTTCTCTCCTTTTCTCCTTTTCTCGGTGTCTCTGTTCTTTTCTGTTCTCTTTTCTCTACTCTTCTCTTCTACTGCTCTTTTTTCTTGTCTTTTTTTCCTCTTCCCTTCTCTTTCTGTGTCTCTCCCCTCCTCTTTTCTGTACTCTTTTCTTTTTTCTCCTTTACTTTTCTCTTCTCTTTTCTGTTCTGTTCTCTTCTGATCTTTTATTTTCTTTCTCCATTTCTCTTTTGTTCTCATTTCTTCTTTCTTTCTGTGTCTCTCTCCTCTTCTTTTTTGCTCTCTTTTCTCTCCTCTTTTTTTCCTATACTCTTATGTTCACTCCTCTCTACTGCTCTTTTCTTGTATTTTCTCTTCTCTTCTTTTCTTTTCTCTTCTACTTCCATTCTCTATGTGTCTCTCCTCTTCATTTCTGTTATCACTCTTCACTTTTTCTATGTCTCTTGCTCTTCTCTTCCGCTTTTTTCTTGTCTTTTTACTCCTTTTCTTTTTAACTTCCTTTCTCTGTGTTTCTTGCTCCTCCCTCTCCTGCTTTTTTCTTCTCTTTTTTCTTTTTTCTGTCTCTCTCCTACTCCTTTTGTTAGATCTTCTCTTATATTCTCTTCTCTTTTTCTGTGTCTTTTCTCGTCTCTTCTGATCTTTTATTTTCTCTCTTTTCTCTTCTTTTCTCTTCTCTTTGTCTTTCTCCTTCTGTCTTCTCTTTTCTTTTGTTCTCTTCATTTCTCTTTCTGATCTTTCCTTCTCTCTCCTCTCTTTCTTTTTCTTCTCTTTTTTCTGTTGTCTTTTCATCTGTTCTATTCTTCTGATTTTTTCTTTTATCTTCTTTTCTCTTTTTTCTCATTTCTTCTGTTCTCTTCTCTCTGTGCCTTTCCCCTCCTCTTCTGTTCTCTTTTCTTTTGTGTTCTTTTCTTCTGATCTTTTCTTTTTTCTCTTCTCCATTTCTCTTCTCTTCTGATCTTTTTTTCTTTTTTCTTTTCTTCTCTTTTCTTGTCTTCTCCCTTTCTGTGTGTCTCCCCTCCTCTCCTCTGTTCTCTTCTGATTTTTCTCTTTCTCCTTTTCTTTTTTCTGTTTTCTTCTCTTTTCTGTTGTCTTTTCTTCTGATCTATTCTCTTCTTCTGATCTTTTTTCTTCTCTTTTCTTCTGTTCTCTTGTCTTTCCCCTTTCTGTGTGTCTCCCCTCCTCTCTTTTGTTCTCTTCTTATTTTTCCTCTTTCTCCTTTCTTCTTTTCTATCATCATCTCTTCTCTTTTCTGTTGTCTTCTTTTCTGTTCTATTTGATTCTTATCTTTTTTTTCTCTCTCCTTTTCTCTTTTCTTCTGTTCTGTTCTCACTATCTCTCCCTTCCTCTCTTCTGATCTTTTCTCTTTCTATGTCTCTTCTTTTGATAACTTTTGTCTTTCTCCTTTTCTCTTCTCTTTTCTTTTCTTCACTTTTCAATTCTTTTCTCTTTCTGTATGTCTCCTTCCCTCTTTTTCTTTTTTCTCCTCTCTCTTTATGTCTCTCCTATTCTCTCCTTCTTTTCTGTTATCTTCTCCTACTGTCTTCTCTTCTTGTGTCTCTTTCCTCCTCTCTTCTGAGCTTTTCTTTTCTTTTTCTCCTTTTCTCTCTTCCTGTTTCTCTTCTGTCTTCTGAACTTTACTTTTCTCTTTCTCCTCTTCTCTTCTGAACTTTTACTTTCTCTTCTGTTCTCTTTCTCCTTTTCTTTTTTCTTCTCTTCAAATCTTTCCTGTCGCTTCCCTCCCCTCTTCTGATCTTTACTTTATTCTCCCTTTGTTTCCTCTTGTCATTCTTTTCTCTTCTCTCCTGTGTCTCTCCCTCCTCTCCTCTCTTTTTCTGTGTCTTTTTTCTTTTGATAACTTTTGTCTTTCTCCTTTTCTCTTCTTTTCAATTCTTTTCTCTTCCTGTGTCTCCCCTTCCCTCTTTCTTTTTTTTCCCTCCTTTTTCTTTTTTTCTCCTCTCCTTTTCTTTTCTCTTTTCTTCTTTGTCTATTGCTCCTCTCTTGCTCTTTTCTTGTCTTCTTTCTTTACTTTCCTTCTCTCCTACTCTCTTCTTTTATCTTCTCTACTGTCTTCTCTTCTTGTCTCTTTCCTCCTCTTTTATGAGCTTTTCTTTTTCTCCTTTTCTCTCTTCCTGTGTCTCTTCTCTCTTCTGAATTTTAACTTTTCCCTTTCTGCTTTTCTCTTCTGTTCTCTTTCCATGTCTCCTCTCTGAACTTTTCTCTTTTACTTTCTCTTCTGTCTTTCTCCTTTTCTCTTCTCTTCTTTTTTTTTTCTTTTCTCTTCAAATCTCTTCTGTCGCTTCCCTCCCCTCTTCTTTTCTTTTCTTTATTCTCCCTTTGTTTTCTCTTGTCATTCTTTTATCTTCTCTCCTACTGTCTCGCTCCTCTCCTCTCTTCTCTCTTTCTGTGCCTCTCCTGTCTTCTTTCTGTTCTCTTCTATTCTTATCTTTTTTCTTTTCTTTTTCTCCTTTTCTCTTCTCTTCCTTTTTCTTCTTTTCAATTCTCTTCTCTCTTTCTATGCCTCTCCCCTTCCCTCTTATGATCTTTTCTCCTCTTCTTTTTTCTTTTCTGTTTAATTCTATTTCTGTTCTTCTGATCTTTTTTTCCCCTTTCTCTTTCTCCTTCTCTTCTCTTCTCTTTTTCTGTGTCTCTTTCTGTGTCTTTCCTCCTCTCCTGCTCTTTTCTTTTCTCTCCTCTTCTCTTTTTCTTTGTCTGTTGTTCCTCTCTTCAGCTCTTTTCTTTTTCTTTCTTAATTTCCCTTCTCTTATTTTGTTATTTTTTAAAAATCTTCTATTCTGTTGTGTCTTTTCCCTCCCCTCTTCTGATCTTTTCTATTCTCTTTTCTGTTCTCGTTTTCTTCTTTTCTGTTCTTCTGCTCTTTTATTTTCATTCTACATTTCTCTTCTCCTTTCTTCTGTTCTCTTCTCTTTCTTTGTCTCTACCCTCCTCTTTCTCTCCTCTTTTCTTTTGTTCTCTTCTATTTTCTTCTGTACTCTTTTATGTCAGTCTCTTGCTCCTCTCTTCTGTTCTTTTCTTGTCTTTTCTCTTTACTTCCCTTCTCTTCTCTCTTTGTCTCTCTTATTCTCTTCTTTTTTCCTGTTATTTTCTTTCTTTTATCTTCTGTTCTCTCCTCAGTTTCTATGTTTCTTTCCTCCTCTCTTTTGATCTTTGGTTTTCTCTCTTCTCTTTTCTGTGTCACTTCTCTTCTGCTTTTCCCCCTTCTCTCCTTTTCTCTTTTCCCTTGTTTTTTCTTTGTCTCTCTCCTATTCTCTTCTCCTTTTCTTTTCTCTTCTCTTCTCCTCTTTTCTGCATTCTTGTCTCCTATTCTGCTCTTTTCCCTTCTCTTTTCCCTTCTCTTGTCTTTCTGTCTCTTCCCTACTCTCTTCTTGTTCTCTTCTTTCTTTCTCTGTCTTTCCCCTCCTCTCTTCTGCTCTCATCTTTTCTTTTCTCTCCTCTCCTTTTATTTTTACTTCTTTGCTGTTCTTTTTTCTTTTCCATATTCTATTCTTATATTTTATTTTCTTTTTCTCTATTTTTCTTTTTTCTTTTGTCTCTCCCTTCTTGTCTTTTTTTCTTCCCTTTACTTCCTTTCCCTTTTCTTTTTATATCTCCTATCTCCTCTCCTTTTCTATTATCTTATCTTTTCTCTTCTACTCTCCTCTTTTTCTGTCTCTTTCCTCCTCTCTTCTGATCTTTTCTTTTTCTTTTCTCTTTCTCCTTTTCTCTCTTTCTGCATCTCTTCCCTCTCCTCTGATCTTTTCTCTTTCTCTTTTTCTCTTCTCTTCTCTCAGAATTTGTGTCTCTCCTCTTCTTTTCTGAACTTTTCTTTCTCTTTCTACCTTGCTTTTCTCTTCTCTTTTTCTGTATCTCTCCCTTCCTTTCTTTTTTTCTCCTCCATTCTTCTGGTGTTTTTTTTCTTCCTCTTTTTCTCTTCTTTCTGTGTGTCTTTTCTCTCCTATTCTTATGTGATAATTTCTCTTTCTCCTTTTTTCTGTTCTGGAGTCACTCTTCTCTCTGTGTCTCTCCCCTCTGCCCTTCAGATCTTTTCTTTTCTCTCCTCTTGTCTTCTATTCTCTTCTCTTCTTTTGTGTTCTCTTCTATTCTTCTGATCTTTTTTCTTTCTCCATTTCTCTTTTCTTCTCATTTCTTCTGTCCTGTCCTTTCTTTCTGTGTCTTTCCCCTCTTGTCTTCTGCTCTTTTCTTTTTTTCTCTTCTCTCTTTTCTCTTCTCTCTTTTCTCTTTACTCCCCTTCACTTCTCTCATATCTCTCTCCTACTCTCTTCTTTTTTCTTCTCTTCTTTTTCTGTTTCTTTTTCCTCCTCTCCCTTTATTTTCTCTTTTTCCTTTTTTCTTCTCTTCTTTCTGTGTTTTTCCCCTCCTCTCTTCTGATCGTTTCTTCTCTCTTTTCTTCTCTTTCTGTCTCCCCTCCTCTCTTCTTTCAATTCTCTTCTCTTTCTGTGTCTCTCCCCTCCTCTCCTGATCTTTTTCTTTTCTCTCCTCTCCTTTCTTCTATTCTCTTCTATTATTCTGTTTTATTCTATTCTTCTGACCTTTATTTTTCTTTTCTCTTTTCCCTTCTGTTCTCTTTCTGTCTGTCCCCTCCTGTCTTATGTTTTCTTTTCTTTTCTCTCCTTTTTTCTTCTCTTTCCTTCTCTTCACTGTCTCTCCCTCTTCTCTTCTGCTCCTTTCTTGTTTTTTCCCCTCTCTCTTTTTTTCTTATCTTTTCTTTTCTTTTTTTTTTTTGCTTTATGTCTTTCTCCTATGGTCTTTTTTCTTTTTTTCTGTTCTTTTCTTTTCTGTACTCTTCTCTTTTAAGAAAAAAGTCTTTTCTCTTTTTTCCTTCTCTTCCCATGTGTGGTCTTGTCTTCCTTTCTATTCTCTTCTCTCTTTCAGTGTCTCTCCCCTCCTTTCTTCTTTTCTTTCCTTTCCTCTACTTTTCTCTTGTCTTTCCTGTTCTTTATTCTTCTGATCATTTTTCTCCATTTCTCTTCTCTTCTCGTTTCTTCTGTTCTTTCTTTCTGTGTCTTTCCTCTCCCCTCTTTTGCTCTCCTCTTTTCTTTTATTCTCTTGTATTCTCTGTCTTTCTCTCTTGCTCGTCTCTTCTGCTCTTTTCTTGTCTTTTCTCTCCTTATCTTTTCTTTTCCCTTTTCCCTACTCTCATTTCTTCTCCTCTCTTTCTATGCCTCTCCCCTCTCTTTTGCTCTCTTCTTTTCTCTTCCCTTCCCTACTCTCCTTTCTTCTCTTCTCTCTTTGCATCTCTCCCCTCCTCTCTTCTGTTCTTGTCTATTCTATTCTTTTGTTTTCTTTCTCCATTTCTCTTCTCTTCTTGTTCTGATCTGTTCTTTGTGTGTCTTTCTTCTGCTCTCTTCATTTCTTTTCTTTTCTTCTCTTCTCTCTTTTTTATCTCTTGCTCCTCTCTCCTGCTCTTTTCTTGTCTTTTCTCTTCTCTCCTTTTCTCAATTTATCTTTACTTGCCCTTCTCTATTTTTTTCTCCTACTTTAATCTCTTCTTTTCTGTTATTATCTTCTGTTTCCTTCCCTTTTTCTTTATCTCTTTCCTCTCCTGTTTTTTTACTCTTTCTCCTTTTTTCTTCTCTTTTCCATGTCTTTCCTCTCTTCTCTCTTAGAGTCTCTCCCCTCCACCTTCTGATCTTTTCTTTTTCTCCTTTTCTCTTTTCTTTTCTCATCCTTTCTGTTCTCTTCTATTCTTCTGATCTTTTTATTTTCTCTTTCTGTTTTTCTCTTGTCTTGCTTCTTTTCTCTTCAGTTCTCTTTCTGTGTCCCTCCCCTCTCCTCTCCTATTCTCCTTTTCTCTTCTCTTGTCTTCTTTCTTTTCTCTTTTCTGTTCTCTTCTTCTGATCTTTTCTTTTTCTCCATTTCTCTTCTCTTTTTGTTTCTTTGTTCTGTTCTCATCTTTCTTTCTGTCTCTCCCCTCCTCTCTTCTGCTGTCTTTTCCTTCCTCTCCTCTCTTAATTTCTGTCTCTCACTCCTCTCTCCTACTGTCTTCACTTCTTTTCTCTTTTTATTTCCTTTCTCTTCTCTTATTTTCTCTTTCTGTGTCTCTTTTCACTTATCCTCTTCTCTTTACTTCCCTTCTCTCTTTATGACTCCCTTCTACTCTCTTCTTTTCTTTTAGAATTCTCTTCTCTTCTTTTTTCCTATCTCTCTCTCCTCCTCTCCTGTTCTTTATTTTCCTTTTCTCTTGTTCTCAGTGTCTCCTTCCTCTCTTCTGCTCTTTTCTCTTTTTCACTTCTCTTCTTTTCTCTTCTACTCTATTCTATTCTTAAGATCTTTTTTCTCTTTCTCCTTTTCCCTTCTGTTCTGTTCTCTCTGTCTCTCTCTTACTTCCTTCTGCTCTCTTCTTTTTTCTTTTCTCTCTTCTCCTTTTTCTTATCTTTTCTATTCTCTTCTTTCCTATGTCTCGCTCCTCTTTTCTGCTCTTTTCTTGTCTTTTCTATTTTTCTCCATCTCCTCTCTTCTGTTCTCAATTTTTCTTTTCTCTCCTCATCTTCTATTCTCTTTTCTCTTTGTCTCTCACTCCTATCTTCTCTTATTCTTATCTTTTCTTTTTTCTTTATGTCTCTCACCTAATCTCTTCTCCTCTATTCTATTCTTATGATCATTTTTCTTTTTTCTTTCTCCTTTTCTGTTTTGTTCTCTTTCTGTCTCTCCCCTCCTCTCTTCTGCTTTTCTATTTTTATCTCTTTTTCTGTCCCTTGTCTTCCCTCCTCTTCTCTTTCTTCTCTCCTCTGAGTCTTTCTCCTCTCTTCTGTTCTCTCCTTTTCCCATCTCTTCTCTTGTGCATCTTCTCTCAAGATACACATTGTAAGCTACTTACTTGGGCAACCCACAGGGGTCAGCTCCTCCCTTTACAGAGGAAGAATATTTAATTCTCCCAGGTTACTTGGGGCATAGGGACATATGTCAAGCTTCTGGCCCTTCTTCTCTAGAAGGGAAACCATTCTGCACCTGACACCTATGTAGCTATGACTTGGCACTGGCAGAAACACAAACCCTGGGCATTCTTTGCTGGTGCAAGGTTCTAGAACTTCTGGCGAAGTCTGGCCTCTGCGATCTCAGGGACCTTTTCATGTGTGTGTGTGTTTGTTGGGTGATGAAAATAACACATATTGCTATAGTCTTACATGAATATTGTGAACCACTGCTTGAAGTCCCTCTTGGAGGAGAAACTGAGTTCCTATTTTATTTTGTTGAGGCCCCGGAGATATTTTGCTTTGTCTACTTTGTGATTTTTTTTTGTTTCAGGTTGGAATATAAATAGAACTGTTGCCTGGAGCTCATTGTTAAGCCTAGCTCAATGGCCAGACTAACTTGAGGAAGGATGCCTCGGGTATTTCAGTGAGCCGGCCCACAGACCTGTATCATTTTTTTGGCCTATACCCCCTGAGAATGGGCTCCAATGGCCTGTCTCCTCCCTTGAGCAATCAGTTATTTGTGGGGTCTGCTTCTGTGGTGATGGTTGTTATTGTTGTTTTGCTTTTATTTTTGTGGTATCCAAAAACAGATGGTGAAAATAATTGTAGGAAAGCCAGAAATAAAAAAGAAGCCAGTGGTTCCAGATTATAAATCCAGCCAGAAGAAAGGTTCACATATGCAGGTTTTTCTCAGTCATCTCTAAAGGGTGCATCTGACCTTTATGGGTTGCCTTTGTGAGTTAAATGGATATCTTGTGGTAGTGTTGGGACTGGTCTGGGCCAATTGATCTGCTGTCTCATCAGCAGAGGCCATTTAGAATTTGTTCCTCCTGTTGCTATGAGCATGCTAATCAGCTTCAACTGAAGAAATTGTGGTTCTTTTACTCTTTTCTAGTCAACATCATTCCCAACCGACCAGTTCCCAATGATCTTGCTATTGTCATGTATACCAGCGGCTCTACTGGAAGACCTAAAGGTGTAATGATGCATCATAGCAACCTGATAGCTGGAATGACTGGCCAGTGTGAAAGGATTCCTGGACTGGGGTAAGGACTTTTCAGCGCTCTCTCTCTCTCTCTCTCTCTCTCTCTCTTTCTCTCTCTCTCTCTCTCTCTCTCTCTCTCTCTGAGTTAGCACTAGGCCTGGCATGTGATCATTTGTAATAAAATATATTAATATATATTTTTAATAATTAACAATATTATACCAGTATTATAATGATACTTCATTTCCTTCTTAACTTGAAAAAAATTGTAATGCAAGTTTTTTCCTTTCAGACCAAAGGATACCTACATTGGCTACCTGCCTCTTGCTCACGTTCTAGAATTGACAGCAGAAATATCATGTTTCACCTATGGATGCAGAATTGGATACTCTTCTCCTCTTACATTATCAGATCAGGTGCCAAACTTTTCCCTTTATTGACAATTTAATTATCTTGAGCTAGTTTGTTTCACTAATACCACATTACTGGAAAGCAATAGGCTCTTTAGTTCAACAACTTTCTCTGTGACTTAGTTTCCATGAGTTTTGAGGTCTGTAGTTTGATGAACAAGTGGCTTTTGAAAGCATGATTTTGCCCGTGAATGTTTTAATTATTCATTCTCTTTTTTTTTTCTCTGAATAACCTAGACTATAGAAACAAGCAGTTGGGCTTTTTCAGACATTTCATGGGAGGGACACATCTTTGTTTCATTTCAAAACACTCAGAAGATAACTTTCACTTGTGGCACAGAGATAAAGCAGCTCATATCCCCCACTCTCCCCATAAGCTCTGGTAGCAGCAGGCTTAAAACGTGGGGACATGAGCAGCTCCTAACTCTGCTACTTTATGTTCCCAAACTAACCATTGACCCCAGATATGAAGGGGGTTGGTTCATTGGTTTCAAGCATGTCTCAAACTTTAAGCATGTTTTTTTTTGGGGGGGGTGGAGACTTGGTTGTCAAAGATATTGGTGTCTTTTGCCATTTCTTTCTCTGGCTCATTAGATGAAAAACTGAGGCAAATAGAGTTAAATGATCCAGGGTAAGTGTCTGAAGCTCTCTAAAGCTGGATTTAAACTCAGAAAGTCAAATCTACCCACTCTCTATTGCACTCCATAGCCATACTAATGGCTATTTGTATATATATAATCTGATCTTCTTTTTCTCTACTAGAGTAAACATTACTAATCAGAAATCCAGAAAGAGCAAAAAGAACAGGACACTTAACCTGCAACTAGAAAACTCATCTCAGACAGTTCTGGCTTACAAATGACCACTGCTCCTTCCAACTCTTTTCCACTATATTTTGGGCCTTTAAATCCACGGCATCTTACACGGTGCCCTAGGTCTGGCCTGAACAAGGGAACATGTTGTGCAGCTATTGTGCCAAATGGCGTAATGAAACCTAAGGTAGTATATTGACTTTAGGGGTCACCATTTCATACATGATGAACTAACAGTCCACTAAGTGTCTCAGATCTTTTTCAGATGAACTGCTGTCATCACCGGTCTTGCCTAGGATAGTACATTTTTGGACCAACCATTCTTGATGGCTATTCCCTTATAGAATGATTACGGAAGTAATGGTTGTATGGAAAAAATGTACCTACACTGACAAAAGTATAGGCCATTGAAGAATTTCAGGACAGGTTACATTATGGGTTCTATGGACTTCTTTGAGCTAGCCAAGGTGTCTAACCTGCTTTTCTATGTGGAAATGTGTTCTGATTTTGAATTAGCATACTTACAAGTGGACTTTTAGAAGAGAAACTGTGTATAAATTAGGGACTACTATATTGTTATAGTTAGATGCATTATTAAGCTAAAAGATCAAATTTAAAACCTATTCCAATATTAATGGTGAGCAAGACAGATTAATTTCATTATGGAAATTATCAAGCAAAACTTAACTTCATCTGGTGAAACTAAAGTGGATTAGTCTAGGAGCCAAGTTGTTGATGACTAAATGTTTTCCTTGGGATTTTTCTTAATAAAATTCTTCCCAGTTTTAAGCTTGAATTGTAAGTGCATGTAAATGTTTTACAGTATGAAAGGAAAAAAAAAAGTTGCAGGAGCCTGAGCATAGGGCTTTTCCCTCATAGGAAGTTTGGAAGTCAGCCACAAACAGCCCATTTCTTCTTTTCCTTCCTGGAAACAATAGCTCTAGTCTGGGGAATGCCACAAAATCTGAGCTTGTTGATGGCCTGGCTTTTTCCATTTAGTAATAGACAGTAGACGTCTTCTTTAAAAGACTTCAAGGGACTTAGACGTGTCTTACTGGTTGACTGTGTTATAATGAATCCCTAATCCTTCTGGAAAGTTCCCCAGGAAATAAAATTGGAGGGGGGGGCAGCTCTCTGTCTCTTATTTCTCCTTTCTCCCTCATTCTTTGAGAAAGTGAGTTACTGGAGCTGACCTTGGTCAGTGTGTGCTGCTCTGCTGGCAGACCCAATAGTACTTTAACTATACAAAAGTAAATAAGATGAAAAACAAGTGATAATACTTGGAATAACCACAGAGCCAGGGGGTGTGCCTGACAGAAGCTGGAGCTCCCATGGTCACTGGCAGCAGCAGCTGCTGCTCCAGGGCAGCCCACAAGCTCTAGGGGAGGCAGACAGACAGCCCAAATGACCATTTTCTGGTCACATTCATCTCTCTTTCCCCCTCCAGGGGACCTTCCCCCACCCTTATCTCACCATCCTTCTGAAGCTAGATAGTACCCCAAGTGTCCAAACATCTTCCATGACAAAGCTTCTAGAAACAGCAGGCCTTGAAAGGAGTCTGTCTGCCTGCATTTCCTGTTTCCCTTCTTAGACACTGGTTAAGCTGGGAAATGTCCATATCTACAGAATAACAAGCCAGCCTGAGAGCCAGCTAAGCCAGATTTGAGATTATTTATAGATGGTAACAAGCACATCTACTCATGTTTCTGTTAGCAACAGTCTTGGAAGCACTGAATTCACACTTGATGTACCATATATACACCAGTAATGGTAATGGTGGAGTCAAGGTGGAGTCAGAAAATAGAATTTCTACAGGTGTCAGACTAAGGATAGGTTCTTAAGGAGGAAAGATTTCAGAAGAAGAGAAAGATCACAGCTGAGTAAAAACCAAAAAGCAGTTCCCAACTACCAGACTGTGTAGCCTTTTCTTCTAAACCTATATAAAATTATCATATATGTAATATCTGAGAAAATTTAATGCTTCGCAACTCATTTTAAAATTTTTTAATTAAGCTCATGTTTTAAATGTTTAATTGTTACTTTTATTTATCAGAATCCTAAAAAATAATTTTAAATTAATTCTTTAATCAGTTTATTAAATTTTATTAATCATATCATAATTAAATAGTATTAATTTAAATTAATTTAAAAATCAATCATGAAGAATTGCTTTTATTTATCAAAATCCTAAAAAATAATTTTACATGAATTCTTCATGACTGAGTTTTAAATGAATTCCCAAGAATTTCACCCTAATAAAATGTACTCAGCACCCTGCTGGGATAATCTGTGTTGAGGGGGTGTTCTTCCTGAAAACATTAGAAGGGAGAGAGGTGCTTTGCTATATGATTTTCTAGGATCAGATGACACTAGATGGCTTTAAATCGAGGAAAGCCATGATCTCAGAAAAGTATAAACTACAAATAATGGGAAGGACAATGATAAAAGATGCATGATAGGTAGATGTGCAGCCAGTAATGATTTATACCTGAGAAGACTGGTAAAAGACATCATCGTTATGGGGCACTTAGCTAATCAGAAGCAGAGGTGAGTCAGTATTGTCTTCTGAGACAGTCAGAGAACCCTTGTACACAAACTGTGGACTATTGATAGAGATCTACATGTCCTACCCAGAGCAGATTTATTAAGCCCTTATTACATGTCAGGCATTATGCCCTAGTGGTACAAAAACAGTAGTGAAACACTACCTGCCCTCAAGGTGTTTACATTCTACTGGAGGAAGAACACTAGCTATTGGGCAGGTTGGGGATGGAGGTGCTATAAAAACTGTACTTGAAAGGAAGCCAGGGATTCTAAGACAAGGAAGTCGGGAGAGAGTCCATTCCTTTGGCCTGTGCAAAGACACAGGGAAGGGGATGGAATGTTGTGTGGGAGAAAGAGCAAGAAGGCCAGATTGGCTTTAAATGCCAAATAGAGAAGTTTGTATTTGATCCTTAGAGGTAATAGGGAGCCACTGAAGTTTAATGAATAGGGAAGTCACATAGTCACAACTATGCTTTGGCAGCTGCTTGGAAGCTGCTTGGAGAGAGCTTAAAGAAGGCAGACCAAATTGGAGGCTGTTCTAATAGTCCACTCAAGAGGTAATCAAGGGCAGAACTAGAGCACTAGCCACATGAATGGAGCAAAAGAGCCAGATACAAGACATGATGTGAAGGTATAATCAACAAGTCTAGGAAATTGATTGGATGTAAGTGAGATAGAAGAGTTGAGAATGAACCTAGGTTATTGGGAAGATGATGGTGCCCTCATCATAAAGAAGAAATCCCAAAAGTAGTTGTAGGTTTAGAGGATAATAATTTTGGCATATGAAGTTTGAGGTGCCTACTAGAAATCCAGTTGGAAATGTCTACGTGGTACTTGACAATACTCAGAAAAGACTGGGGCTGATATGTGGCAATCAGTCATCTTTATGGAGAGGGGAATTGAGCCCATAGGAGCTGATTGAGATCATGGAAAAGAGAAAGAGCCTCACTCAGAATCTTGGGGAGCACTAGATCCCTAATTAAGGCCTTGGATTCCAGAGAGGATTTGTGGAAAAATAGCTAAAAATTCAACAACATTCAACAAAATCCAACAAGAAGGCATCTGGAAAACCCCAGATCCATCAACAGAGAACTAGCACGCTAACAGTTTTGAATTGTAGCTCTTGTTGGAGCCCAGGTAATACTGGAATGATTTTTCACTAAGATAGACTAGTAAATTACTTTAAATGTTTTTTGATTTCTTTGTATAACATGTTAAACTTTTTCTTTGTTATAGTCCAGCAAAATCAAAAAAGGGAGCAAAGGCGACTGCAGTGTTCTGAAGCCTACACTTATGGCCGCTGTCCCGGTTAGTAGAGGATAATATCAGCAATGAATAATAATGGTTCACATTTCTGTAGTCCTTGAGTTTTACAGAGCACTTTCCTCATAACGGCCCTTTCTGTGCATTATATGGGAAACTAGAACTCCAAAGGTATATCTGACTTTCTCAAGACCAGTTCAGCTAGTCCAGGTGTAAGAGACTGGGCTCAGACCCAGGCCTCCTGACTCCAGATCGAATAGAATTTCTAATACAAAAGAGTTTTGGTCATGAATTTGTTTGCAATGTCGAAACCGCGTGCCTTTTTTAAAAATGGCACTCATGGATGTTTTGGTTATTTCCATAGCTTGTTTTTTTATTTAGTGCCTAAGAAAAGTAAGTTTCTCAGGTGGGTTGTTTAAAGTCATTCAAACATTTGAGAAAAAGAAAGGAAAACTTCCTGAAAAACTAGAAAAAAAGTTAGCCCAGTGAGGAGACTTTGCCAAAATAAGAGCCAGTGTTCAGACAGACCCTGCATAGCCATCTTATTGGGGAATGGGGCAGAAGTTGTTTCGAGCTAGGCAGCCCCTCCTAGCTCAAGCATTCAGATCATCTAGATCAGGACTGTGTACACTTTTTTTTTCTACTCGCAAATCCCTTTTTGCCCAAGAAAAGGGCATATCTGTCGATAACAATCAACTATTAACTGATAATAAATCATAATTAAACCCTCATCTTCTTTCTCTTCGACAACCTTAGTTAGCTAATGCAAATCTCCCCATTTTGCAACTGAGGAAACTGAGGTTTGGAAACAGCTCATGACTTGCATCAGAGTGCCAAGGCCCCGAACTTCTTGACTTCAAGTTCTGGGTTCTTTCTTAGGAGCTTTCTTTTTTTTTTTTTAAACTTCTCTGCATTTAGATAATGTCTTATCTATTTAGAGGTATTTAGAATGTCCTTTGTCAAAGGAATGGAAGTGTGAAAGTCTTCAATATCCAAAAATACACATGGTTATCTCAGTTACAATCCATATCAAATATAATTTTGTTTTCTTAACTGTTTTTTTTTCTTCTAAGGAAAAAAAAACACATAAAAAATGGATATGAAAGATGAGCAAGAAAGAACTATCTGTGATTTTGCCAGCTTTCAAACATGGGTGACCAGTGTTGCCATTATAAAAGTTTGAAGCTTGTGGAATGTTTAGAACTGGCTAGCCCAAGAGTATATTTAAATGCAGATGAGAGAAATGAAAAGTTTCTTTTTGTGGGAACTTGATGAGTAACAACTTTGATTGAGATACACTTACATTATTTCTTATTTCAGCATAAGAGGGTTAACTCCCATGTCATACCTTAGTCATTTTAAAATAGTTAATTATTACCTGTAATTGAACAAAGTCAGTAAAAATTAATTACATATTAAAGAAAATAAGTATGTATGATATGCCCAAAAATTTCACCAAGTATGTCAACAAACTGTCTTCAGGGAAGTGTGTGTGCGTGAGTGTGTGTGCATACAAGTTATTTTCATCTTTTCTTCACCTTTAGGAAATCATGGATAGAATTTATAAGAATGTCATGAGTAAAGTTCAAGAAATGAACTATTTTCAGAAAACTCTTTTCAAGATAGGCTATGACTATAAGCTGGAACAGATTAAAAAAGGATATGATGCTCCACTGTGCAATTTGTAAGTATATTTATTGGTTCCCAAACTATTATATTACAGATCATCTTGAAGCCTTATATTTCCAGAGCCCCAGATTTGGATGGCTGTTGAGCAACTGACCTCCCTTTTGGGAACTTGATTTTCTTCATCTATAAAATGAGAGGGCTATGTCTAATGACTCCCATGTCGTCCTCTAAGTTGTCGATTCTAGGATCCAGAGTATTCAGGCAGAAGGAGCAAAGCAACTTTATTTGGATTACTGCCATTTTTTCCTAGTGTGAAATTATTAAAATTCTTTGATTTAATAAACATGGAACATACTTTTGGGAAGTGAATTAGAACCTTACCAACAGTTTGGGCTCAAAATTTTCTTATAATAGTGAATGAATCTCAAGCCAGTTCAGTATGCCTTAGATATCAGAAATGTCATCATCTGAGATGAGAACAGAACTCTTCGTTTTCATAATCAGATAAATACTTTTTCATTGGGAATCAGAAAATGACAGTGCATGGAAGACTTGGGTTAGGAGATTTGTTTTGTCTTAGACTTTTCTTCATGGAAACTTCTAATTAACTTGGAAAAACATGAGTATGTAAATTTAATTGCCTTATCTGAGATTTCATGCCATAGAAAGTAATTTCTAAACCTGTACTCTTGGTTGCCATTTCCAGGCCTACATTGGCTAGGCAATAATGAAGTGTTGCCCTTTCTAGATATAGCTTTAAATATGACTTTTGTTCTTTTATTGGTGCTGAGATCATGAAATCTAACCTAGCTTCTTTTTGAAAGGAAGAGTGTCTTTTGGCAGTTACTGCCTTTTGACTCTCATAATACTGAGGTGTTAGTGCTTTAGCAAAGCAAGAGAAATCCTTTCAAAAGCAGTTCTTAGTAATTTGTTCTTTAGATAACACTGTCGGCAAAAATTAAAATGTTTCTCCTTCCCTTCCCTACCCTGCCTTTATCAAGCCTACTGTTTAAAAAGGTAAAAGCTCTATTAGGTGGGAATGTCCGGATGATGCTTTCTGGAGGAGCACCCCTTTCGCCACAGACACACCGCTTTATGAACGTCTGTTTCTGCTGCCCAATTGGCCAGGGTTATGGATTAACAGAATCTTGTGGAGCTGGAACAGTTACTGAAGGTCAGTATTGTTTTTGTATGATTAATGATGCTAAGTATGTACCTTGACCCTCTAGGGATTTCCAGTGGGGTACATAAACTTGGGGAGGAAACTGCACCTCATTATTACCTCCTGTGTGATCAGAATCAGTTCTGAGCTAGAGAGATGGAAAATAGCCCCTCCCCTTGCCAAATTAAAAAATCTCTGAATTGGGGTTTCATGTTTCTAGCTAGGATCTGTGGTAGATAATGACGGCTCTACTTCTTCCATGTATCCCACCGACTGGGCCATTTCCGTTAATTTCCCCAGCTGTAAAGGGAGAAGATGGAACCAAGTTGCTTTTGAGCTCCGAACTGCTGCTTTTCCCAGCCCGCATTCTAGTCTCATGTCTCCAACCTCCACTAACTAAGACATTGCCACCTGGTTTTGCTTCTGTACTATATAGTAGCACTATACAAACCAAGTTTGTGATCCCTCAGCAAAAGCTGCTTTCTTTCTCTCTTCTGCCAACAGTACTCCTATTCTTCAAGTTTCCCAGGCTAGAAACCTTCAGATTCCCTTTGATTGGTCACTCTCCAACATCTTCCTTTTCCTAACCTGTCACCAACTCTTCTCATTTCTTTCGTAGGAATTCTCTCTTGTATTTTCTCATTTTTTCCACTACAACTACCTTAGGCTAAATTACTAGACCTTCCCAGTCTCCTGACTAGTCTCTCTCCCTCCAACCTTTCCACTCCACCACCCAAAGCTTCCTGAGACATCATTCTGACTAAAAGGCCCTTCTTCCAGGACAGCTGTTCACTCTTTTTGACCTATGTATACATATTTTTCTAGATGCATATAAAAATATACTATTGAAATCTTTCATTTTACCTTTTAATTTAGGAGTTTAGTATTTCTTTTCAATGAAATCATTAAATACCCAGGTGTGTTGACTATTTTTATGGTGTAAAATGATCTTTTTTGGTAAACGTTTTTTTCTGTTTTCCTTATGCTTGACTTCTCAAGCAGTTTATGAGAGTCAAGCTGTGACACTTGTCATTCTCCACCCTGTCTCACCACTCCTCAGCTTCATTTGCTAGGACATGCTCCAACACCTGCCCCTGGTGACTAAATGTGGGCCTTCCCCTAGGTTTCTAGCCTGGCTCTCTTCTCTCTCTTGGTGACAAGCTCAATTGTCATCTACATGCAATGACACCCACAACTCAGACCTCTTATCACCCGCTGTCTGTCCATTGGGCATCTTTATCTGGATACCTCATGGATCCGCAAACTCAGCATACCCAAAATGAAACTCACTGTCGCCCACCCTTCCTGCTGGTTTCTCTACTGCCATTGTGGACACTACCATCCTCCTTGTTGATTCTGGTTCCCAAACTGGGAACTTTCCTTTCCGCTTTCCTCCTTCCTCTCCTCCAGGCCTGCCATTTGGTAATTCTCTTTCATCTGTGTCCTTGTCACCAGTTAGTTGCATGACCTCTGCCCTTCTTTAATCAACTTTCAGCCGGACCCGTGCACTACCTTCATTGGTCTCTCTGCTGTCCACCCCACACAGCTGCCAAATGGATATTCCTAAAAATCGTCTGCATTGATCTCCTGCTCCAGTATCTCCATTAGCTCCCTGCGGGACTCTAGGCTGAAACAGCACTTACTCAGGTTTCCACAACCTGACTCTTGCTTCCCTATCCAGGTTGATTTCAGATCCCTTCCATATGCACACTCTCTACCTGTGTGCTTGGTACCCTCTCCCTTGTAGAAACAGCAGCTTTCTGCAGAGGTCAGCTCACGCGGCGGCTGCCTCCTGTAGATTGCCTTCTCCCTGCCATCAGTTTGTCCCCACACAGTTGAGCTGCACACATATTATACCCCCAGAAGGAGGTGTGCTCCTTGCCCATGGGACTTTCACTTTTATCTCTGGCTCAGGGCCTAGCCCAGAGCAGACACTGAATAGATGACTTGTGGAAAGAGAAGTACAATCCTTTTCTACCAATTCCCTTTCCTTTTTTTCCTCCCCGACCCGCCAGCTCATGCCATTCCTTCTCTCTGTCTAGAATGTCAATGCCGGTCTCTTTTTTCCCTCTCTCTCACAGTTACTGACTATAGCACCGGACGAGTTGGAGCCCCTCTTATTTGCTGTGAAATTAAACTCAAGGATTGGCAAGAAGGTAAGGCTTTTATACTGTTCTAATGCTCACTGAGCAGCACCCCCTGAAGGCCACTCAGTGAGTGTGGAGTCTACGGTGTCCCCCATGTCTGGAAGGCCCATCTTCCTTGCCTCTCAAGCCTTCTTTCAAGGCAAAACTCTGACCCCACAGGGGTCCTTTGCTCTGCGCCCCATTATTACTCTATGTACACACACACAGAGTCCCTCTGCCCCAAATAGGATGTAAACTGCTTGCGGGCCAGATCCTTTTTGTCTCCCCAAGACAAGGCAGAACATGTCATTCTTAAACATTGTTGGACTTTGAATTGAGGCTGGCTGAGGAACAGCCTGGTCAAGTGGGGGTGGGCTTGGCCACTAGATGCCTATGAGACAATCGAACATCAAAGGGAGCAGAGAAAGATTCATTTACTGGTTGGTGTGCTTTGGGCATAACACATACTATGTCTTGGAGCACAGAGAGGCTCACTAACTTTCAGAGTCACACAGCATATATATCAAATGCAGAGCTTAAAGCAGGTCTTCCAATCCCAAGACTGGCCCTGGGTTCTGTTGCCTCTTTTGGTTTTACTTCTTGTTACTGTTATCGCTGCACCTGCCCATTTTCATACTTTTCCTCCACTGGTTTGCTTGTTATCCTACTTCCTATAACTGTAAATCAGGCTGTCCAATTGCCATTGAAAATACTCTCTCCCCATGCTATGTACAAGGACATCTTTTCATACGTCAGACTTGAGGTTAACTCCAAACCGTTCCTCCATATCTGTCCTCTGGCACTGCCCATGTCTTCTCCAGGTTAAACATCCATAGCTCCTTCACCAGCTTCTGAACGGGATGACCTCAGGGCCCGTTGCCATTCATATCATATGTGTGAACATAAGGCTGTGGCAAATTAGATTTTAGCATGATATATGATACTAGGTTTGATTGCCAGCTAATTATAGAAAATCCTTTTACTGATCGGCAGAGTCCACTGTATTCTTCGAGCTTAGCCAGTTTGCTTTTCTGATTTCCAGGAGGCTATACCATTCATGACAAGCCAAACCCCAGAGGTGAAATTGTAATCGGTGGACAGAACATTTCTATGGGTTATTTTAAAAATGAAGAAAAAACGGCTGAAGATTATTCTGTGGATGAAAATGGACAAAGATGGTTTTGTACTGGAGATATTGGAGAATTCCACCCTGACGGATGTTTACAGATCATCGGTCAGTATTTCTGACTTTCTGCAGGTTTCATTTGCTTTTGGTAACTTCTGTAAAGGTTGGAAAAATAATCCATTTTAAAAGTTTCTACCTGTGTATAGGGCTGGTATAAGGTGAAAATAGCCAGGGGAGGGGGATATGAGGGTGGGTATGGGTGTGGGTGTG
Source organism: Myrmecobius fasciatus (assembly GCA_023553655.1). Classification (NCBI taxonomy): domain Eukaryota; kingdom Metazoa; phylum Chordata; class Mammalia; order Dasyuromorphia; family Myrmecobiidae; genus Myrmecobius; species Myrmecobius fasciatus. Next base: position 131,961 of record JAJPUD010002635.1, read on the forward strand.
TATGTCCAGGTCCAGCCATCAACATGCATCTCTCAACCCCCGGGCCCCACCCCCACCCCCTTTCCCCTGATCTGGTGGTACTGTCTCTCTTGTCAAACTATTAAGGGGTAAGGTAGGTAGCACAGACACATTTTAGTATAGGATTGCAGCTTCTGTAGCTCTGCCCCAATGTAGTCACTGGGCAATGTCGGCATCAGTAGCAGCCGTTTTGTTCTTCCTGCTTTAACCCCAGTTCAGAAGATTTCTGGGAAGGTGAATTCAGATTCCAAGTCCTTAACTGCTGGGGGGAGTTTCACAGGAACATGACTGAATTCCAAACTTGCGGGACCTTTCTCAAATGGTCTTTGGAGGAGATTGGTTGCCAGGCCACGTCTGGGCCTTTGGCCAGAAGGGTACTGGTTGTTAAGCCTCTCCTGGTCCCTTTTCACATGTTCTGCTATCTACAGCTGCTACAGCTGTAGCTTCGAGCTTCTGGCTCCCTGTTCTGTTCAAATTGGGTTTTAGGCAGCTGCCATTTATCAAATAGGAGGGAGGGAATTTCATCACATTTTTAGGGCTCTGAGATTCAACTATGGCCACAGAGAATAAAATGGTCGTGTCCCTAAGTGGTCAAGTAAAATGAGGTGTGGCCTAAAGACAGGGAAATTGAAGGAAAATACAGATTTTAGCTAAACCGAGTCCAATTCTGCGCTCCGTCCTAGATCGCAAGAAAGACTTGGTGAAGCTACAAGCTGGAGAATACGTGTCTCTGGGCAAAGTGGAGGCTGCCTTGAAAAATTGCCCGCTCATTGACAACATCTGCGCCTATGCCAAAAGGTCAGTCACTGCGTGTCTGAACTTCTTTTTCAGAGAAGCACAGGTAATTAGGCAAGGGGCCTGCCTAATTGTGCGTGCGTGTGTGTGTGTGTGTGTGTGTGTGTGTGTGTGTGTGTGCCAATTTCAGAGTTAGAGAATGCTATAGAATTAAAGGAACCTCAGTCATAGCTCAGTCATTTCATTTTTCTTGCTCTTTGTTTTGATTCAAGCACTTTCCAAAAATCACCCCAAGAGGATGCTCTCGTTAGGGGGAAAAAAAAAACAAAAACAAGCAAAATTCTAAAAAGCTAGAGATTGCAACTGACAAACTATATTTTTTCCCTTCTAAGTATGTTTCTATAGACTAATATGTCAGTCTTTTATTAATATTAATATCATTAATACATACTTAATATGATAATATTTTTTCATCCATTACCCAGTTGTTGGGCACATAATTTGCTTCTAATTTTTTCCTACTCTTAAACAATGCTGTACTGAATGCCTTCATGCCAATGGAACCCCCTGAAGGTATAATAACCCAGTTGTGCAATATCTTCAGAAGAGCGCACTAGGAGGAAGTTCACCAGTTGGTTCCTGGCAGACCAGAACTGAGCTATCGGAGCTTTTATATATATTCCAAGATTTTTTTTTTTTTGGCTGTACCATGGTGCCCTTGAAATCTTTATTTAGCATCAGAATTTTACATAGTTTTACTTAAAACAGAGGCATCAGGAGCCATCCTGAAATTGTCAGCTTAATAATGTGTACTCTTGAGATGTAGAAAATTGTGACCCTGAGCTTTGTAACTTATTTACATGGGTCAGTATATTATCTTTTTGTGGGGCTTAACTAGACCATTAAAAGTATATCTTTGGAAATGTTTTGACCACTTTTTCATTTGTCTTCGTTTATGACCAACTGCTTCTTGATATGACACGTACTTTTCCAATCTTTTAGTGACCAGTCGTATGTGATCAGTTTTGTGGTCCCTAATCAGAAAAGGCTGATGGCCTTAGCCCAGCAGAAAGGGGTAGAGGGATCATGGGTAGATATCTGCAATGATCCTACCATGGAAGCTGAGATACTTAAGGAAATTAAAGAAGCTGCAAATACCAGTAAGTATGACAAGGATTGGCAGCTGGCCTGCTCTCATCAGAAGCCATTCATCATTTAAGCTTATTTTTTAAAAAGCCATTATTAATCCTCCTCACGGGAGGGCAGGCGGGGTCAGTTTATTTAAATATTTGGGATCACACATCCAGTTCTTAAATTCTCCTACCTTTAGAGAAGAAAATAGAAGGTGTTTTCCTTCTAAATCTTTCCAGTTCATCTTCCAGGTTCCCTTCTGTCTCTGTTCTCCAGGGCTCTGTCCTGGCCCTTTTTTCGTTGTACACTTTCTTTGTTCTCAGCAGTTCCCACAAGGTAAGGGAGACACTGTTGTAGTCCTCAAGTATTGAAATTGCTGTTTTGGCCTAAGAGGGTAGCACTGCAACCCCTGGATAGAAGGTACAGAGAGGGCCCGTTGGGCTCATTGGGAAGGACTATTTTCCACCTGCCCAGAAAGTAGAATGGGCTGATTTAGAAAGTAGTTCTTTCGGGAAAAGCTTATTGATCATTTGCAGGATGCTGTAGTGGGCAGATTGGCCAGCTTCATATTCCCAATGGGATCACACTAGGTCACCTCAGAGGTCCCTTCCAGCCCTGAGATCCTTTGTTCCTGCCTTAGCTCAGATTGATGATTCATGTTTCTGGAACTGTGCTAGCACAGCTGGGGAAATGGGGAAAATAGGAGGCAGTATTGGGAAGCCGGATCTTCTGGAAAGTCATCTCACCTTCTGCCTCAGGTTCCTTATCTCTAAAATGGGAATAATAACAGCACCTACACCCCAGGATTGTTGAGGATTGAATAAGATGCTATATGCAAAATGCTTTGCAAACCTTAAAGGATTACATAAATTATTGTTGTTGTTACTATTATATTGCCAGAGGAGATGCTCTTTTGTACTTTGCCTTTATTGTGTTTTAAAATTTGGATTTTTTTCAGGAAGTTGATTTAAAATAATACTAAAAGTATATTTCACTCTCTTCCTTTCTTTTTCCCCATTTGATAGATGACAAAAATTACAAAGAAATGTGGGCTAGAATTAAAGCTAAGGAGTTTCATGAATTTCCATGTTTATATTACTAAAACAAAAGTGTTTACATGGTGATTTCTCAACAATTACGTTCAAAACAGAGCTGTTTACTGTGGCTTTTGTTATTTATGTATGTTATTTAAAATGGCAATATATAAAATTTGAGTCACTATCAATTAATATGAATAAATCTTTAGCGCTTTAGTCATTAATCTTAAGAAACAACATAAAGCAGTTTGGTGTTTGTCCTCCAAGTGTAAATAGCAATTATTTCTGTTTTGACTTTAAACCCTGAGATTGATTTTTCTTCGGGGGGCGGGGAGAGACCAAGTTTAAAAAGACCATTCTTTGCCTCATTTCTTACCTAGCCTTAATCACTGAATGGGCCTTGTCTCAGTCAAACTGTGACCTGTTAAGGCTTAAAAAGGCCAAGGTCTCCCACTTCATCCAGGGTCATTTCCAGTCATCCTGATCTGTGTCTTGCCACTGGACCCAGACGGTTCCAGAGGAGAGTGGGACTGGTAAGTCCTGGCTCACTCAAATCCCATTTACTTGCAAGTCAGGGCATCACCCTCCTGATGCCTTTGGCCCCCTTTGAGGAAGGGAACGAAGGACAAAAACAGCAACTTCCTAATTGAATTAAAGTTCGTACTTGTATGAAATCCATAACATCCAGAGCCAGTTTCCCCCTCTCCTTTGCAATTCAGGGAAGATGCAGGATTCATCTCCTATTTAGTACTTGAAGCTACCATAATACCCACAAAGTGTTTGAAGGTGCTATTTATTGTCCATAAATATTTTTTTGCCCTATGAGCAAAAATCCATCCAAATAAGGGAATAGACATGAACACCCCCCCCCCCCCCGTGAAATAGCAACTAGCCAAAACATATGATAGAATTATTATTATTAAGCTATTAAATATTCCCATCTAGTAAATTTCTCCTGAATTCACCTGCTCATCAGATGTGAAGTAGAGCATTCTGCCGGGTTTGGTTTATTTTTTAGTCTCGATAAGTTCCGAAACATTTTAATTGACTCTCGTTATTCTTTTCCTTTTAGTGAAATTGGAGCGTTTTGAAATTCCAATCAAGGTCCGCTTAAGCCCAGAACCCTGGACTCCTGAAACGGGTTTGGTAACTGATGCTTTCAAGTTAAAAAGAAAGGAGCTCAGGAACCACTATCTCAATGACATTGAGAGAATGTATGGAGGCAAATAAAAGTCGGGCCTATTCTCAACACAGGGCCCCATGCTCTTAATAATTCAAAATGTTAGCGTTTTACCTTTGCCTCTGGTTATTAAACTGCATTTAGCTATTACAATCTTAAGTTAAATCGAAGCGAAATGAAAAACCAATTCAAATGGCTGTTTGAGTTTCCTTTTTTTCGTGTTGTTCTAATGAAACCTAGATGGAAGGCATTTGCCTCTAGATACTTTATTGAATTTTGATTCTTGACTTGGTTGAGTTACAAAGCAAAAATGTAACTCCCAGAATCCTCCTAAGGTTCATTTCTGGGTCCTTAAGCCCGTCAAAGTTGAAGCAAAATAAATAGGGTTGGATTAGAGGATAAAATCTGCACTTTCCCAGTTCAATGTCTTCCTAATTTAGAAGCTTCCTCACTTGGCAGGTGCAACAAACAGATCTTTGATCTTACGACTCCGTGCGGCACCGCCTGGGGGCTTTGCCATCCTTTTCCAACTGTTCATATATGTTATGTAGTTATCAAAGAACAACTCATGATTATAGCATCATAGACAGATAGAAACAAAACGCTGTATTCTTGGAAAGAGTCTGTAAGAGAAAGATTACATACAGCCATAAATTAAATAGATGGTGGTTCATCTGTACATCATTATAATATTGTGAATATTTACAGTGCCTGAAGTTTGAAAAAATGCTACTGAGTAATATATTTAAAAGGGAACTGGATTGCTTTTTATTACTGCTTGAGATCCGAATTCAGTAACCATTCCTTTGACATTTACAAGTGGCAGGTACATGTTTTAAGGTTCCCGGTGAAATGCTTGCCAACACATATTTAATGAAAACACAGGATCAAATGCAAAATGGCGAAAGATGAAATCTCACCTGAAAGACAATGGCATCAAGAAATCCTGAGAGTCATGACTGAAACACAGCACTGAAGAAGAGCTCACATTTGCAGTTTGTTTTGATGACTCTGAAGAATTGATATCCATATGTACTTCCATTAAAACAAATATTTTGCGGCGGGTGGGGGTGGTACTTAAAGGTTTTTCTGTTGCTGGTTTGGATTCTTAGTAGTTTTAATTTTGGAAGGTCTTGCAGTTCACCGTCATTCTATCACAAACAAACACAACATTTCCTTAGCTCTCTTGTCTGTGTCCTAGGTGAGTAAGTTGGTTCTGTTTTTTGGAAGTTGTTTTAAAAGGGAAGAAAGCACTGTCATCCTATTTTTTCCTCTTTGTGGAAGAAGTTAGAAACTGGAAATTTGAGGTGTGGACTTGGGACGGTCAATAAGGGTTCATCTTATTGTTTGTGCTGTAACTTATTATTGAGTGTGTTTTTATTTTTTAAACTCTTAAAAAAATTTTTTTGGCGCCCTTTTCCCTGCTGGCTATTCACACTTTTGAACTATAATATTTTTTTTTTAAAAAAGTGAACGTTCTTAATACTGTTATACTTGGCACTTTTTTTCCTTAAATCATTTTATGTTGTGTGCGTGTGTGCGTATTGCTTGTATTTCTTTTTATTTTAAAATGTTGGCCACCACTACAAGATAATTTTCCTTGCTCTGAAATATTTATATTATAAAGAAAAGAGATTTCTTCTATTCATAAATATTTAAATGTTATGTATATGATGGTAAAAAGGAAAATAATCTGGAATGAAGGTTTTTGTAAAGATTTATCTGTTTAGCGTTCAGGGATGTAAAATGCTGGGCAAATTGTTCGTGCAATGATAAGTGTATGTGGATCTTCTCCCTCTCCCCAGCTCTCCTTTGATCTGTAAAAATCAACCGTCTTTACTAAGCGGACAACTCAGCAACCTTGACTGTTCATGGCTCATTGTTTTGAGACTGGCTTTTAGGGACTCTTTTCTTAGTCTTTTTAACTGAATGATTTTCCTTTGCATTTTAAAAAGCTACCTTTGGAAAGGTGACTTTGACTAAATGTGTTTATACATGTATGTTCTCAGATTTTTCATTTCCCTAATTCTCATCTCCCTAAAGCTAGAACACTGCCAACTAATCTATTGTGTAGACCCTATAGATCGAATAAATCAACACTTTAGGTGCTGCTAATTCTTTATGAAATCCAAATCTCTTTTAAGGGACCAGGGAGATGCCACTATGACCCACTTTTTTTTTTAATCTAAATGTATATTTGTTTACATAGACAGAAAAGTCTTTTCCATATGTATGGTGGCTTTTCAGAGATTTGATCTTAGAGCTTGAACCCCACCTGTTTTTTATACTTGTTTAAATTGCTCACTGTTGATTTTTGTCAACCATTTCACAAAAGCTGTAACTTTTTAAAAAACTCAATTCCATAGACATGATTCTAAATTGAACCTTTTTGATTCTTGCTTTCTACACCTGAAATAGCTCATCTTGCCTCAGTTTCTACTGTTTATTGTCATGACCTTTATCATATGTGGAAGTATAATTGCATATTTTCCAGAGACTCAATATAGTTAAATGGTTCATAAAATCCGAGTGTTTGTTCCTTTGATCACAGAGATGGGTTAGAATACTTAGCCGATATTGTCTCCGTAGAGTATGTGACGTGTTTCTGAATTAGAAAAATAGCAACAGAAAGAGGATTGTGTTGTTTTCTTGGTCTAAGGGGAAATGTTTAATTTTCAAATATGCGCCTATTTGTACTTTCTGTTAAAATGCATGATTGCAAAATCATTATCGGGTGTGGTGTGAATTCCTAATGGAAAGTTTTATTGTATTTTTAAAGTTTGCACTCAGATCTTAAGAAATAAACCCATCCATAGTACCAAACCCATTCGTGTGTACTTTTCTAGCAAAATGTAGCTTCCATTGACGAGGGGTTACCAGGAAACATTGTTAAGGATTTTCCTTTTAAAACTTTTTTTTTTTTTAAATCCTACAGAGCCAGAGTTGACATAAGCCCTCGTTCATTTTGTCCAACTTCCACTTAGGAGACCAAGGCTCATTGGAATTGAAATAATTGCTTTTTAAATGGTTGGAATGGGTGGAACCCCTTTCTGGTGTGGGATCAAACTGACTCCCATATTAGCTAAGCCTCATGCTGTTAAATCACTCTTGCCTGGAAGTTCTTTTGCCTGACTCATGCACCCGGCAGATCCAGTATACTGAGCTATGATACAGACATGGGAATCCTAAAGCTTAAGGGGAAAGGTCATGGACCTAGGAGGCAGGGTGCCTGGCTTCCAGTCCCTGCTTTGTCACTAACAGGTGGGGCCTCCTCTTCCTCCCAGCCCGCATTTAGGGATTATTTCCACTCAAAGCTCTCCATTTCAACTCAAAAGCTCTTCCCAAGGCTTTTATAAAATGAGGAACATGTACAAATTTCCTATATTTAGATAGCTCTCCTTGGAAGGAAGTTGTCTATAAATGTGAGCTGTTGAGAGGGGTTTTCCAATGATCTATAGACATATATTTAGCATAGCTCTCTCCCAGGATACTTCCCTCCTAGGGTAAATTATCCCTTACAAGTTATCTAAAACGTGATAGTTGAAGTGCTAAGCCCCTATTTCCTGGAAATTTTGGAGAGGCTGGAGAAACCAGCCAGGACAGTGCATAGGAGGTAGGGGCAAGAGGACAGAGGCAATAAAGGTTAAATAGATCCTTTTAAATATATTTCCACATTTGTCATGCCATCCAAATAAAATCAGACCCAAAGGGGAGAAATCCACGAGAAAGGAAAAGCAAGCAAACAACAAGGTGAAAATCCTCTGCTTCGATCCACATTGTCTCCATAGTTCTCTGTCTGGAAGCAGATGCCATTTTCCATCCCAAATCCATTGTTGTCTTGAATCAGCATTAGATGATTAGTGGCAGTAGATTAGTGCATAATCTTGCTTTTGTTGTGGACGATGATGTCCTGGTTCTGCTCATTTCACTGAGCATCAGTTCATGCAAGTCTCTCCAGGCCTCTCTGAAATCATCCCGCTGGTCGTTTCTTACAGAACAATAATATTCCGTAACATTCATAGACCATAATGTATTCAGCCATTCTCCAACTGATGGGCATCCATTCAGTTTCCAGTTTCTTGCCACTACAAAAAGGGTTGCCACAAACATTCTTGCACATGTGGGCCCCTTTCCTTCCTTTAAGATCTCTTTGGGATACAAGCCCAATGGAAACACTGCTGGGTCAAAGGGGGTATGCACAGTTTGATTACCCTCTGGACATAGTTCCATATTGCTCTCCAGAAAGGCTGGATCAGTTCACAACTCCACCAACAATGCATCAGTGTCCCAGTTTTCCCACATCCCTGCCAACCTTTGTCATTATCTTTTCCTGTCATCTAAGGAGGTGAAGTGGTACCTCCAAGTTGTCTTAATTTGAATTTCTCTAATCAAATTATAGTGTTAACCTTTTTTGCCTCTCCCAAAACACTACTGATGTTAAGCTAGCAGTCCAGTAAAATCCTTGGATCGTTTTCAGACAAGCATCTTGTACTGGTAAAATTGTGTTTTTGAACCTCGATGTAAATGAACTGAAAATCACTAGGTTTATACTTTCTGTAATGTAGAGAGCTCCCAGTAGGGAAATTTCTTCTACAAATGCAGTTCTTTTTCAAACTATAGCCTTAGAGAATGGCCTCACTGAGAAGGTGTCCATCAATCAGTCAATCACCTAGCATTTGTTAAGCACTGGTGATAAAAAGAAAGGCAAAAACGTGCTCATGCAAAAACCATATTTGCAGATGGAAATAGAAGATCCCCTGGCGGGGGACCGGTCCCCAGAAAAGGGTTTTTTTGCAAAAGGAAGCCCAGGAAGCTACAAGTTAGGTAGTGACGAGGAGGGAGAACATTCCATGTATGGGCCACAGCCAATATAAAGTCACAGCAGAGAGCAATGGGGTATTGTGGGTAAGTGAGGCTGAATAGAGGAGATCATAGAGGGGGACAAAAGTACAGAAGCCTGAAAAGGTAGGAGAGAGTCAGGTTGTGGAATACAGAAGAAGAAACGGAGCTCCAACACAATAGGTGAAGGGCTTGCAAGCCTTGGCCAGGGTCCCACAGGCAGGCTGGGTCAGAGGCACGCTTGAGTCTGGGTCTTTCTGATTCCGAGGCGAGCTTTCGAAGCCTTTCTAAGGGGCTGCTTCCCGAGAGTTTACATGTCTCTATTTGACATCATCTCATTAGCTCCATCGCACTGTTGCACCTCTTCAGCCCCTTTTGGCCGCCCACTGTGCCCTCTCAGCCTGGTGCCATTTTGCACATGATACCTGGGGCTTTGTATCTAAGTCACTGATAAGACTGAGCTTTTTTTTTTTTTAATTTATGGAACAAAACAAGCATTTCCATAATATACAGGAAAACAGATGAGTGTGCCCGAAGCTGCACAACTTGCTCTTCCTTTCCAGTATACAACAAAATCAGTCCTGTCCATTTCTTCTCTCCCCGCCTCCTTCCCATTAGACCCAGAGAGGTCGACATATAAAGTTCTGTACATGCTAACACTGCTCCGTTCTTTCTCTGGATGTAGATAGCGTCATCACATGTCCCTTACAAAGTCAGATAGTGTCATTAAAAAAATAAATAAATGCCCTTTACAGTTAGTTACTTTGGGTATTTACAATAGTCACGATAACTTATTCGAGTCACTGGGCCAAGCACGGATCCCCAGGACTGTGTCCCCCTATGTCCTCTACCCGGTCGGTGTGCGATGGAAGGGACAGATGATAAATCTTTATCAGCTTGGGACTTCCAAATGGAATCCCAGCCTGCCTTCTGCTCTTCACATCCGATGACTCCCAGAGGAGCAAGGCTTTGCGTTTCTCATCATCACCTGCAGGCCTGCCTCTACTTGTCCCAACTTACTTTCTCAAAGCCCAAGTCTGCTCCACCTTACTCCACCCTTTATCTGCCACACTTGGAACCTCAGCCTCCTCCCTCCACAGTCTGGCCCAATCTTGCCTTTCCCACCCACTCCCCAACTCGAGGTGGATGTCCAGTCCCTTTCCCTGACTTGCTCAAGCTCTGCTTTCTCCTGGCTTGCCCTGTGCCCAATCTCCACTCCTAGAAATCCCACCCCTCCATCAATATTCATACCCAGTGCCAGTTCCACCTACGTTTTCTAGCCTCTCTCTCCTCACTCATGGATCTAGAGCTGGCAGAGGCCTCGGAGGGTAACCCACTCATTGTACAGAGGGGAAAATAGGCCCATGGCACATATAGGATAAGATTGAGTAGACTAAGTGGACTAGCAGATCATTTTCTAAAAGAACCTTAAAAGGTTCCTTCACCAAGGTCACACATAGACTCCTAGATCTATAAGTGGCAGGGCCTTCAGAAGTCACCTAGTCCAACCCCTCATTTTCCAGAGCAGGAAACAGGCCCAGAAAGAAGCAACTTACCCAAGATCACACCTAGCTCTAGGGCTGGAAGAGGCTATCTGGTCTAACCCCCTAGCGATCCAGGTGAAGAAACTGAATGAGATCAGGGAGGGGAAGTGATTTATCCAGTCACACAAGTAGCTTAAGCATCAGAAGTAGGATTTGAAGCCAGTTTCTCTGACTCCAGAGCCAGTATAACAAGCTGCCACTCTGTCAGAACTGATCATCCCTTCCTCGGACCTCCAACTGCACTGTAGGTCTCTTCCATTTTGCATTTTCTGTCAGCTTTGGTCTCCCATCAGGGCACGTCTCTGTGTACCTATGCCCTTTGCCCTCAAAACAAGGACCAACTAAGTTGTCACCTCTCTAGCCTCTGTCTGAGCTTCTCCTCTGGATGGGAAGACCTCAGGGTCTCCCTGAAAGAGTGACCATGGGACAGCACTGCCTCCTTATTCAGGAAGGTAAAAGGAAAAAACCCACTGAAGGGTAGGTAGATGGCAGCTCCTTTCTCTTTCTCTGTACAGGAAAAGTCCCACTGCTGCCTCCTTTTGGAAGGTTCTGGGATGGTGAGTGGTGGTGTCTGGAGCAAAAGCATTATCTTATTCCCAGGCCATATTCTAAGCAGCTGAAGCTCTCTAAGTGGGGGGTGGCAGAAGGTCCTGGAGTAGTTTCAGGGATGACAGGATGAAAAGAGAGCAAGTAATAATGAAAACTCCATTGGTATACAGACTGGTAGCCAATCAATATGGGCCTGAGTACATCCCGGGAGGTTGGCCTTGGGTTATGACCTTAGGTGGTTCTCTCAAGTGAGGGTCAAAGGTCCTCTAGTAGAGATGTCCTGGAGATCATTCTACATATGAGTGCTAACTGGAATTCTGTTGGGGGCACAAAGATCAAAGCAGGAGGAAAAGGCCCCAGTTCTGAGCCGAGGGTGACATCAAGGCACGCAGGCTAGCGAGTGTTCTCAATTCATTTGCATTTCCCCAAAGACGGAGAAGAAATTCGAAGAAGGGAACATCTGCAGAAAGGTCACAGATGCTACCAACCCGAAACCACGTGACAAACTGGTGCGGGCAAGTTTAAGGCACCCTATGGCACCCTCTGTACCACCCCTAACTCAGAGGGCAATGGAGACCTATGTTGGGTGCAAGCAAAGCTGCAACAAGTTCCCAGTGATAATCTGTAGACAGAAGGTGGTGACAGATGACACTTTGGATACACATGCTAAGAGAAGTAGGCTGGCCATCTTGGGAGAGGGAGGAGTAGCAGGTGCACTTTTACCTGGGAAGCTAAAGAGACATTAGAAGGGGGCCGCCCTCTAATCTAGGACACAGAGCGAGTAGAGGGAGGGTCTGGACAGGGATTGCATAAAATGAGAAGGCAGAAGGGTTACAGTATGTTCAGATGAGTAACACAGCTGGAAGGGCCATCCAAGGCCAGAGTTCAACTCCTTCATTTTAGAGATGAAGAGGCTAAGGGGAAGGAGGGAAGGGAGCTCTCCAGGTGGTGAGTAGGTCAGCGCATAGATCTGAGCCCAGGAGCCCAGGTTCAGAAAACCAAGCTAGTGATTTCTTTTTGGTTTTCCTTTTTTTCTCAATATTTTTCTTTTTTCCAAATCCATGTAAAGGGGGTAGCCAGGCGGTGCTGCAGTACAGGGGGCGGCCAGGCGGTGCTGCGCTACGGGGGGCACCAGCTCTGGACTCAGGAAGACCTGAACTCAGATGTGAGCTCACCTACTTACCAGCTAGCTGGGTGACATGACCCTGGGCAAATCACTTGGTTGCCTCCCAATACAAATAAAACCAAATGCATGTAAAGATACTTTTCAACACTCATTTCTCTAAGACTTTGTGTTCCCAATTTTCCTCCCTGCCTCCCTCCCTCCCTTTCTCCCTCCCCCCCCCCCCAAGACCACAACCCCGCTCTCTCTGCTGACCTTTTGTCTTGGGCTATCTCTGTCTTTCAGACATCTCAAACTGAATCTTGAACTGAACACATGATCTTTCTTCTGGCCATCCCCCTTTCTGAATTACTGTCTGAGGGTACCGCCTTCCTCCCACCCCCTCGGGCTCCTAACCTAGAGGTGGAACTGGATTCCTTTCTGCTCCCCTGCTCCCCAGATCTTAGCTGGTGCCAGTGGCTGGGCATTTCACCTTTGCCACATTGGAATCCGCTTCCTTCTCTCCTCTGACATGGCTACCCCTGGGGTGCGGGCCCTTACCTCCTCACCCCTGAAAGATTGCTGTAGCTGCTGCTGACTCTGCCTGCCCTGAATTTCTCCCCACTCCAGTCCATCCTCTGTTGGGTCCTTTCTCAGGATATTCCCGTGACTCTGTATTGCCTCCAGAAACAAATCCAAACTGCTCTGTTTGGCATTCAAAGCCCTTCCTAACCTCTCCAGTCTTCTCACGCTTTACTGGCCAACATGTACTCCTCTGCCCAGTGACTCTGGCCTCTTGGCTGTTCCACAAACAAGGCTCCCAGCTGTGGGCATTCCTTGTGGCTGTCTCCCATACCCAGAATGCTCTCCTTTCTCCGCTCTGCCTCCTGGCTTCCTTCGAGTGAGTGCCTGGTAAAGTTCGGCTTTTACAGAAAGTCTCTCCTGATCCCCCTTAATTCCAGTGCCTTCCCTCCGGTATCTCCATCTCATCCTGTCTATATCGTGTCTGGCCATAGTTGTTCTCACGTTAAATCCCCCATTAGACTGGGAGCTTCTTGAGGGCAGGGACTATCTTGTGTCCCTAATGCGCAGCACAGTGCCTGACACATAGTAGGTACATCATCAAAGCTTATTGACTCGTCAACTTTGCGATCAGGAAGTACCCCTTCCACTGAAGAAGGCTGACGTGCTCATCTTTTGTACGTGGAACATCCTTTCTTGGCTAACAATCTTAACGTCAATAGCGCTTTACTGAATGCAAACCTCCTTCATACAACATTTTACAGAACAGGAAACTGAGGCCTAGGGAGGGAAAGGACTTAGGATCATAAATCTCAACTCAGAAAAGCCTTCAAAGGCCCTGGAGTCCAAATTCCTCATTTACTAGGGAGAAAACTGAAGCTCAGGGAAGGGAACAGATTAGCCCAAGATCACAAAACAGTCAACATCCACTGGGATTTGAAATCAGGTCCTCTGACTCCAGAGTCGGTGCTGATTTCACTGCACTGCTGCCTCTTCCCGATGGCCCTTTAGGTGGCTAGGAGGGAGGGCTAAGCATGTAGATCTGTTCCCTTCGCATCCCCAAAACTGAGATAGGCTGGAAGTAGGCTTCTGAGACCGCAGCACAACAATACATTTTGCTACCTTTAACAAAGTGGAGGTTGCATCGAATGCCGGACTTGGGCTCAGGAAGACCAGAGTTCAAATTCTATCTCACACACTTACTGGACACTTAACCCCGATGGGTCACTTTCACCTCTGTTTGCCTCAGCATTCTCATCTGCAAAATGGGAGCAGGGTTGCTAAAAGGAGCAAATGAGACAGTCATTGTTAAAAACACATGGTACGGTGACTGGCACATGATTCGATTGTTTTTCAGTCGTGTCCGACTCTTTGTGACCCCATCTTGACAAAAATACTAAAGTGGTTTGCCATTTCCTTCTCCAGCTCATTTTACAGATGAGGAAACTGAGGCAAACAGGATGAAGTGACTTGCCCAGAGTCACACAGTTAGTAAGTGTCCAAAGCCAGATTTGAACTCAGGCAGATGAGTATTCTTGTCTCCACTTCCTGCAGCGCCACCTATCTACCCCTATATATAAATATTAGCGATTATTATTATTATTGTCTCTGTAATCATATGGCAGGTGCCAGGAATGGGGATAGGAATGGCCAATAACAGGGATTGTTTAATAATTTTTCAGTAGTCAGGAGCAATTAAATTAATCATTAATAAACTAATAAACTGTTTGGGTCATTGCTGCAGTTGTAGGTCAAGGGTTCCCTGGCCTATACCGCTATATCTATCTATATCTATTTATCTATCTATCTATCTGTCTGTCTGTCTGTCTATCCATCCATCTTTGTCTTTATGTCTATATACCATTGATATAGCTGACATATAGATACATATCAGATACATGTTTATTTACATATATATATGCATATATGTGGCTATGCATGTATATGCTATATACAGATAAATAGGAAAAACTCAAACTAGTAAATAAATGGACAGTAAATTATTCCTATAATACAAAGTCCATGGGTACACACTTTTCATTGGCAGAAGGAAGGGTCAAGGATAAGTCACTTTGTCCATTTGGGCTGCACTTGATTCATCTTGAAATAAAAAGTGCACTGCAAAACTTGGGAACCCTATGGAAATGTGAATTGCTAATATTGCTTGTCTTTGAAATTAAATTTCATAGCTCTGTATCTGGGCAAATTGTCTGTTTGCACAAGGTCTTCCCTGAAGGGAGATTCTGTTGGGGTGGGGGGGTGGAGAACAAGGGGGTGGGGAGAAGGGAGAATGGGGAGTCTCTGCTCCCGAAGCCACATCACTGGATGCTGTCTTTCTCTGTTGGGCCTGATTTATAAATAGTAGCTTCCTGCTTCTAGGGCCTAATGAAAACAGATTGCTGTAACCTTAGTCTCTGAAGTTCCAACTTCTACCCACTTCTCTGGCTTTCTTGCTTTCTCTTTCTATCTTCTCACTGCTGGGCAAAGATGGCATTGCTTTTTTAAAATCTTATTTTTTCCCAATGACATCTAAAAGCAATTTTAACATTCTGGTTTGTTTTTTCAAATTTTGAGTTCCAAATTCTTTCCCTCCCTCCCTCCCTCCCCTTCCCCCCAATGAGAAGTCAAGAAATTATATAAAACACATCTCCATTTAATACATTCTGTGAAAGGAAACAAAGAAAAGCTAAGAAAAAACCAAAAGTAAAGAAAAAGTGTCTTTTTTTTAATTAAAGCTTTTTATTTACAGAACATATGAGTGCTTTTTCTACATTGACCTTTGCAAAAAGATCATTGTATAATCTTGTTGTTGCCGTGTATAATGATCTCCTGGTTCTGCTCGTTTCACTCAGCATCAGTCCATGCAAGTCTCTCCAGTCCTCTCTGAAATCGTCCTGCTGGTCGTTTCTTACAGAACAATAATATTCCATAACATTCATATACCATAACTTATTCAGCCACTCTCCAATGGATGGGCATCCCTTCAGTTTCCAGTTTCTAGCCACTACAAAAAGGGCTGCCACAAACATTTTTGCACACGTGGGTCCTTTTCCCTTTTTTATGATTTCTTCAGATACAGATGCAGTAGAGACACTGCAAGGCACCACAAAACTTTTTTATCTCATCAGCAGTTACCTGCCCTGACTTCTATCCTTGTTCATGTCTTTTATAATCTGAATTTAGCTCTCAAGTAATCACACTGGTCTCTTTCCACTTGCCCTCCTCCATCTCCCTTTTTTTTTTTCATCAGAAATTGTGTTTTCTCTATCGGGATTTTGTTCTTGTAAGCCCTGCTATTCTTTGTCTTAAGGAATATTTAGCCACAATGGGGATTTTTTTTCAGATATGGGTTGAATGAGGTGGCCTTTAAGGTCCTTCCCAGCTGAAATCCTGGGATCTACATGCTTCTTGTAGATTACTGTGCTATCCTGGATGGGCCCCCCTTGACAGAAGAAAGCACTTGAGGTCACTTAAGAGTTAACCTCCTTCCTCAGATTTCAGTACACATAACCCAACAGAGAACAAGGCCCTGGATCCCATCCTCTGTGGTTTCTTGGGTCTGAGGTCCAGTTTGTGCAGATTCCTCTGCTTTCATTCTAGGAACCTGGAATATTCAAAAACTTCCTTTGCTGCGTCTCTGCTGAGAGCTGGCATTGCTATGGTTTCTGGTTTGGCCCAACAGTTCCTTGCCACTTTCCCACTGGCTCCATCTCTAGGGCTATATGGTATCCTGGAGGGTCTTCATGCTGCATGGCCTCCCTCCATTCTAATGGGGAGGTGTATCATGCAAAAAAAGTATACATATATCACATACGCAGTACAAATGGAAGAACATTATTACTAGTATCTGCATTGGGCAAGGGGTTCAAGGTGAGACAGAAGAGATGTTGGAAAGGTCCCATACCAAAGAAGCGATCTAAGCGGAGTCTCGAAGGCATTCAGGGAAACCAAGAGAGTGAGATGAACAAGGAGGGCCAGCCAAAAGGCACAGAGATGGAAACGGAGAGTCACTATCTCATCTGATCCTCATGACAACCCTAGGAAGTAGATGCTGTTATTAGTCCCACTTTACAGCTGAGGAAACTGAGGCAAACAGAGGTTAAGTGACTTGCTTAGGGTCACCCATTTAGTGTCTAACGTCACACTTGAACTCAGGTCTTCTTTACTCTAGACCAAGCCAGTACTCTCTCGGCTTGCCCACTACTGTCTCAGTATATAAACTGGGGAAGCAAAGAGCCTTCTCTATGCTAGGTGTTTGAGGTCTGGGGTAATTCCAATTGGTTATAACAAAGTGGGCTTTAGTGAACTGGGTCACTTGCCCTCTCCCTCCCCCTCTGGGCACAAGCATGTGGACCAGGTTCAGTCCTGAGGGTGATGGCAGGATGAAAATTGCTCTGGGTCCCCGCATAACCCAGAGCATGGGCAATTTCTCTGCGGCTTCCAACCCAATGCTCTAGAGCCAGGGCTCTCAACCTGGGAGCCAGAGAGAGATTTCGGGGAGTCTATTAACTCAGAGAAGAAGAAATTGTACTTTGATGTTCACTAACCTCTTAATTTAACCTTTCCTTCCACTGTGAATGGTTTTTGTTTTCACAAATAACGTATTTCTGAGAAGAGGTCTCTAGGCTTCCCCAGGCTGCCGAGGGGGTCTCTAACCCCCAAAGGGGGCTAAGCCCCCTGCTGCAGCCTATCATCTCTATCATCTAGTACTTGAGCTTTCCCTTTCAGCTTTGGGGCACCTGCAAAGTTGATGGGGACGCTATCTATGGCTTTCTCAAAGTCATCAATAGAAATAGCAACTAGCATGGAGCTGAGCACAGAGGACCGGAGCACTCCAGCGCAAACTCCCTTTCAAGTTTATATTGAATTAATGAGTTAGTACTCAGAGTTCAACCAGTTTGAATTCATCTCTCTGCTTCTCACTAGACTCACTGCCTTTGAGTTTTTTGAAAATTGAAACATTCGGGTAAGGGAGGAAGAGACCGAAAATGTACTAAGTGCCTACTATGTGCCAGGTACTGTGCTAAGTACTTTAGAAATATTATTTTATTTGATCCTCCCAATCACTCTGTAAGGTGATTATCCTACTATCATTATTCCTATTTTATTGTTGAGGAAACTGAGATAGAAGTTAAGTGAATTGCCCAAAGTCACATGGTTAGGAGGTATCTGAGGCCAGATTTGAACTCAGATCTTCCTGTCTCCAGGTCCAATGTTTTCTCCAGAGACTCATTTGACCTTTCCAATTTCATGTCATTGTTTGGTCATTTTTCAGTTGTGTCGACTCTTTTTGACCCTATCTGGGATTTTCTTGGCAAAGATACTCAAATGGTTTGCCATTAATTTTGCAAATAAGGAAATCAAGGCAAACAGGATTAAGTGACTTGCCCAGGGTCCCACAGCTAGTAAATGTCTGAGGCCAGATTTTGAACTCAGGAAGAGGAGTCTTCCTGACTCCAGGCCCAATGATCTATCTATTGCAGTGACACCTAGCTGTGTGGGACCCTCAGCCCAGTTAAACTCTCTGCCCTTATCAACTCTCTTAAGAGACTAGCAGTTGAAGAAAAGGTGCTGACTTGCCTTGATAGAGGGAATTCCCTCATCAGGGAGTAAGTACCCTTTTCCTTTCTTCTTTTTTCTTTTTAAAACAATTTTTATCCTTCTCCAATGACATCAGTAGGTCTAGCCTGTCATTTCTCATAGATCTTCCTCAGACCGTTGCTTGCATTACTAGTCAACAGAATCACCGAATTTGAGAGCCGGAAGGGAACTCAGTGGTAGTCTAATACAACCAATCCCTACAAAGACTCCTCACCCAACTGTTCCTGTGGTCACTGAGCCTCTGCTTGGAGACGTCCTGCTCCCTTCCATGGCAGCCCACTCCATATGGGAGCAGCTCCAAGTGTTAGGAAATTCCCCCTGACATCAAACCTAAATTGGCTTCTCTGTGACTGGGATCCCCCAGATCCACCATAGCTCTTGGATCTACCCTCTAGGGTCACACAGTCTCTTCCCTCTTGTACAAGGCAGCCCTTCAGATAGCTAGAGACAATTGTCATGTCCTCCCTGAGTCTTATCTTCTCTGGTCCAAACACTCCTAGTCCCTTCTTCCTCTCTTATGACACATACTGAAGGACCCAGACAGGACTTTCTGTGACCTCCTCTGACCTTTTCCCAAACCAACAGGAGATGCAGCCTCTAAACTGGTCCTGGAATCAAAGAATCCACAAATATCTGGAGTACAACACATTTCTAGAGGAAGTTACCTTGGAAGAACTTCAGGACAGGTCTGTTTCAATCGGACAGGGGGACAGTCTGATGAGTCCAGACCACAGCACAGGGAGCCCGGGGCAAGGAGCTGGGGTGGGGAGTCAGAGCATTGTGACGGATCAGGGAACTTTCTGTGAGTCTCTTGGGGCTACTCTGCCCTGGTTGTAGGTGGGTGGCTTATTCGATTTGCTGCAAGACACCCAAAAGCCAATACAAAAGGCAAATTGTAAGTTGCTGAGCCCCAAAAGAACTCAGCACCTGGCCCAGATTACCCAGCCCCTGAAATCAGTCAGAAACACTGGCTCCATGGCAGACTAAAGCAGCTGTGACTCCTTTGCCTTAAGAGCAGATCTCAACCCTTAAAAATGAGCAAAAAAGTAAAAAAAAAGCTTTGATCATAGACAACGTTTATGGAAAGAGAGAACAGACCTCAGGCTTTGGGGGTCCCAAAGGCAAATCAACTCCAGATGAAGCCCCAAAGGGAGATATGAACTGGTCCCCATTTCACAAGACCTTCTTGGAAAATCTCAAAAAGGATCTTAAAAGAGAATTAGAAGAAAAATGGGGAAAGGAAATAAGATCTTTGCAAGAGGGTATGGAAAAGGGAAAACAAATTATTTGAAGAAAACTCCTTAAAAATACATTAGATGAAATGGGAAAAGCATACACCTCCCTACAGAATAATAGAAAAAGCATAAAATGCCTTACAAAATAGATATGAAAAAGAAACCATTCAAATACCAAGGGTCCACAATTAGGATCACCCAGGATCTATCAGCTTTCACCTTAAAGGACCGATTGGCATGGAATCAGATATTCCAAAAGGCAAAGGAGCTTGGATTACAGCCAACAATAAGCTATCCAGCTAAAATGAGCATTATCTTTCAGGGAAGAAGATGGACATTCAATGATACAGGTGAATTTCACCTATTTCTGAAGAAAAGACCTGAGCTGAACAAAAAAATTGATCTCCAAACACAGAACTCAAGAGAAGCATAAAAAGGCAAAAAGGAAAAAAAAAACTCTTGAGAACTATATTTCTGTTATGGGTATACTTAGAGAATGTGGGTATAATTTAGTTTTGTTATGATAATATGAAAAAGAAATTAGAGGTGGAAAGGGGATTGTAATGGAAAAAGAGGAAAAAGGAGGCAAAATAAGGGAAATTACATCTCACAAAGAGACAAAGAAGACCAATTATAAATGAGGGAAAGAAGGGAAGGTGGGGTGAGCATTGTGTGAATCTTACTTTCATCAGATTTGGCTCAAAGAGAGAATATCAAACATATTTGGTTTCACAGAGAAACTTGTCTCACCTTATAGGGAAGTGGGAGAGGAAAGGGGAAAGGAAAGGGGAGGCTAATAGAAGGGAAAATAGAAGAAGTAGGGAAAAAGTGTAAGAAAAGGTCAGGGGTTCTAAAGGGGGAGAACTGTCTGGGGGAGTTGGTGGTCAGAAGCAAAATACTGGGGAGGAGGGAAGGGGGAAGGAAAAGAGAAAAGCATAACTTGGGGTAAATAAGATGGCAGGAAATACAGAATTAGTCATTTTAACTGTGAATATGAGTAGGATGAACTCTCCCATAAAACAGAAGCGGGTAGCAGAGTGGATTAAAAGCCAGAATCTCACAATATGTTGTTTACAAGAAACACATTTAAAGCAGAGGGATACATACAGAGTGAGGGAAAAGGGCTGGAGCAGAATCTATTATGCTTCAGGTAAAGTAAAAAAAAAAAAAGCAGGGGTAGCCATCCTGACCTCAGATCAAGCAAAAGCAAAAATAAATCTAATTAAAAGAGATAAGGAAGGAAACTATATCTTGCTAAAGGGTACCATAGATAATGAAGTAATATCAATACTAAATGTATATGCACCAAGTGGTATTGCATCCAAATTCCTAGAGGAGAAGTGAAAAGAGCTTCAAGAAAAAAAAATAGACAAGCACAATTATGCTACTGGGGGATCTCAACCTTATTCTCTCAAAGATAGATAAATTGAACCACAAAATAAATTTTAAAAAGATGTTAAAGAGGTAAACAGAATTTTAGAAAAGTTAGGTGTGATAGATCTTGGGAGAAAATTGAATAGAGTCAGAAAGGAGTTTACTTTTTTCCTGGCAGTTCATAGAACCTATACAAAAATTGACCGTTTATTAGGACACAAAAATCTCAAAATCAAATGCAGAAAAGCAGAAAGAGTAAATGCATTTTTTTTCAGATCATGATGCAATAAAAATCACATGCAATATAAGGTCAGGAGAAAATAGACCAAAAATTAATTGGAA
This sequence comes from Myrmecobius fasciatus, assembly GCA_023553655.1. Taxonomy (NCBI): domain Eukaryota; kingdom Metazoa; phylum Chordata; class Mammalia; order Dasyuromorphia; family Myrmecobiidae; genus Myrmecobius; species Myrmecobius fasciatus. The sequence goes on from JAJPUD010002635.1 coordinate 153,170, forward strand.
ACTAAATAAACTCATCCTAAAGAATGAATGGGTGAAACAGCAAATCATAGACACAATCAATAACTTCATCCAAGAGCATGACAATAATGAGACAACATATCAAAATTTGTGGGATACAGCCAAAGTGGTTATAAGGGGAAATTTAATATCTCTAAATGCTTACTTTCATAAAATAGACAAACTTTCCACCAATGAAGAGGAAATTAGAGCAATAATTAAGAGTTATTTTGCCCAAATATATGGCAATAAATTTGATAATCTAACCAATATTGATGCAAAAATCTTATATAAAATATTAACAAAGAGATTACAGAAAGTCAGCATAATACACTATGACCTAGTATTTTACAAATCTAGAAAAAACAATAACAGAGTTCATCTGGAAGAACAAAAGGTCAAAAATTTCAAGGGAATTAATGAAAAAAAAAGGCCAATGAAGGTGGCCTTGCTGTGCCAGATCTAAAACTATATTATAAAGCAGTGGTCATCAAAACCATTTGGTACTGGCTGAGAAATATAGTAGTTGATCAGTGGAATAGGTTAGGTTCCCAGGACAAAATAGTCAATGACTATAGTAATCTAGTGTTTGATAAACCCAAAGACCCCAGCTTTTGGGATAAGAACTCACTATGTGACAAAAACTGCTGGGAAAATTGGAAACTGGTATGGAAGAAACTAGGCATTGATCAATCAATCAATCAAGGTCAAAATGGGTTCATGATTTAAATAAAAAGAGTGATATTATAAGCAAATTAGAGGAACATAGGATAGTTTACCTCTGTGGAGAAGGAAGGAAATTGTGACCAAAGAAGAACTGGAACTCATTATTGAACACCAAATAAAAAAGTTTAAAAGTTTTTGTACCAACAAAACTAATGCAGACAAGATTAGAAGGGAAGCAATAAATTGGGAAAACTTTTTTTTTTACATTTAAGGCCTTTGATAAAGGCCTAATTTCTAAAATATATCAAGAATTGACTCAAATTTATAAGAATTCAAGTCATTCTCCAATTGGTCAAAGGACAATATTCAGATGAAGAAATTAAAACCTTTTCTAGTCATATGAAAAGGTGTTTTAAATCACTATTGATCAAAGAAATGCAAATGAAGACAATTCTGACATACCACTACATACCTGTCAGATTGGCTAAGATGACAGGAAAAGATAATGACGAATGTTGGAGGGGATGTGGGAAAACTGGGACACTGATACATTGTTGGTAGAATTGTGAACGGATTCAGCCATCGTGGAGAGCAATTTTTTTTTCTTTCTTTTATATTTTATTTACAAAACATATACATGGGTAATTTTTCAACATTGGCCCTTGCAAAGTCTTCTGTTCCAAATTATCCCTTCCTTCCCCCCAACACCTCCTCTAGATGTCAGGTAGTCCAATATATGTTAAATATGTTACAATACATATTAAATCCAATATATGTATACATATTTATACAGTTATCTTGCTGCACAAGAAAAATCGGATCAAGAAAGAAAAAAACCTGAGAAAACAAAATGCAAGCAAACAACAGAAAGAGTGAAAATGCTATGTTGGGGTCCATACTCAGTTCCCACAGTCTTCTCTCTGGACGTAGATGGTTCTTTTCATCACTAAACAATTGGAATAGGTTTGAATCATCACATTATTGAAGAGAGCCACATCCATCAGAATTGATCATTGTATAATCTTGTGGCTGTGTATAATGATCTCCTGATTCTGCTCATTTCACTTAGCATCAGTTCATCTCCAGGCTTCTCTGAAATCATCCTGCTGGTCGTTTCTTACAGAACAATAATATTGCATAACATTCATAGACCATAATTTATTCAGCCATTCTCCAATTGATG
>JAJPUD010002635.1:165859-205512 GCA_023553655.1 Myrmecobius fasciatus
AACTTCAATTTTTTCTATATTTTGAATATTATTTGTAGGCTCCTACCCACCACCTCTTGGGATCCCGTATTACATTAAAGTTATCATTTTCAAAGACAGTGGCAGCTGCAGGGCTTCCTTAGTGTCTTTTTTATTGACAAGAACTGGCTTTATCCACTAATATGGGGATGGATTGAGACTGGAGTTGTGACTTCATTTTCATAGGAACTATTGAGGAAATTCTTCCCATTGGCCATGCTGATCAATACCCGCTCTGCAATGGATATTACATATTTAATAGTTGACTCTTCATTTTAATAATTTTATTAATTTAGTTAAACAGTTAAAATTAAATATTAAATCATCCCCTTTTCCGTTATCCAAAATATATATGCAATTGACACAGAGATATAGGAACAAGAGTCATTCTCCAATAAATTAAGTAGTCACAGGATGTGACTGGGCAGTTTTCAAAAGAAGAAATGCAACAAGCATATGAAAGAATTCTTCAAATCACTCATAAGATGTAATTATTGCCAATGAAAAGAACTCTGAGATCTCACCTCCCAGACTGACAAACAAAAAAAAAGCCCATAGGCTATGGAGACTGGCGATGAGCCTGTCAATCCACAAATGTTCATTAAACTTTTACTATGTGCTAGGTACATAAGGATGCCCTATAGTAGGAGAGATTAAATGTAGCTATATAGTTATATACATGATACATACAGAGTAGAAAGAAGGTAACATCGCAAGGGAAGGCACTAGAAATTGGGGGACCAGGAAAGATGGACTTTCAGCTGACTCTTGAAGGAAGTCCGAGATCCCTTCTAAGAGGTCAAGGGAAGAAGGGAAGGCATGGGGGACCACGTGTGTGCATGAGGAACAGAGACTGGACCAGGATGGTTGAACAGTGGATTAATTCATAAGAAAACTGGAAAGGTGAGAAGTCAGTTTGGGAAAAGGTTTAACTGCCCAACAAAGGACTTTGATTACAGCAGTAATGGGGGTTCTCTGAAGTCTGAGTAGAGGGAAACGGCAGGTGAACAAGTATTTCGTAAGTATCTCTTACGTGCCGTACACCGTGATAATCATTTTACAGATATTATCTCATTTGATGAGTGGTAGGAAGATGGCATGCTCAGAACCGGGCCTTGAGAAAACATGGCAGCCCAGCAGAAGATGGCCTGCAGGGAGAGGAGAAGACACTGAGCCAATCAGAAGGCCCTTTTGGTAATAGAGGTAAAAAGTGATGACGGCCCAAGCTAGGGGCAGCCGTGTCAGGGGAAAGAAGGAGATATATGGAAAAACTGTTTGGAGAAATGACAAGATCTGGCAACCAATTGGCTGTGTGGGGTGAGAAGGAAGCACATAGGATGACACCCTGATTGCAAGCTCGGAGACCTAGGAGCAAGTCAGGGCCCTCCACGGTGATAAGGGAGAAGGGGGAAGGTTTGGAGGAGGGATGAATGTGTTGAGTTTGAGATGCCTATGGAACAACCAGTTTGAATATGGAGGCAGTTGGCAGTTTATGGCTATGGCTCAAGAAGGAGAGGGTGGGATGTGACCTCTGACCTTATTGCCAGTTCTAGAGCTATGTTCTATGAATCAAGCTCCATTCTATTGGGGGTGGATAGGATATCCTGAAAAGTCCCTTCCAGCTCTAGGTTTTTAATTTTTTGATCCATCTATCTGATCATCATCTCCTGCCTCAGTAGTCCCCCTCTCTCCAGGGAATTTTCTTCTCTCCATCTAGTTGCGGAAGCACCTTCTCCTCGAGTGCTTTCCCCTCTATCACAGGCATCTGGTCACCCAGTCCAATCATCTCATTTTTTACAGAGAAAGAAACTGAGGCCCAGGGAAGGTAAGCGACTTAGAGGAATGGATATAGAGCTGGAAGGGACCTCAGAAGCCATAGAATCCCTTCATTTTACAGAGAAGGAAACTGAGGTGCTGTGAGAGAAAAGGATTTGCCCGAGGTCATGTAGGTAGTAAGTGACAGAGCTGGGATTTGAATACCGCTATTCTGACTCCAGAGACCAAAGTAAGGGCAAAGTAAGTAACTTAGCCTCTAGTGCTTTGGCCCTAGAAATCTGTACTTTCAAAGGCTTTTGTAAAATTATATGGGTTAAGTTCCAATGATCTTGTACACCCAGAGAGAGGACTGTGGGGGCTGAGGGTGGATCACAGCCTATTTTCCCTTTTTTGTTGTCTGCTTGCATTTTCTTTCTCATTTTTTTTCTTTTTGATCTGATTTTTCTTGTGCAACCAGATAATTGTATAAATATGTGTGCACATATTGGATTTAACACATATTTTTACCATGTTTAATATATATTGGACTATTTGCCATCTAGGGGAGGGGGTAAGAGAAGGGGGTAAAATTGGAACACAAGGTTTTGCAAAGATTAGTATTGAAAAATTATCCACGCATATGTCTTGAAAATAAAAAGCTTGAATAAAAAAATAAAAATAAAATTATTTGGGTCAATCCCCTCATTTTATTCTCTTCTTATATGTCCTGTAATTTCTCTTTAACTAAGTAACCAATTTCTCAAGTACTTTGAGTAACGACCAGGGGAAACTTCTTTTGCCCATTTTTCAGTTTATAATTAACTCATTGCGCCCATCAGAGTCAGTGGACCATTTCCTTTTGTCCTCATGCCCAGGTTCAATGACCTAGGAAAGTCCCTTGCCATGAAATACCACTTCTTAGTTTAGGACCTACACAGAATATTCATCATCTTCTCCTTCCCCTGTTTCCTTGAGTATTTTTTTTAACTGTTCACTCCAGTAATGAAATATTAATGCACTGCAAGAAATGATGAAAGGGACCAACTCAGTGAACCCTGGAATCGTTATGTTACATTACGTAGACTGAGGCAAAGCAAAGCAGGAAGGACCAGGAGGACAAGTTATACAATGAGGGCAACATCGTAATGGAAAACAATCTTGGAAGACTTCAGAATTCTGATCGCTGCCATGACCAAACACAACTCCAAAGAACCACTTAAAAATGACGATAATGTTAACAATGATCATGGTGATGATGATGATGATGATGATGACGGCATGTATAAAACACTTTAAGGTTTGCAAAGCACACATATGCTATCTCACGTTACCCACCCCCTGTCTAAAAAGTGATGAATTCAAGGTGCTAAATGAGACATGATCTCAGATGTGGCTTATGTGGGGATTACTAAAACACAAATCTTACCTGACTACGCTTATTTGTCGCAAGGGAGGGCTTTAAAATTTTGTGGAGGAAGGAGGGCTAATGATAGAGAACCTTCAAAAATAAGAGAAGAAGAAAAGAGAGCTATAAGTAAAAGAGAATCGTGGTTTGGGATTTTTTGTTGTTTAAGTCTGACTCTTTGTGACCCCATTTGAAATTTTCTTGGCAAAAATACTGGAGTGGTTTGCCATTTACTTCTCAACAGCAAATGTATTTGGAAATACTCCTATCTATTGGTTTTTGTCAGGTTCAGAGTAACAAAAAAATTAAGTCTACACACACCTACGAGAATGGCCTTTCAGGTCACACAATCTCACTCCACACCAATGGTCTCGGTTGGGTTGTGGATACTAGCCAATAGAAACAAGACTCTCATAAACTCAATTAAAAGCAAAAGTAATCATCAGGATAGCTCAACTTCCAGACAAAGTATGTTTTTGCATCACTACTTGCTCCTCAATAGGATCTGGACTGGGATCATATTATCCATTGATATTCTCCAGGGAGCTCATGCTCATCTTATACCAATACAGAGAACCCCAAAATCTAAAAGTTTGGGGGAAAGGGATGTCTTCTCCCAAAATATATTCCTCTTCTGGCTTACTGTCACCTTATGGACAAAGTCCTCAAGATTTAGTACTTTACTCCCACTCATCAGATCTCTGTCCCTTCCCAACAACAGAATTCAATGTTTTTCATTCAGTGTCTACCATCCTTCCATTTCCTGTGCTGAGTGATAGAATTACAAGAAAAAAATTAGCTAGTTCCTCTTCTCAAGGAGCTTACCATCTACTGAGGGTTAGTAAGTATAATATAATTTGGGAAGGAAAATAATAACTAATAACTAATCACCAGGATGAAGGGAAACTAGGGAAGGCTTGTTAACCCATGAAATGGAACCCCAGCTGAGCTGAGAAGAAAACCAGGGACTTTCAAAGGTCTAGAAAAGGCAGGGTACATGTTCTAAGCACGAAGAAAAACCCACAGAGGCAGAAAGTAGACCATAGAGTTCAACCAAGAGTCCACAGACCAGCATGGCAGATCCAAGGGAAGGGATGCTATGATAAGGTCTCGAAAGGTAGGGTCAAAGCTTAAAGAGCTAGGTAGGAGACATTACAGATGTCAGAGGAAAATGAGATCCAAGAAGGCAATATGATTTCCTCAAAGGTCACAGAGGCAGAAGAGTAGTAAGTGGCCAAGCTGGGAATTAAATGCAGGTCCTTAAACCCCAAATCGAACACCCTTTCCACTATGCCATGTTGCATCCTGGTAGATGGGAGCTAGATTGCGGAGCTTCTTGAAAGCCAGGCTATGGAGACTGCGTTTCATTTCAGAGGCATTAGGAAGCCACCAGACAATTTGGGGCAGTGACATGTTCAGACAGGAATATTCATTTGTTTAGAGCCCAGCTTCTTAAACAATGGTTTGTGACCCCATGTGGGGTCTTGTAACTGAATGTGGGGTCCTGAAATTATGATTCATTCTCATTAAATGCTTTATTTGTATGCTTATTTTATATACCTACATACCTGGGGTCAAATAAAAATTTTAGGGCCAAAAAGGTGCCATGAGTGGAAAAATTTTGAGAAGCCCTGGCATGGAGGATGGACAAGAGGGGAAGAGAATGGAAGTGAGTACTGTGCCATTTAATATTTTTGCCAATCGCTTGGATAGGGCCATGGATTGTATGGTCCGGGGACCACAATTATCAAACCCATTGATAAGCTAGAGCGAATCCTAAGGAGGGCAATCAGGATGGTGAAGAAGCTTGAGTTCAGGACATAGGAGGATTCACTGAAGGAAATGGGGATAACTGGGTGATATTTTGCCTCCAGAAGACTCAAATATTTGAAGGGCTGTCACGGGGAAAGGGGATTAGCCATGCTCTGTTTGGCCCCAAAGGGTAGAATCTGGATCAGGGGGTAGAATTGCAGAGAAGCAAAATTGATGCCTTTTTTCAGGAAAAACTTCTTAGCAATGAGAGCTGTCCATCAACCAGACAAATGTTCTCCCTCCTCCTCTCCACTCTCCGGCTTCTCTAGCTTCCTTTAAGTGCTAGCTATAAGTCCATCTCCCCCAGCAAGCCCTTCCCTATGGGCCCCTCTTAATGCTGTCGCTTATCTCGGGTTCATCCTGTCTAGATCACGTTGTTTCCCCATTGGACGGGAGCTTCCTGAGGGCAGAGGTCGCCTTTTGCCTTTCTGTGTATTCCCAAAGCTTACTTAGCACAGTGCCTGCCACATAGTAGATGCTTAATAAATGCTAAGTGGTTGTGACTGACTCACAGTCCAACTTGGTGCAGACCTGGAAGAAGTCCAACCTTTAATTAAAGGGGCTATGCTCTCTTTTCTCACACTATTTGGTTCATCACCTCCCCTATCTCAACATGCCGGGAATAAATTGCTTATAGCCTTGGTCATAGGTCATATCTAGTGTCTCCCCACTAGTGGCTGCAGTGATTAGAGCACTGGGCACAAATGCCGGCATTTTCTAGCTGTATGCTTCTGGGTAAGTCACTTAATAAAAAAAGAACGGAGGGGAGAACATGAGAGAAACAAAGCAAACAAAAAACCACAACCCACTATCAATAACAACAATTTAGAAAGGGAAAGTATCCAGGAAGGAGTGGCAAAAAGTATTCAAAGCAGAAATAATGTTAAGAAGGATGAAGAACCAAGCAAAGGCCAGTGGGATGGACCTTTTGGTCGTTTAGGGATCACTGTTATCCTCAGAGAAAGAAAGGACTGAGAAGTGAGTGGGAAAATGAGGGCTAAGGGCAGCTAGGTGGCACAATGGATAGAGTACCAGCCCTGAAGTCAGGAGGACCTAAGTTCAAATGTGATCTCAGACACTTAACACTTCCTAGCTGTGTGACCCTGGGCAAGTCACTTAACCCCAATTGCCTCAGAAAAAAAAAAAAAAAAAAAAAAGAAAAAAAAAAAAATGAGGGCTAAGAGCTTGGCTTTCTAGAAGCCTGGCTCTGAAAGGTAGGAGAGCTGGGAGGGGGAGGGGGCCTGGGTCTGTTTGTAAGAAGCCAGGAAGGAACCAGGGCATAAGGAAAGTTTGAAGGCAAAAGAGGAAGGTATGACTTGGGCAAACTTCTAGAGAAGCTAGGAGGGGATGGAACAAGAACACAAATACAAGGGTCTATTCCTCAGAGAGTGGCAGAAAGAAGGAAAGAGTAAGGAGCACAAAAAAGAAATGTCCAGGTGTGGAGTAAGAGGAAGGACTGACCTTAAAAGATGGTCTCATTCTCCTTGGTCAAGTAGGATACAAGAATACCACAAAGATGAAGGGGAAGGAGATGATATAAGGGACGGCCGGAAGGAACAGTATGGAATAGCCGCAGTGTGGAGGGTAATAAAGAGTTAATCAGGCAATTCAAGGACCAATTATGACTAAAGAGCTGGAGTGAGGCATACCTCCTAACCCTCATTACCTATGTGTCCTTGGGCAAATCAGTTAACCTCTCCTGGGCCTCAGTTTACTCATCTGTAAAATAAGTGAGTCAGGCTATATGGTCCCTTCCAGCTGCAGAATCCCCTGTATGAGTCTAACAAGTCATTCTCCCTTCCTTAGGCCTCAGTTTACTCATCTATAAAATGAATGAGTCAGACTGGATGGTCCCTTCCAGCTCTAGAATCCCCTGTGTGATCTTGAACAAATCACTTCCTTTCTCTGGGCCTCAATTTCCCCTCCTATAAGAGGAGGGGGTCGGGCTAGGTAGTCTATGAAATCTACACTAGCTCTAGGGTCCTATGCCAAAGCCCTGGAGGATGTCCACTCGGAGGAGAAAACAAACTAGGTTGAAGGGGAACTGAGAAGCAGTTGAGAAGGGACTCCAAAGCAAGGTGGAAGGGACAGAGGAGGAGTGGATAGCTTCTGGAGAATGAGGAGATGCAGTAGGAGGAAGGAGTTTTTGCCTCAGCACTTCTGGACCACAGAGTCAGGGAGGAGAAGAAAAACTGGAAATCTGCCCACCGTAGGAGGAGCCAAAATACCGTTATTTAGGGCCCTGACCAACGAGGCCAGTGAAGACTGAGCATGGGGAGGGGGACAGTGCCATCAGCTCCCACCATTGGTCACTCTGCAAGCCGGGGAGCTGCAGGTGGGCTGGGCTGGAGAGACAGCTTTCCAAGTGGCCCGGCCATTCCATATTTGTCTCTAAGAAGCAGTGGGGACCAGGTATAGGCCCTGCTACGCTATGGTAGCCAACAAGAGTGAACAGAACGAGGGGCAGCTAGGTGGTGTAGTAGATAGCATACCAGCCCTGAAGTCAGGAGGACCTGAGTTCAAATCTGGTCTCAAACACTTAACATTCCCTAGTTGTGTGACCCTGGGCAAGTCACTTAACCCCAATTGCCTCAGCAAACAAACAAAAAAAAAGAGTAAAACAGAACCCCATTTTACAGGGAGAATCCAATTTCAAGCTCCCAGTTAAAGAAGCAAACACAATGGAGGGGTAAAGAGGAGCCCCTTGATCTGCCCAACCCAGAGCACACCTTTTGGGAGCACATGCAGAGCTGAGCTGTGCTCCCTTGGCCACTGCTAGTGATTCATGTGGCTCAATGCTACTCCCATGACACAAGCACATATTGAGCGCTCACTGTTGACTAAATGGCGTAGTGGATAGCACATCAGTCCTGGAGGCAGAAAGACCTGAGTTCAAAGCTGGCCTCAGACACTTAACACACTTCTCAGACAAGTCACTTAACCCCCAATTGCCTCACACACACACAAAAGAGAGAAGAGTAAAAGGGGGCCAAGACAATGCCAAGAGACTTGGGTGGGAAAATGCCATCTATTGAAATATACTCTTTTCACTTTTTGTTTGCTTCTTTCCTCGTGTTTTTCCTCTTTTATTCTGATCTTTCTTGCACAACATGACAAATCTGGAAATTTGCTTAAAATGATTGTGCGTGTATAGCCTGTATCAGATTGCTTGCTGTCTTGGGGAAGAAGAAGGAGGGAGAAAACAAATGGAACACAAAATCTTACAAAAAAAAAGAATATTGAAGGGCAGCGAGGTGGCGCAGTGGATAGAGTACCAGCCCTGAAGTCAGGAGGACCTGAGTTCAAACTTGATCTCAGACACTTAATATTCCCTGGCTGTGTGGCCCTGGGCAAGTCACTTAATCCCAATTGCCCAAGCCAAAAAAAAAAAAGAATATTGAAAACGATCCTTACATATAATTGGAAAAATAAAATACTATTGAAATTTTTTTTAAATTAGAATTTTTTTAGAAAAGAAAAAAGAGTAAGTTCTTCCTTGGCGTGTATACAGCCCTACTGCTTGGGACGGTGCTTGGACTCATGGGAGATGTTTACTAAGTACTTGTGGGTTAGGGACATATGGGTGTTCAGGAAGACTAGCACCTTTGGTGGGAGGACTTGCTGAGTCCTCTTCTGCTCTTCCACCTTCGGTGTCCATCTGCCACCCGACTGTTAGCTGGGACTCCACAAAGCCGGAGCCATGTTCTGGTAAACCATCCCAGTAGAATTTGTGTTCCCTCATTTATCTAACTTAAATGTAGAATGAAAAGCCAGGCTGGAACAATATCAACAAATTCAGACCGGTCAGCAAGTTGGGGGGGGGTCTATTCCAAGCATGTGAAGACTTCCCCAGCCGAATGGGTGGATGAGAACAACTTGTTCCAATGGCCATGAAGGTCAGACATGGAAGACGCCAAGGGCATCCACTGCACCCTGAGCCATCTCCAGTGGCCCTGCCTTTTGTCTTGCCATTGGACTTTGATGGCTCTGGAAGACAGAACGAGCCTGATAACTTTGCTCAATTCTGCCTCACTTCAATCCAATTCACCTGCAAGTCAAGACAACAGCACATGATGACAAACAACAACTTGCTGGTTAATTGAATGAGCAATAAAAGGAGATAATCTGTTCCCTCAACAACTTGTTGGTTAATTGAATGAGCAATAAAAGGAGAGAGAATCTGTTCCCTCAACAACTTGTTGGTTAATTGAATGAGCAATAAAAGGAGAGAGAATCTGTTCCCTCAACAACTTGTTGGTTAATTGAATGAGCAATAAAAGGAGAGAATCTGTTCCCTCAACAACTTGTTGGTTAATTGAATGAGCAATAAAAGGAGAGAGAATCTGTTCCCTCAAGGCGCCTACTCTCTCTCTCTCTTTTTTTATAAAGCTTTTTATTTACAAAACATATGAATGATCTTTCAACATTGACCTTTGCAAAAAAAACTTTTTTTCCCAAGCTTTTCCTTTCCTTCCCCCCACCCCCACCCCTAGATGACAGGTAATCTAATACATGCTAGATAGGATAAATTATATGACAAATACAATACATGTATACATATCTATACAGTTATCTTACTGCACAAGAAACATCAGATCTAGAAAGAGAAGAAGGAAAAAACAACCTAAGAAGGAAAACAAAATGCATGGAAATATTCACAGAAAGCGTTAAAATGCTGTGTTGTGGTTCACTCTCAGTTCCCACAGGCCTCTCTCTGGATGTATATGACTATCTTCATCGCAGCACAACTGGTTTGAATCACATCATTGTTGAAGAGAACCATGTCCATCAAAATTGATCATCGTATAGTCTTGTTGCTGTGTATAATGTTCTCCTGGTTCTGCTGATTTCACTCAGCATCAGTTCATGCAAGTCTCTCCAGGCCTCTCTGAAATCATCCTGCTGGTCGTTTCTTACAGAACAATAATATTCCATAACATTCATATACCATCATTTATTCAGCCATTCTCCAATTGATGGGCATCTTTTCAATTTCCAGTTTCTTGCCACTACAAAAAGGGCTGCCACAAACATTTTTGCACATGTGGGTCCCTTTCCCTCCTTTAAAATCTCTTTGGGATATAGGCCCAATAGAAACACTGCTGGGTCAAAGGGTATGCACTGTTTGATAACTTTTTGAGCATAGCTCCAAATTGCTCTCCAGAAGGGTTGGATCCGTTCACAGTTCCACCAACAATGTATCAGTGTCCCAGTTTTCCCACATCCCCTCCAACAGTTATCATTATCATTTCCTGTCATTTTAGCCAATCTGACAGGTGTGTAGTGGTATCTCAGAGTTGTCTTAATTTGCATTTCTCTGATCAATAGTGACTTGGAGCACCTTTTCATGTGACCGGAAATAGTTTCAATTTCTTCATCTGAAAATTGTCTGTTCATATCTTTTGACCATTTATCCATTGGAGAATGGCTTGAATTCTTATATATTTGAATCAATTCTCTATATATTTTAGAAATGAGGCCTTTATCAGAACCTTTGGATGTAAAAATATTTTCCCAGTTTACTAAGGCGCCTACTCTCTATAGCAGCTAGTACTGATCCAGAGCGCTAAGGCCTGAAAAACCTTTTATATACATTATTTCATTTGATGCTCACATTTGCTCAGTGAGATGGATGCTATTACTTATCATCATCCTCATTTTACAGGATGAGAAAACTAAGGCTGAGAGAGCATAAGGGACTCGCCCAGGGTCTGAGGCAGGATTAAATTCAGGTCTCTTTAACCTCCAGTCCAGAACTCTATGTACTGTGCCATCCAGCTAGGGGATAAAGCATGCAAAAAGTTAATGTGGACATTACAGTCTTCAATGTAAAATGAGCCACTAGGTGGCAGAGTGGATAAAGGGTTAGTCAGGAAGGACTGGTTCAGACTGTGCCTCAGCTGTGGGCCTCTGGGTAAGTTGCGTGCCATTTCTTAGTCTCAGATGCCTCGTCTGTAAAATGGGGGTGATAATAGCACCTACTCCCTAGGTTTATTGTGAGAATCAAGTGAGATTATTTTGGCAAAGCAATTGGTGCCATAAGAATTCTTATTCAATCTTCACAGCAGCCCTGCGAGGAAAGGGCTAGAATCGCTCTCATTTCACAGATGTGGAAACTGAGGCTAAGACACAGCAAGTGGTTTACCCAGGGTCAACCAGCAAATATTGGAGATGGATGTTAAGCGAGGTTTTCCTGATTCTTCACTGCCTCACAGTGCCTCTCTGTCAGCATCAACAGCTGAAGCCACAGGGACTTCCCAGGGAATCAGGCAAGACAGAAGAGCCTTTCATCTGTATGTTTAAGGGAGGGTGACGTGGCCTCACTGGGGCTGCCCAAAGGAACAGCAGGGCCAAGGAAAGGATCTCAGAGGAACCCAGAAATGCCCCCACTTTACACACACACACACACACACACACACACATACCCCTTACTGAGGGGGTCTGGACTGATTCCTCAAAACTAGAGCCATCCACCTCCTTCACTGGGTCTAAGGCCCAGCCAGAAAAGGGGCAAGCGTACTACCTGATAGGTTCTGGCCCAGTGGTATTCAGGTCAGGACAGACTTGTTCCCAGGACCTATGCCCAACTTCCTCTGGGACTCCTGAGTCCAAGTCCTAGGCCCTCCTGGAGCCAAGGCCACTTGGGGATCACAGTTGCTCATGCATTTTATAGGGAGAAGAAAGGGATTTGCTCAAATAGGTCACCTCTGAGGTCACAGGTAAAGAGTAGCAGCCCACCAAGGAAACTGAACATTTCTAGCCTAGACTATTCCAAGTGCCGTGCGGGATATACCTCTTGCACCCCCAGCACTGTGTAGGGTCATTTGTGATTACCCACATTATACTACTATTCTACTAGTGTAGAAGTTTCCAAATTGGGGGGGGGGTAGCTAGTGGCAAACTGCTTCAGGTTCTGCCATTTGGGAATATGACAGTATATACATATATACATATGTACATGCATATATATATATATATATATAAACAAGACTGCTTGTTAAAGTCTTTCTGTAAATGCACACTTGAGAGCTTTTCAAGTGTGAAAATTAAAATTAAATTTTTGTCCTATTCCTGCTTTACCTATTAGACATAAAATGCTTCCCTATTCCCTGTCCCACTTTAGACATGAACTAAACCTAAGCCTTATGCTTCCCTGTGGTACTAGGGGTTGAGGTATAAGGTGGGGCACAGGGTTCAGGAAAAGGAGTCTACCATCCTCGGCCACAAGGTGGCACCACAGTGCAGAGGATGCTGGACTTGGAGCCAATAAAAATCCAAATTCAGCTTCAGACACTAGCTGTGTTATCTTGGGCAAGTCACTTGACCTCTGCCTGTCTCACTTTCCCCAGACTGTAAAATGAGGATAATAATAGTAGTGCTCCTTATAATTACATTATGTTGCCTCACTGATACCCCTGTTAGCTCCTGCTATTTTTGTTCTTGGATGAACCCAGTCAGCACATTGAAGGAAAAATCCTCCAGCAACCAGAGTTCTCCACTCCTCTTCTGTCAGTTCTGTGCTGGAAAGGGTGGCTCAGGAGTCCTTAATTTATTCCTTCAAAGGATTTCCTCACATTCTAGGTGCAAATATCAACCAATAAGCATTTCTACTATGTCCCAGAGGTGGTCCCAGAGATGCTGACTTTTTTTTTTTTGATGAAATCAGGATAGTAATTCCTTTTTTTAAATATTCTTTGTTTATTTTTTATTTTATTTTATTTTATTTATTTTTAAAATTAAAGCTTTTTATTTGTATAACATATGTATGGGTAGTTCCCCAGCATTGATCTTTACAAAGCTTTCCATTACAACTTTTCCCCCCAGTCCCCTCCCCTCCCCTACATGGCAGGAAGTCCACTACATGTTAATAATGTTGAAATGCTTGACAAGTTATGCAAGAAAAATCCTATCTACAAGAAAAAAAGAAAATCAGAGAAAGGCAACACAATGCAAGCAAATATCAATAGAGAGCATGAAAATGTTACATTGTGGTCCATATTTCATATCCCTCTCTCTGGGTGTATATGGTTTTCTTCAGTGAACAATTGGAACTGGTTTGAGACGATTCTTTGTTGCAGAGAGCCATGTCCATCAGAATTGATCATCATGTAATATTGTTGCTGTGTATAATGATCTCCTGGTTCTGCTCGTTTCACTCAGCATGAGTTCATGCAAGTCCCTCCAGGCCTCTCTGAAATCTTCCTGCTGGTCGTTTCTTACAGAACAATAATATTCCATAACATTCATATACCATAATTTATTCAGCCACTCTCCAATTGATGGGTAGTAATTCCTTTTTTTGTTTGTTTAGGTGTACTCATTTTTCAAAATTTCATTTATTTTTAATACATATTTTTTCAAGCATCATGTCAGGAGAGAAAAATCAAAACAAAAGGGAAAAACCATGGAAGAGGAAAAAAAGCAGAAAAAAGAAGTGAACATAGCATATATTGATTTACATTCAATCTCTATAGTTCTTTTTTCTAGATGCAGAGGGCATTTTCCATCCAAAGTCTATCCAAGGCAATCCTTGGATCACTGAATCACTGAGAAGAATCAAGTCTTTCTAGCTGACCATCACATATTCTTGCTGTTACTTTGTACAATGTATTCCCAGTTCTATTTGTTTCACTCAGCAGCCGTTTCTATAAATCTTCCCGGGCCTTTCTAAAATCAGCTTCTGCATCATTTTTATAGAACAATAATATTCCACTACTTTCAGGTACCACAACTTATTCAGCCATTCCCCAATTGATGGACAACTGCTCATTTCCCAATTCTTCAGTGACAAATTCACAATGGTCATTCTCTTTGCCAAAAAGCAAGTATATTTAGGGGAAGAAGTTAGACAAAATAAGAGATAAAATAAACACCAGGAGTGGCAAGTATGAAATAGAATAGAGAGAGCAATAGGGTTCTCATTACTGTTATTATTATTTTTGCTGAGGCAATTGGGATTAAGTGACTTGCCCAGGGTCACACAGCTAGGAAGTGTTAAGTGTCTGAGATCAGATTTGATCTCCCGACTCCAGGGCTGGTGCTCTATCCACTGCATCACCTAGCTGCCCCTAGGATTCTCATTATTAAGGAAAGGAGTTTGAAAGAATCCATTAACGGAATATTCCATGAGGCGAATACACTATTGACTGGCAGGTTAGAGCCATAGAAGAGTTTAGCAGACTAACCAGAGTTAGCTAGAATAAGGAGAAAGACGCCATTAGAGGGAAAACACTATGAAGGCGAGAGAGAGAGTAACCTCATAGCAGGTTTAGTCCTAGAAAGAAGCTAGCAAAGATCTCCATCACGAGCAGATCCTTTAGAGGGGAAATATAGTCTTAGCGGCTTCTCAGGGAAAGCAGGGAAGGAAAGGCAGAAACTCAGAGGGAGAGAGGATCAAGGAGCAGCCAGATGGAGACTCGTCTAAAGATATACGAATCAATATCTCAAAGGTTGTTTAAAGACGCCCAGAGTTTGGGGGATGGACAAAAGAGTTCCATCCTCATAAGCACTCTATACAAACAGGGCAGGCTGGGAAGTGGTTATGTCTGATAATAGCCAAATGGACTTCTTCCTGATAAGGAAGAGAGTACATCTACATCTGGTTCTTGGTCTTGGTCCTCCATTTTCCAGTCCATGATGGCTGCATCTCCAAACTAATCACATTCAAATTCAATGTTGCGCCCCAGTGTTGGTAGGATGCAGTCTCTCTGTCCAAGAGAGCCCATCAGGAATGCCATGCCACTGGATTTAGAATTAGGAGACCTGGATACAAACACTCACATTGCTGTTGCTGACGTAGCAAATGATGTGGCGCCAGGTGACGTGCTTTAAGAGAGCACCAAATGTTGAGGTTTGGACATGTGAAGAATTAATTCCTTTTTTTTTCTCCCTTATCCAGCACACATTGTCCAGAAAAGGACAACAGAGCAAAATTAGCCAAAAAAAAATTAACAAAATAAAATTGCTCAACCTCGCCTAGGTCATTGAAACTTCCTTTTGCTTCCTGAGTTCAGTTTTATTGGGAGCCATTTCCTCTTCTCACCAAGGATGGGAAAATATTTAAAGAAACATTTTTGAACAGACACTTGTGTTGACACTCTCACTCTTGCAGAGGCAAACACAAACTCTTCCTCATCAGTTAGCTAAACTTAATTGGCTCCATGCCAGGTCCAACTTTCTCTGCTCCTTTACCTACCATAGGAAACAGATGATAGGGGAAGAAGGAAAAAGGGCATCTTTTAAAAATTTTTATGTATATTTTTCAACTTTATTGCATATTTATTTTTAGCATTCATTTTAAAAAATTTGAGTTCCAAATTCTCTCTCTCCCTCTCATCCCTTTTCCACCCATTGAGAAAACAAGAAATGTGATATCAATTTGTGCATGTGAAATCATACAAACCCTATTTCCATATTAATCACATTGCCAAAAAAGTGGAAAAAAATATCCTTCAATCAGTACTCAGACTATCGATTCTTTTGCTAGAGGTGGATAGCATTTTTTAAAATCACAAGTCCTTTGGGATTGTCCTGGATCATTGCATTGTTCGGAATAACTAAGTGATTCATAGTTGATCAAAATACAATATTGCTGTTACTATGTACAATGTTCTCCTGGTCCTACTCAATTCACTTTGCAAGAGTTCATATAAGTCTCCTCATGTTTTTCTGCAATTATCCTGCTCATCATTTCTTATGGCACATTTCTTATTTCATCACAATCATATACCACAATGTATTCAGTTATTCGCCAATTGACAGACAACTTCTCAATTTCCAATTTTTTTTGCCACCACAAAAAGAACTGCTATAAATAATTTTGTACCTAGAGGTCCTTTTTCTTTTTCTTTTATTTCTTGGGATATAGACCTAGTAATGGTACTGTGGGTAAAAGGATATTCATAGTTTTATAGCTCTTTGGCCATAGTTTCAAGTTTTTTCCACGGAATGGTTGGATCAGTCCACAACTTCACCAATAGTGCATTAATGTTCCCATTTTTCCATATCCTCCCCAACATTTGTAATTTGCCTTTTCTGCTACATTAGCCAATCTGATAGATGTGAAGTGGTACCACAGAGTTGTTTTAATTTGCATCCCTCTAATTCATGGTGATTTAGAGCATGTTTTCATATGATTATTGATAGCTTTTATTTTTTTTTCTTCTAAAAACTGCCTGTTCATATCCTTGGGCCATTTACCAACTGGGGAATTACTTGTATTCTTATAATTTGCTTAGTTCTCTACAATTTTGAGAAATGAGGCTTTTATCAGAGAAACTTGCTATAATTTCCTCCCAATTTCCTGCTTTCCTTCTAATCTTGGCTGCAATGGTTTTTGTTTGTACAAAAACTTTTTTAATGTAATGTTTTCAAAACTATTTATTTTACTTTTTGTGATCTTCTCTCTCTCTTATTTGGGCATAAATTCTTCCATAATCCACAGATCTGACAGGTAAAATTGTCCATGCTCCCTTAATTTGCTTATGACCTCACCTTTTATGTCTAAATTATGTACTCATAGCTTGGTAAACACTATGAGATATTGGTATATATCTAGTTTCTGCCAAACTGCTTTGAAGTCTTCCCAACAATTTTTGCCAAATAACGAGCTCTTGTCCCAAAAGCTTTAATCTTTGGGTTTATCAAGTACTAGATTATTATGGTCCCTTACGACTACATATTATGCACTTGATCTATTCCACTGAACCCCCACTCTATTTCTTAGCCAGTACCAGATTGTTTTCATGATTATTTCTTTGAAATACAGTTTGAGATCTGCTATAACTAGATTGTCTTCCTTCACATTATTTTTTCATTGCTTCCCTTGATATTCTTGACCTTTTGTTCTTCTAGATGAATTTTGTTGTTATTTCTCTAGCTGTGTGAAATAAATTTGGTTGTTTGATCAGTATGGCACTGAATAAGTAAATTAATTTAGGTAGAATTGTCATTTTTATTATTTTGGCTCTGCCTACACATAGGCAGTTAATATTTCTCCAATTGCTTAGATTTGACTTTCTGTGAAAAGTGTTTTGGAATCATGGTCATATAATTTCTGGATTTGTCTTCTGACAGGTAAACTCTCCAGTATTTTAACTTATCCTCAGTTATTTTAAATGGAATTTCTTTTTCGATCTCGTTTTGCCGGACTTTGTTGGTAATATATAGAAATGTTGATGATTTATGTGGGTTTATTTTATATCCTACAATTTTGCTAAAGTTAATTGTTTCAACTAGTTTTTTAGTTGATTCTCTAGAATTCTTTAAGCATACTATCATATCATCTGCAAAGAGTCATACTTTTCCCCCTCATTGTCTGATTTCTTCAATTGTTGTTGTTGTTTCATTGCTATAGCTAGTATCTCTGGTACAATATCGAATAAGAGTGATGATAATGGACATCCTTACTTCACTCCTGATCTTACTGTGAAGTCCCTAGCTTATATCCCCATCATAGATACTGCTTACTAATGGTTTTAGAGATAAACTCCTTATTTTAAGGAAAACTACTTAGTCCTACGCTTTCCAGTGTTTTTCCTAGGAATGAATGTTGTATTTTGCCAAAAGTTTCTTTTTGCCTTTTTTGAGAAAAACATAGGCTTTTTTATTGTTTCTGTTACTGACATGGTCAATGATGCTGATAATTTTCCTAATATTGAACAAGTCAAATTTCTGATTATAAATATGAGTGCTTTCTTTAAATTTGTTCTTCATTTTTTAATACTTAGATTATTCTGCTTCAGAAATCTCTTAACTCCCCAATCCTTTACTTATACACTTGGTTCCTTCATGGGAGGGGTTTAATACTACTCGGTCTGAGGCCTTCATGATTTATTAGATGAAGGCATAGGGTTCTCCAGCCCAATGGATCCCCCAACTTGTGATTCAATTACAAGACTGATAGCTATTTCCTTCCTTTTTTATTCACAACCACAGAAAATAACAAATCTCCCGTGAGAGTCATGTAATTAAAGTGATGACCGAGAAGCAAAAGGAGATTCTTGTCTCCAAACCTCTGCCATTGTCTTTCACTCTGGAGGCAAGGAGAAGGGCACATTTTCACAAAGTTATCTCTGTTCTACAATTTATTTGGCTCATTACCTCCCCTACCTCAGCACTCCAGATACAAATTGTTTATAGCTTTGGTTATGACTCATTTTTAGTGTTTTTCTGTCCAAATCCAGGCTCAAACACATACTAGCTATGTATCACTGGGCAAATCACTTAACCTCTGTTTGCCTCAGTTTCCCCAACTATTAAGTGGGGATAATATTATTAATTAAAGCTTTTTATTTACAGAACATATGAGTGATTTTTCTACATTGACCTTTGCAAAAAAGAAAAAAACAACTTTTTTTTGTTCCAAATTTTTCCCCTCCTTCCGCCCATCCCCACCCCTAGATGACAGGTAGTCCAATACATGTTAAATATGTTAAATTATATGACAAATTCAATATATGTACACATATCTATACAGTTATCTTGCTGCACAAGAAACATCAGATCTAGAAAGAGAAAAAAAAACAACCTAAGAAGGAAAACAAAATGTAAACAAATATTCACAGAAAGCGTTAAAATGCTGTGGTCCACACTCAGATCCCACAGGCCTCTCTCTGGGTGTATATGATTATCTTCATCACGGAACAATAGGAACTGGTTTGAATCACCTCATTGTTGAAAAGAACCGTGTCCATTGGAACTGATCATTGTATAGTCTTGTTACTGTGTACAATGATCTCCTGGTTCTGCTCATTTCGCTCAGCATCAGTTCATGCAAGTCTCTCCAGGCCTCTCTGAAATCATACTGCTGATCATTTCTTACAGAACAATCATATTCCATAACATTCATATACCATAATTTATTCAGCCACTCTCCAATTGATGTGCATCCATTCAGTTTCCAGTTTCTAGCCACTACAAAAAGGGCTGCCACAAACATTCTTGCACATGTAGGTCCCTTTCCCTCCTTTAAAATCTCTTTGGGATATAAACCCAATAGAAACACTGCTGGGTCAAAAGGCATGCAGTTTGATGACTTTTTGAGCATAGTTCCAAATTGCTCTCCAGAATGGTTGGATCCGTTCACAGTTCCACCAACAATGTATCAGTGTCCCAGTTTTCCCACATCTCCTTCAACATTCGTCATTATCTTTTCCTGTCATCTTAGCCAATCTGACAGGTATTTAGTGGTATCTCAGAGTGGTCTTCATTTGCATTTCTCTGATCAACAGTGATTTGGAGCACCTTTTCATATGATTACAAATAGTTTCAATTTCTTCATCTGAAAATTGTTCGTTCATATCCTTTGACCATTTATCGATTGGAGAATGGCTTGAATTCTTATATATTTGAGTCAATTCTCTATATATTTTAGAAATGAGGCCTTGATCAGAACCTTTGAATGTAAAAATGTTTTCCCAGCTTATTGCTTCCCTTCTAATCTTGTCTGCATTCATTTTGTTTGTACAAAAACTTTTTAACTTGATATAATCAAAATTATCTATTTTGTGATTAATGATGCTCTCTAGTCCTTATTTGGTCACAAATTCTTTCTTAAGTGGGAATAATACCAGGACCTACATGGCAGGATTGTTGTGAGGATCAATTGAAGTAATACTTGTAAAATACTTAGCATAGTATCTAACATATGTTTGTTCCTGTTTGCTTCCATTCTTCCCCAAAAGAAGAAGCAGAGAGCTATTCATTCTACACTATGAATGAGGTATGGGACAGATATTTATCTCCTATGTGCAAAAAAAATCTAAGTGCATTGAGAGAATGACAAAATGTTACAATCTCTCAGGAGGTTGATATTTAACCCTCAGAACATAAAGTAGTTTGTGGGTCCATTGAACAGGTATTCCACATTTCACTTCAGTTCAAGCAACTCTGGATACACATTTTCTGACCCAACCCACCCTCTTTCTGGTTGTCCTCTTCTCCAAGATCACTGAAAAAATTGTCAGGGATATCTTCCTGGGGTACCAGCTCTGACCAAAAGCACCTCTGGGCCACTGAGTTACAAAAGTAGGCTGATGCAGAAGCAAGAAGAGTCAGTTGGGGGCATGCCAGAGATGGGCTATCTCTCATATTTATCTAGAATAGCAAGTAGACCAATTGGGCTGGAGTGTAGCTTGGGTGGGAAGATGTAAAGGGACATTAGCCTGAGCACGTTGGGCCAGAGGCAGGGAAATTTGTACGCTGCCCCAGAGGCAAAGGAGACCATTAAGGTTTCTTGAGCAGACTTATACTTAAGGAGCATCACTTTGCCTGGAGCATGTGGACCAGATTGGACAGGGGAGAGTGTGCGGGCAGAGATGGCAGACGTAAGAAACTGTTGCAATAGTCCAGATAAGATGAGGGTCTCAGCTAGGGTGGTGCTTGTGTGAGTGCAGAGAACGGGGTGGAAACGAGAAAAGACAAGAAGCCAGAGAGGTTAAGTATGGCTAAAGGACCAAGGATGACTGTTATATTGGGGCAACTAGGTGGTGTTGCACTGGACAAAACACTGGGCTGGAGTCAGGAAAATCTGCATTCGTATCCGGCCTCAGACCCTTATTAGCTCTGTGAAATTGGGGCAAGTCACTTACCCACTATATGCCTCAGTTCCTCATCTGTAAAATGGAAACACATTGGAGAAGGAAATGTCAAACCACTTTAGAATCTTTGCCAAGAAAACTACATGGACTTTGTCTATAGAGTCATATAGAATCAGACAGGACTGAACAGCAGCAACAACCCATTTCCTTGCCTTTGACTGGGATGTTGTGACCCTGGGGTGACCTGGAAGATGGTGGTACTCTTGACAGAAATAGGAAAGTTAGGCAAAGGAGGTGGGGTTTGTGGGTAAAGATAATGTGTCTGGTTTGAGATGCCTGTGGACCATCAAGGTAGAAATGAGATGTGAGATATGAAGCAGAGCTCAAGAGAGAGATGAAGGGAGGCTGGCTTTGCAGATTGGGGAATCATCTGCCTAGATGTGACACTCCAATCTCTGGGAGATCATGAGGTCATCACATCAAACTATATATAGAAAAGGATCCAGAACAAGCCCTGAGCTACATCCATGTGTAGATGGTAGAACGCGAATCACGATTCTCTAAAGGAAGCTAAGAAGGATCAGTCAAACAGGTGGGAAAGAGAACCATTAAAGAGTAACGTCTCCAAAACTTGGTCAAGAGAGTATCAAGGAACAAAAGGTAGTCGAGAGTGTCAAACACTGTGGAGAATTCAGGAAGGATCAGAACTGAGAAAAGACAATTGCATTTAACAATAGAGAAAGCGCTGAATATTTTCAGATACAGAGTGGAGGGAAAAAGCAGATTACAAGAAGTTAAGAAATGGGGAAAACAAGTCGAGACAGCTTTATCTATCTTTTATTTTTGTGAGGCAATTAGGAATGAGTGACTTGCTCAGGGTCATACAGCTAGTGTTTATTGTCTGAGGTTGGATTTGAACTCAGGTCCCCCTGGCTCCAGGGCCGGTGCTCTATCCACTGCAGTGCCATCTAGCCATCCCTTTATCTAGGACTTTAGCTGTATAAGAGAAATATATAAGGCAGTATGCCATGATTTGTCCTTCATGTTGCCTTGCTGTCTGGCTCTTTGGTGATCATTTCTTTCTTTTTTTTTTTTTACTGTTCAATAACCAGCCATTCAATGATATCCTCTAGAATTTTGAGCAGAGGGAGGGCTCAAATGAAGGCTATTTTTTTTCATTTTGGTTTGTTTTTTAAAATGGGACTAGGGTGGGATGGCTGGACGTGAGCATGTTTGTCTACAGAACAGTAAGAACCAGGAGATAAGATGTGTGTGCACACACGATACAGTTCCTAATGAAATCCACCCCACCTCTCAAGGCATGCTTTCAAAAGTTACATATTGTACCCTTAGAATGAATCATCATGTAGCGCCAATATGTTAAATGCATGTCTGATGGGAGACTAGATGTCTTGAAGTAAAGAAACAGTTGGGAATGATTTTTCTCAAAGGATACTTCAAGTGCTATGAAATAGTGAGATAGCAGAGATTTGCTCTCATTTAACGATAGCTAACGTTTACATAGTTTCTACTATGTACCAGGCCGTCAGAAACTGAGTTAAGTGACTTGCCCAGAGACACACAATGAGGAAGTGTATAAGGCCCAATCTGACCTCAGATCATCCTGATTTGGGGTCTTCCACTCTATCCACTGAGCTACCTAGCTGTTTTATTGAAGTTTTATTAAAAGATACACAAATTAGGGGAAAGATAAACAAGGATATGAATAGAAGAAGGGAAGAGATAGACCCTGCCCAGTTACCCTTGCCCTGGAGTACCCTGAATCAGGGCTAAGGCATTCCTGGGGAAGTACCCTGCAAAGGTGGAGACGTGGGTCGAAAACAGAGAAACCACCTTGTCCTAGGCAGAGGTACACTATGCATGGTGTAGAGAAAAAAGAGGCAACTTGCCGTATACTGTCTAAGCCTAGGAGATCATACATGTTCCAGATGTGTCTATGAACTACTCCTCAGTCCAATCTACTAGCTGTCACATGACCATCTGGGATTAGGATGTTTACTTAGCCCCTCTTCCTCAAGATAAATAAGCCCAGAGAGACCAAGAATCGTTCCCTCTACCTCTCTTAAATTTTTTCTTGCTTAATTTTTTCCACTGTTAATCCTGTTAGCCACTGCACTGTAAAGTTGATTTTTTGAACCTAATTGTAAGAGTTGACATGTATCCCTATTAAATTTCAGCTTAATCAACTAAGTCCAATATTCTAAACAGTTTGGATCCTTTGAGATCCCAACACTATTGTCTTCCCTAGATTTTTGTTACCTAGAACACACTGAGTTTAATAAATGCTTGTTGACTGATAAGCATGTCATTTAACCCTTTAACCAATCAAAATGTTAAATAGCACCAGGCCAAGTCCAGCTTCCCGAGGACCTCCACTGATGACCTTCTTCCAAGTTGACACGGAACCACTACTAAGTACTTTGGGGGTTTGACCATGCAACCAGTTTTGAATTCCTATATCATCTGGCCCCTAACTCTCTAGATCTTCCAAGAAAACATCGAGGAACTTTGCCAGTTGCATGGTTAAAATCTAGGTAAGCATCTTCTAGAGCATTTCTGTGATGTGCCACTCTAGTAATACTGCCACAAAATGTAATGAGGGTAGTCCAGCGGAATAGTCCACTATTCTTGAACCCATGCTGGCTCCTTGGTATCACTACTTTTTTTTTTTTAAGTTTTCTTGATGCTACTTATTTTTTACGTTTTAGTCACTTCCAGTTTCTTTCTTCCTCTCCCAGTGAGTCTGCTCTTGTTACAGAGAAAAAAGTCTAAAAAAAAAAAAAAAACAGATACGGGGGGCAGCTAAGTGGTACAGTGGATAGAGCACCAGCCCTGAAGTCAGGAGGACCTGAGTTAAAATCTGATCTCAGACACTTAATACTTCCTAGCTGTGTGACCCTGGGCAAGTCACTTAACCCCAACTGCCTCAGCAAAAAGCAAAACAAACAAACAAAAAACAACAGATACATCCATGTGTCGATTGCCTGTGACTGTATGTGCAGGTAGCATTCAGAGAGATACATTTCCTCATCTCTTCCCTGGGATCAAGTTTAGAAATTATAATTCCATGGCATTCGTGATAGTATTCTTTTCTTCTGATCAAGCTTCCTTTTCAAGATATTCACTAGCCATCCTTTTATTAATATGTTCTAGAACCTTACAAGAAATTGAAATCAAGCTCACTGGCCTATAGTTGGCAGACTAATGTCTTCTCTTCTTAAAAATTGGGGGATGTTTGCTTTTCTGCAGATCTAGGAGAACAGGAGAGTTTCCAAAATCTTTCAATAACTTCTAGGAGTTCAATCAAGCCCCAGTTCTGATAATGATTTTGGATTTGAAAACATGGAACCAAAATAACTAAGTGGCAATTGATACCCAAGATAAGTAAGGATATAATAAGTACCAAGATGTTCTCACAATGAATTCAAGTTCACTTTGCCCAAATGAACTACATCCTAGAGTACTGAGGAATGACAGTGGTGTTCGTCAATCTATGAAGCGTAGTGGAGAATGAGAGGGGGCTATTGCATCAAAGGAAGCAACATGTCTTAAATTTCCTAATTTTCCCAGTTTTCTAAAAAGGGAGTTTAACACTGATTCCTGGTTTAAAAAAAAATCTAGAGGATATCACTGAAAGGATGGTTATTTAAACAAAAGAAAAAAAAGTGATGATCACCAACAGCCAGCTAGCAAGGCAACATCAAGGACAAATTATGGCACACCAGCCTCATTTCCATTGTTGGCATGGTTACTTAACTGGTAGATCTTGGGAATAGAGCTTATATAGATTTTAATACAGCATTTGCTGAAGCCTTTTGTGTTATTTTTCTGGAAAAGATGAAAAGATATAGAATATAAGGAATTCAGAGAACTTGGGAAGATCTCTTTGAACTGATACATAATGTAATAAGTAGATCTGGGAGAACAATAAACACAATAATAACAATAATGATATAGGTTAAATGTGGCCAATTCTTCTAAACATATTTCCCTCTTCATCATGCTGAGAAAAAAAACAGATCAAAAAGAAAAAATACAGGAGAAAGGGGAAAAAACAAGCAAACAGCAACAATAATAAAAAAGGTGAACATATTATTCTTTTTTGCACATTCAGTCTTCATAGCTTTCTCTCTGGATTTGGATGACACATGCCATTGAAAATCTCTTGGAATTGCCTTGGATCACCTCCTTGTTGATAAGAGCCACGTCCATCAGAGTTGATCATCACATAATCTTATTGTTGCCATGTACAATGTTCTCTTGGTTCTGCTCACTTCACTCAGCATCAGTTCCTATAAGTCTTTCCAGGCTTTTCTGAAATCAGCCTGCTGATTATTTCTTTTTTTTAAATTAAAGCTTTTTATTCACAAAATATATGTATGGGTAATTTTTCAACATTAACCCTTGCAAAGCTTTCTATTACAAATTTTTCTCTCCTTCCTCCCACCCCCTGCCCTAGATGGCAGGTAGTCCAATACATGTTAAATATGTTAAAATATATGACAAATCCAATATATGTATACATATTTCTACAGTTATCTTGCTGTACAAGAAAAATTGGATCTACAAGAAAAAAAACCTGAGAAGGAAAACAAAATGCAAGCAAACATCAACAGAGAGTGTCAAAATGCTATGTTGAGGTCCACACTCAGTTCCCACAAGCCTCTCTCTGGATGTAGATGGCTCTCTTCATCGCTGAACAATTGGAACTGGTTTGAAACATCTCATTGTTGAAGAGAACCACGTTCATCGGAATTGATCATCGTGTTATCGTCTTGTTGCTATGTATGATGATCTCCTAGTTCTGCTCATTTCACTCAGCATCAGTTCATGCAAGTCTCCCCAGGCCTCTCTGAAATCATCCTGCTGGTCGTTTCTTATAGAACAATAATATTCCATAACATTCATATACCATAATTTATTCAGCCATTCTCCAGTTGATGGGCATCCTTTCAGTTTCCAGTTTCTTGCCACTACAAAAAGGGCTGCCACAAATACTTTGGCACATGTGGGTCCCTTTCCCTCCTTTAATATCTCTTTGGGATACAAGCCCAGTAGAAACACTGCTGGGTCAAAGGGTATGCACAGTTAGGTAACTTTTTGAGCATAATTCCAAATTGCTCTCCAGAATGGTTGGATCCATTCACAGTTCCACCAACAATGTATCAGTGTCCCAGTTTTCCCACATCCCTTCTAACATTCACCATTATCTTTTCCTGTCATCTTAGCCAATCTGAGAGGTGTGTAGTGGTATCTCTGAGTTGTCTTAATTTGCATTTCTCTGATCAATTTGCTGCTCATTTCTTACAGAACAATAATATTCCATTACATTCATATACTATAACTTATTCAACCATTCCCCAACTGATGGGCAGCCACTCACTTTACAGTTTCTAGCCACTACAAGAAGGGCTGCCACAAACATTTTTGCACATGTGGGTCCTTTTCCATCTTTTATGATCTCTTTGGGATACAGAGTCAGTAGAGACACTGCTGGATCAAAGTGTTTGTTTTTCTTAATTTTATTTCCATGTCCTCCCTGAAGATTCTAGAGGGCTGGATTATTAAGAAGTCACTCTGAAGGGGAAAAGAATAGTTGATAAAATATTTGATGAAAATAATTAGACATGCCAGACTAACCAATTTTTTTTTTGGAAAAGGTTACTAGACCTGCATTTTAGGAGAATGTTGTTAATGGAGTTTGTCCACATTTTGGCAGAGAATTTGACAAAGCCCTTCATACTATTCATGTGGGAGAAATGTAGAGATGGGGATTAAATGGTAAACCAAGGTGAAGTCAGAACTGGTTGCATCATCCAACCAAAGGCTATTTGTTTCCATATCAACTTAGAAGGAGTACTGAAGATCTTAGTGTTCTGGATATGTTTTTTATTTAACATTGCTTTGGATAAAAAAACAGTGACTTGGACAAAAGCAGAGACTGTGTGCTTATCAAATCTGCAGATAAAATAAACTTAGAAAAAGATGACAAAGTTCTTTTTGTCTTTGTGTTTTTTAAAGGTCTGGAAGGGCTAGAATGAGTTAGATGGGAAAATGAGGCTTTACTACCTCCTCATATGTCCTCATCTCTTCTCTTTGACCTACTTTTCCTCATTTCGTCTTCTATCACCACCGACTCCCTGACATCTCAACAACAC
Organism: Myrmecobius fasciatus; assembly: GCA_023553655.1. Taxonomy (NCBI): domain Eukaryota; kingdom Metazoa; phylum Chordata; class Mammalia; order Dasyuromorphia; family Myrmecobiidae; genus Myrmecobius; species Myrmecobius fasciatus. The sequence continues at coordinate 192,568 of JAJPUD010002635.1, forward strand.
TTTCTAACTCTCTGATACCTCCTCCCTATCTACCTTACACCTCCTATCTTTCTACCTCCATGCTAGCTCACAGACCTTCTATGTCCAGCCACCTTTTCTCTACCCTCTCATCCTCTCTATTTCCTTTGCTTCCACTATACCTTCTTAGCTCCCACTAGCTCCTACTTAAAAGAATTAAAGACTCTCCTCAGTGTTGGAAAGACCCTCAGGTATCTTTTAATTTCTCTTCAACAAGTACCACTTGTACAAGATACCATGTAGTTAGCCATTCTGCACGTTTTCCTCCAAGGAAGAAAAAACCAATTCCACATAGAGTCAGCTTTGTTAGGAAATATTTCCTTTCATCAAATCCACATTTCCCTCCTAATTTCCTACCGTGGCCCTCTGGACCAAGCAGAACCAGCTCATTTGTATGGCGTAAATCATCACAGAAGCCATCATGGCCCTAATCCCAGGCCTTCTCTTAGCCCAGTTAAAGAGTTTCCTTTTTGCCAATTAATCCTCATATGGCACAAATTAAAGTAGGACAGGATATGGTAATGCACGTACCATTCAGCACTAGGGTACTATTTACCTTTATACTGAGAGGATTCCCCCTCTTTCTAGCATCCTTCTTTCTTAACTCATCTTTTGCCACTTTCTCTCCCTAGCCTCCTCTTTGTTTCACTTTCTCCTCTTCGGTGACTCTTCCTGTACATCTGCCTCCTTGGTCTTTCCCACGTCCATACGATCTAATGGTTTTCCTCCTCATCTCCAGAATCATCTTCTCCTCTCATCCTTTCCTTTATCAGTTCCCTCTCTTTCTACTTTTCCTCTTCTGTTTTTCCTTAGTCTTCTTTGCTATAGCGGAGTGGAAAAAAAGTTCCACTCTCTGTCCTTGTATCAACCACTTTCTTGGTGGTTGGTTAACCTTCCCACCCACCATCTCTCATCTCCATGCCTTTGCACTGGTTGATTCCCACTCTTGGAATCCTTCTTTCTCATCCCCACATCCTAAGCTTCCTGGTTTCCTTCAACATTGAGCTCAAGCATCACCATCTGCAGAAGGCTTTTCCTGGTCTCCCATTCTCCCTTGCTAATCACTTCCACTCAAAGATTACCTCCACTCTACTCAGTATATAACTTCCCCCCCCCCAATTAAACTGTGAACATTTTGAGGGTAGAAACTGTGTTTTTCAAAGTTCAGTCTTTTCAAAATGTCTATTTTTAAATTTATGTCTATTTAAAAATTTTATATATCTTTTTGTTTTTTAAATAATTTAAAAAATCCATCTGTTCCACTCTCCCCAGTAAGCAAATTGGTTGGTTGTTTTCTTTTGTTTTCGAAGAAGACCAAAATGACATCACCATGTTACAAACAAGTTAGTGTGTCTGCCTGTGGCTGATCAGACCAATATGAGCTCAGAATGCTCTGCCACAAGTTGGATACAAATAGTTGTTATGAACATTTGGGGTGGATTCTCTAATTTTGTGCATTTCACATGTTTTCTGAGCTAATTAAATCCTGCTTTGCTCATAGAGCACAGAATCTTCTCTAAAGAGGGCATATCATGCTGAGCAGTCTGGTGCAAGTATCTCTCATGTTGTACAAAGAGTTCTAAAGATCTTAAGGGAGATCTTGAGAGTATCCTTGTATGGCTTTTTCTGACCACCTTGTGAACACTTGCCCTGTGTGAGTTCTCCATAAAAAAGTAAAACAACCATCAAAACATACCTACATCTGGCAAAACAAATTCATACATTAGCCATGTCTTAAAATGTAAGTTTCTTCTTGGATTTTAATTTCATTATGTCTCTGATAAAAGGTACTGATATTCTGATAAAGGTACTCTGATAAAAGATACTGCTTCTTTTAAACTTTTTTTAACAATGGTTTTTCATTATATTTACCAAAATTCTAAAGTCTTTCAAATGAGTTTTTCTTTATCACATTGGTATCATTGGATAAATTGTTCTAGCTCTACTCTATTCACTCAGTATCACTTCATAGAGGTCTCCTTCATTTCCTCTAAAATTATTCATTTCATCATTTCTTGTAATATCCCATTATATTTATACGCTACAATTTTTTCTACATTTCTTAATAGTGGAACCCCACCTTAGTTAACAATTTTTAGCTGCCACAAAAAAGACCTACTAGATTCTAGTACATGTAGGAACTTTTCTTTTTTTCTTTGATCTCTTTCAGTACAGCTGGGTCAAAGAGCATGCGCAGTTTAATAAAGTGCCTTCTAGAATGGTTGGACCAATTCACAGCCTAAACAATCCACATCCCCACCAACATCCGTCATTTTCCTCTTTTTGTCATTTTTGGTGAACTTTGCTAAAGTTATTATTTCAATTGATTTTATATGAGTCTCCAGAGATCTCATAGTAGTATCATGCAAAAGGCTACAATTGTGCTTCTTCTTTCCCCACCTAAGTTCCTTTCCTTCATTTCTCTTTCTTGTCTAACAGGCTCAAGACTACAATTCAGTGACCCAAGGAAATTCCAATAAACTTTGGTTCTTTTCAGTTGTTTTATTGTCCTTCTTATTTTTCCTAAGTAATAATATCATTTTTTTAATCATCTGAACTCACCTATAAGATTTTGCCTCATTGAATCTTTCCTTGTAATAAAAAAATCAAGTAAAATTGAATTGACATATTGAATGTCTGATCATCCTTTACTGCTTACATCACGGTGCTGCTACAAATATATTCCTCTATATGAATGCATAAAAATTCCAATAAACTTTGAAAGGAAAATGTCATCTGCATCCACAGAGAGAATTAGGAAACTATGGAGACTAAATGTGGATTGAAGCATATTATTTTCACCTCTTTTCTTTTGTTTTTGTTTTTTCTTTCTTGTGGTTTTCTCCTTTTGTTCTGATTTTTCTTTCTCAACATGACTCATATGGAAGGAAATATATTAAAAATGAATGTAGAGATATAACCTATATCAGATTGCTTGCTCGTGTGGGGAAGGGAGAGGTAAGGGAAGGAAGGGAGAAAAAAATTGGAATCCAAAATCTTACAAAAATGAAAGTTGAAAACCATATTTATGTGTGATTAGAAAAACAACATACTATTAAAAGAAAAATTTTAAATCGAAAAAGATATCCTTGCCTCCAGACTGATCTAATGCTGCTTCCTTTACTCCTCAGTGATCCACTGTGTCTCTGATACTGCAGAAATCAGTAAAACCCAATATGTCCTTCTTCCCTATAGTCTCTATATCTGTCTATTACAAACACCTTCTGGACCTTCTTCCCACCAACAGGTGAGTCGTCCCTTTCGGAGATGAAAAAACTTAAATGGACATCAGACATGGCTCTGCCAGACCTGTGATTATGGGACTCATCTGTCTTACAGGCCTACAGACTTCATTTCTATTTGCACTCATATTTACTATCCACCTACCCTGAGAGTAGTATTGCTTTAGCTCTCTGTATAAGTGCCACTAAAGGAATATTTCAGCTTTGCATACCCGGACTCATTTTTCAGCACAATTCAATCCAATAAGTGCTAGGCAGGCACTGGCTGCTAGACAACTGAAAAGAAAAATGAAAGAACACTGGTCTCAGAAAGTATACATTTTACTGAGAAGGATGTAGCATGCACACAGAAAAGGAAACACAGGGTATAAATTCTGTAATACCAAAAAAGGTTAAAGAGGGTAAGAGTGAGAACATTTGGGGCTTGGAAGGAAGGTGGGGATTCTAGGAGGTGGGAGGGGGAGCCCTCATAGCCTGGGACACTATCTGCCATGAATAAGAGGGCCATCTGTACGGAGAGTGGCGAGTGGCCTCCAGATGCCCAGCTCGTAGGGGAAGCTGGATAGGAAAGCCGTGGCCTTTCTGAAGCAAGCAGAAACTTTCACGCAAGGAGCCTGTGGCTTTCCACCGTGATGGCCAATCTTGTTAGCCCGATGTCTGGACTGGTTGCGTGGCCTTTAACGGGCTGCATCAGGGGTCAGGGTGCGGTCAGGCCTGGGCCAAGGGGTTTGTGGGAGCTTGCTGTTGTAAATGGAAATGACTCTGGCCTCTCTCTCGGGGACAAGTCTGTTAATGTTTTATAAAACCACAGGATCCTAGACAGTTTAGGGAATCCCTCCTCTATGGCACTGACTCGAGCCCCCACTGATTGTGTCCTTCCATTTTCACAGGCCCTCTGACTAGGATCCCAGCTTTTACAACGGGATATTTACCACAAAGGTGTAGTAAGAACTAACACATATTTCCCATAATGCCTCTGGGACACGATTTCCCTCGCTAGACCACCTCAGTCTCTGGAGAGGGCAGGGGGATTAAGCTCACATCTTATTGATTAGTTCCTTTGGTCCCACCCCGCTCCAGTCCAAAGCTGCGCTGGGCCTTTCCCCTCAGACTCCTTGTTCCCGGGCTGGGGGAAGGAGTGGGGCAGAATACCGAGCCTGCCTTCCCGGATTTCCGGGTCCCGAGACTCTACTTCCTGTGTCTAGAAGAGTAAAGGACAAAGGGGAATGGCTAAGTGGCCAAGACTGCTTCTCGGAGCTCCTTGTACTAACAAGAGCAGAGACAGGGGACCTCAGCTTTTTTCTCCCTTACTCTGAGGTCTGCAAGCTTCACTCTTAGAGGAAAATGCAGTCAAGGCTCCTGGTGTTCTCTGTCAGGCCGCCTTTCCAACTGCACAGCCAATGGAAAATGGCTGTTTCCTACCACGTGGTAGCACAATGTCTACGGGTGCTCCAGTCCGCCAGTATCCCAGAAGCACTTCCTCTGTCTCCTTCCGCATAATGAGGCCAATTCTCAGTCTAGGCATGCGCTAAGCCGTATTACATTCTAAATAAATTGTCTCTATTTTATCTTGCTTTTTTTTGATTAAAGAAACTGTCCGTTTTCACAATGAACGTGCAGGAATAGTCTAATTGACAATAAAATGGTTTGGTCTCTCAAGTAAGAAATTCAGAGGGACTTGGAGATCGGGAACATTTATTTGAGTGCCCTGAGTCCGCGGGAGACTGCAAAAACTTAGCCACAACTTCCTGCCATCTGGGGGAGGGGAGGGGACTGGGGGTAAAATTTGTATTGGAAAGCTTTGTAAAGATCAAGGTTGGGGAACTACCCATACATATGTTATACAAATAAAAAGCTTAAAATAAAAAATTAAAAAAAAAAACTTAGCCACAGCCGAGGGCACTCTACTGGACAAGCAGAGCGGCCTGACAAGTCCACCTAATTAGGCCCAATTTATCTAATATAGCTTCTAGGGGAGACAACAATGATTGTGTGGTCCCCTGATTTTAAGGGGACGCCTGTTCTAACAATAAGTCAGTATTCCTAATGCTTCTGGCTTTGGAGTCTGCCTCAGGAAACTCCTGTGCCCAATCTGTCTGATTCAGAATGGGCTACTCCTCAATACATTGCTGACTGATAATCTGTCAGTGAGAAGCAAATTCTGGAGACCACACGTCTGGGCCATAGAATTAGCATGTCAGTGATAGAAAGCTGGATACAGGTATCTCCTTGCTTCTGTTTTGCTGCTGATTTCCTTTGGAATTTATCCCGCTTGTAATGGCATTACAATTACAATAAAAAAATTTTGCCCCTTGACCAGGAAATGGGTCCAAGCCTGCAAACTCTTTTGAGACCCCTCGCAACACCTGCCACAGGTCTATTGCCCCAAACTTTTGGGGTTCCCTTCCCAACCTCAGCACAATGAAAATGAGACCATTCAGCCAGGAAAGAGGCCCCAGGTCTCATTACGAACAAGCACTGAACCCAGATCTATTAGTGAGGTCTGGTGGCCAGAAGTAGCAGCTGGATTCCAGGTACAGACGTATCGTAATTTGGGAAGGATCACATTATGTACAGGATAGAGAATGGGTCTACCTGCAGTTTCACTGGCACCTAAGTGGTGCAGTGGAAAGAGTGTAGAACTGGGAACCATAAAGTCTTCAATTCCAAGTTGCCCTCACATCTTACTAGCTTTGCATTCCCAGGCAAGTCACTTAAGCTTTGTTAGCCTTGGTTTTCTCATCTGCAAAGTGGGGGTAATAAGAGCACCTTCCTTCCAGGGTTGTTCTAAGGATACAGCCAGACAATACCTGTAAAACACAGTGTAAACCCTAAGAAGGCTATGTAAGTGCTTGCTGTTTTCTTAACCTTATCTTTATACTCCATCCCCTAAGCTCTGTGATCCAGAGACAATGACCCAGGCCAGAAACAATCTCCCAGCATTCTCTCTGGCTATCCCCCAGGCCTGGAATGGTCACTCTCATTTGACTACTGACCTTCCTAGCTTCCTTTAAATCCCAACTAAATGGACATGGTTCTCTTCAACAATGATGTGATTCAAACCAGTTGTTCAGCGATGAAGATAGTCATATACATGCAGAGAGAGGCCCGTGGGAACTGAGAGTGAACCACCACACAGCATTTTAACGCTTTCTGTGAATATTTCCATGCATTCTGTTTTCCTTCTTAGGTTGTTTTTTTTCTTCTTCTCTTTCTAGATCTGATGTTTCTTGTGCAGTAAGATAACTGTATAGATATGTATACATGTATTGTATGTCATATAATTTATCCTATTTAGCATGTATTAGATTACCTGTCATCTAGGGGTGGGGGGGTGGGGGGAAGGAGGGGAAAAGCTTGGGAAAAAAAAGTTTTTGCAAAGGTCAATGTTGAAAAATCACTCATATGTTTTGTAAATAAAAAGCTTTATATATTAAAAAAAAAAAATCCCAACTAAAATCTCACTTTCAATAGGAAGCCTCCCCCAAGGCCTCTTAATTCCAATGTCTTCCCTCTATTAATTCTCCAGTTCATTTTGTGTAGAGCTTGCTCCCCTACAGTATATTGTTTGAATGTTGTCTCATCCATGAGATTGAAAGCTTCTTGGGGGCAGGGCCTGACTCTTTCCTCTTTTTGTATTCCCAGTGCTCAGCACAGTGCCTGGCACCTAATAGGTGCTTAACAAATGTTGATTGATGAACTGATAAAAGAACACTAGATCTTAGATCCTTGGGCTATTAAGTTCCAAACCTTCCATTTTAAAGAGGAACAAATTGAGACTCCAGGTTAGAAAATGAAAGGCCCAAGAGCAAACAGCCTGGTGTATTAAAGGTGGGGCCTGAATTTGGACTTTCTAGGTCTAATCACTATCCCCCAAGGCTACCACTTCCTCCCCAGGCCTATATACTGAAGATTTTTTTTCTACCTTTTAAATCATATTTTATTTTTCCAAATACATGTAAAGATAACTTTCAACATTCATTTTTATAAGACTTTGTGTTCCAGATTTTCTCCCTCCCCTCCCCAAGACAGCAAACAATCTGATAAGGTTAAATAGGTGCAATTCTTTTAAACATATTTCCTTATTAGTCGTATTGTACAAGAGAAATCATATCAAAAGGGGAAAATAAAAACTCGCGAAAGAAAAAAAACAAACAAATAACCACAAAAAGGTGAAAATCCTAATACATGTGCTTTTAATGGGCCTTTCCAATTTCCCGTTGCCAGGATTTACAATTGCCAACAAAAGACCACCAGAGCCGCAGGTTAGCTAAGTAAAAGAGACGAGCATTCCTCCAGGCGGCCTAGAGAGGCCCTGCGCACCTTCCCATGCAGAGCGCGGTCCCGCCCCGGAAGTCTTGCTAAGACTTCCTGTCAGGCTTCTGTTCGTTTCCGTTTAGTTCCGGTAGGGAGCTCGGTGCCTTTGTCGGCTTTTGGTGAGCGGTAAGAAGAGAGAAGGAGTTTGGTTTACTTGCTTGTTTCATTGTCTGAGGGGAAGGGAGCGGGGCGGACGGTTGAGCAGCAGCTGAGTCCATTTTGGCCGCTGCTGCTTCTGGAGTCGGAGCGTTTTCGGATGGGACACCGAAGGCGGGAGGAAGGCTTTAGAGGAAGCTCCTGTATTCATTGAATATTCATATTCAGGCAGGTGTTCTTCAGATCCTGGCCAGGGGTCCTGGGGACGCGCTGAGTTCTGGGAGACAGACCCATTTGAAACACAGGAGTAGTGTTGCTGTGGGATGGTCTAAGGATAACGAGCCAAAAAGTACGCGGCGGGGCCTGCAACTCTTAAAGGATCCCGTACTCTGAGGTGAAAAGGGCCTCAGAGTCCAGCTAGTTGAGTTTCTTTGTTTTATAGACAGGAAAACCCGAGTTAAAATCCAACCTCAGATGCTTATTAGCTGTGTGACCCTGGGCAAGTCCCTGTTTGCTTCAGTTTCCTCATCTGTAAAATTGGGGTAATTATCAGCACCTCCCTCCTAGGGTGTTTGTGGGGATCAGATACAAATAAAATAATCTCCTGGTCTCAGACACTTCCTAGCTGTGTGACCCTGGGCAAGTCACTTAACCCCAATTGCCTCAGCAAAAAAAAAAATAATAATAATCTCACATATCCATTCATCCCACATATCCTGTCAGTGGCCACATCTTGTCCTTTATTTCACCCCAATATTTGCCAGACACTTAGTACAGTTCCTGGCATAAAGTATGTACCTAATGAATGTTACTAGTTATTATTTTATGGTAGGGAGACTTCTTTGTTTCCCTATGCTGCCCTGGCAGGGGAAAGACTTGCCTAATGGCACACAGGTGGTAGCAGAGGTGGGATTTGATTCCAAACATATACCATAGGTGCCCTTTTTCTGGTTCCATCTACCACAGAAGCCAAGATAAAGAATAAGTGGTCATGTGGGTTGCTTGGTCCTGGAGAAAATTAGAGAAAATATATTTTTCTCTCGAGGTTATTGATGTAGGAGACTAGGGATGTGAAATATTGCCCGTACCTTCACTCACTCTAGATATGTTTTTCACTTTCTTTTTTTTACATCTTTTCCTTAAGGGATGGTTCCCAGTATGTGAGAAACGAAGGTGATATAAAAACCAGAGATCAACCAATCAACAGTCAAATCAACAAGCATTTATTAAATCCTGGCTGTGCATTAGGCACTCTGCTCAGAACTGGAGATCCAAAGACGAAAGTGAGAAAAATCTTTGTTTTGAAGGAACATACCTTCTAATGGGGGAATCACATGTACACATGTGAGTATTGCAGAATACACACAAAATGAATACTAGGTAGTTTGGGGTCAGGGTGCTCTTAGCAACTGTAGGGCCCAGTAAAAGCCTAGGACTTTGGAGAAGATGGCCTGTGAGCTGGTCCTTGAAGACAGGAAACCAAAGGATTCCAAGAGATGGAAGTGAGGAAGAAGTGGATTATAGGCATGAAGGCAGGAGGTACAGTATTGTATGTGCAGAACATCCAGAGTTGGAAAAGGGAAGTAAAGTATAAGACGGAAGGGAAGTAAAGTATAAGACGGAAGGGAAGAGAGGAGGAGATTTACACGTTAAACCAAGAAGTTTGTATTTTATCCTCAAAGTGTGGGAGGAGATTTACATGTTAAACCGAGAAGTTTACATTTTATCCTCAAAATGATAGACTTTGTTGAATTGGGACAGGAGAATCACCTGTTCAGACTTGTGCTTTAGGAAAATCACTTTGGCAGGAGAGTTTGGAGTAGAGAGAGAATTGAAACAGGGACACCTAGTAGGCTAGTTTAGTAATCCAGACAAGAAGTTGGGGACTTTAATGAGGGTTGTGGCTGTTACCCTGGGAGACAATCATGGAGGAAATGTGGAGATAGAAAGGACAAGATTTGGCCAGTGATTGGATATGTGGGATGAATACAGAGTTAAAGTTATTATTGAGTTTACAAGCTTTGGTGACTGAAAGAAGGATGGTGCCCTTGACGGTAATATGGAAGTTTGAGACAGGTGTGGGTTTGGGGTTTGATTTTGTTGCCTATGCGGTGCTTATGGTGGGAATATTTAAAAGGCAAAAATAGAGGACTAGAGCTGGAGAGAGACAAGGACTGGAAATGTAGTTCTTGGAGTTCTGTATAGAGGTGGTCATTGAATCCAAGGGAACTGCTAAAGTCACTCAGAGAGAAAATGAAAGGAAGGTCCAGGACAGAGCTTTGGAATACACTCATAGTTACTAGACATGGTATGGATGATGAATCCTTAAAGGAGGCTGAGATGGAGCAACTGAAAAGGAGAACAGAGTGAGGAGAGTGTCCTGAAAACTCAGGGAGACCATATTATCCAGGAGGAGAGGCTATCAGAAGTGCCAAAGGCAGCAGAGGTCAGGGGTGAACATTCGATTTGACAATGAGGAGAGATGGCAGTGGTAACTTTGGAGAGAGAAAGTTCAATTGATAAGATTGGAAGCTGGATTGCAGGAGATTCAGTTGGTAAAAGTATGGGAAGTGGAGACCTATAGTATATAGATGGCTTTCTCAAAGAGTTTAGATGAAGAAAGGAAGGGAAATCAAGGAGAATAATTGGCAGGGATGATAGAATGTAATGAGAGTTTTTCAAAGATGGAAGAGATGTAAGTAGCATGGAGAGAACAGAGATTAGAGTAGGACACGATAGTTGTGGCAATCTACAGGAATTACAGGAGGGAACGGAGTCTGATCAAGGGGGCATATAGAGTGGTTGGCCCTGGAGAGGAAGAGAGCTATCTCTTCAGAAATTTAAAAAAAAAATGCTTTTGTAAAAGCCTTGTCCTTTGAGGGGATATGTGGTGTTCCTCATGAGGAAGCTTCCTCTATCCACACAGGTCTGCAGCTGCTGTTCACCTTCTAGTTTAGAGAACTGGCTGGGGCACAGAGGTTCTAGGATTTGTCTGAGTCACACAGCCAGAATGGGTCAGAGCAAAGGAAGGAGGGAGGGAGAGAAAGAAAGAAAGAGCTAACAAGGAGTGAGAACCCCAGATACTGGAGGAAATTCTAGCCACACTACTGGAGTCAAGTCACATGACTCAACTTGTTTGCTTGGCTTTTAAGAGCCATTTACAAGAGAAGTCTTCTAAAGGCCTTTCTACTCCTGACATCTTGATGATTTTTTTTTCATGGCTTCAAACCTACAGGCCCAAAATAACAACCTGTAAGGCAGTAATAACCACAAACATTTATTAAACGTCTACTGTGCTAGGGAAAATTCAGACAGCCTCTTCCTATAAGGAAGGGCCAGTCTACTGGGAGGCTCTCTTAGTCTCAGTTTCTTCATTTGTCACATGAAGGAGATTGCATTAAGAGTCCTTAGGATCCTTTGTCACAGTGGCTGTGATTGTACTCTTAACGTCTGGTAATTGAGAAAATACATGACAAAAAAAACTTCTAAGTTCAGTAATGCTTTGAATTGAACTTGCCTTTTATTAATGACAACAGCATTCACATCCATTTGGGGGGAAAGAAAAGTAGGCTATTTGTGCCAGATATTCTTCCTTCCCAGTTGCCTATGCTCTGGAGGCTCTAGTTTATCAATGCATCTCCTAAAATGTGATGTCCAGAGCTCAAGCCAGCACAACTTGAGAGACTCGACCGACTGAGAATTTTCAACTTCCTCCTTCTAAGGCACCAGGATTTCCAAGATGGTGGAAACTTGAATTCCCTGAAACCCCTTCGCCGGGGGGGGGGGGGGGGCCGGGGGGTCCCCCAGGAACTATAACCTGGTGTGTTACCCACTTTTTATTAAAAAACTGGATTTTTTGAGTCCAAGAATCTTATGGGGCAGCTAGGTGGTGCCATAGCGGAGAGAGCACTGGGTCTGGAGTCAGGAAGAACAGCTGAAATATGACCCCAGAGACTTATTAGCTGTGTAACCCTGGCTAAGTCACTTTACCCTGTTTCCCTTAGTTTCCTCATCTATAAAATGAGCTGGAGTAGGAAGTGACAAACCATTCCAGTATCTTTGCCAAGACAAACCCAAATGGGGTCATGAAGCATTTTAATATGTCTGGCCCAGCATTTCTCAGATTTGGAGCTGGAAATCATCTAGTTGAGCTCTTGGCCAAGGTCTCGCTGCTGCTCAACACCAAGCTAGGATTTGAACCCGGCTCCACTGGCACCTAGCCCAGCATTCTTTGCCCAATATCATTTAGTCTCTAGCCTGCTGACATCATCTTGAATTCTTCTCAGTCAGCATGTCCCACTCTTCCTCACAGCTTTGTGTCATCCACAAATTTGATAAGCATGTCATGTCCTTTCTTAACTCATTGAGGAGCACATTGAACATCACAGGGACAAACATAGATTCCTGGGGTACTCCTCTGGAGATCTCCTTCTGAGCTGGCCCCAAACCAGCAAATCTATCTGGGTTTGGTTGTCATTTCACCAGTTTCAATTCTACTGAAGCATATTACCATCTCAGCCACATCCAGTTTGTTCAGGATAATGGCGTGCGATACTGTCAAATGCTTTTAAAAATCTTGGTAGCTTGTACCTCTAGCACTTTTTGAATTCTGCTAATCTAGTACCTTGTTTCAAAGAGAAAATAAGGTTAGTCTGACACGGCCTGGTCCTTGTGAAGCTGAGCTGGCTCTGTGATGACCACTTCCTTTTTCAAATGTTCACTAAGCATTCATTTAATAATATGTTCTAGAATTTTTCCAGGAACTGAAGTCAAGCCCACTGGGGAGTCTGTTCTTCCCTTTTTATAAACCCTGGCCTGCCCTTTTTTTTTTTCTTCAAAATTGAGCTATTTGTCTTTCTCTGATCCTGTGGAGAATGGGAAAAGTGCCATGATTTCTCAGTGAAGCTCAGCAGCTACATCTGCCAACTGGTTTCAGTGCCCTGGGCCAAGGGACTCAAATTCGTCTGGGCCAGTTAAGTACTTTCTTATTGTATCCCTAATTATCTTGGGTGTCAACTCCCTTTTAAACGTTTTTTGTTCTATACTTACTGTCCCAAAGATCATTCTCCTTGGCTGGGAAAATCAGCAAAATAAATGAAACAGTTCTGCCTTTTGGCTCCCTCTTCTAAGCATTGTTCTTCTTGGACCCAGGTCTTCTGGATGTAAGGTCATTGCACCCTTGGACATGATCTTTCTCATTCTTCCTTCTTTTTCAAAACATGTCTTATTGATGTCTTGCTGTTTTGATATCATGATCCTTTCTGGATATACT
>JAJPUD010002635.1:205522-220328 GCA_023553655.1 Myrmecobius fasciatus
CTTTGGGACCATCATTGGCTTTCCAGGTACTCAGAGTTCGGTGCCATTAAACCGTGCTTCTTTCATCTACGTTGGTGAGGTCATGATGTGTTCTGATTCTGCTCATTTCATTCATTTTAGCTTATGTTTCTTCCGGTACACCTTGAGATTCCTTGTGGTTATCATTTCTTACTGCTGGGCTCTCAGAATGTGGACAAGGGAGTAGCCCAGAAAGTGGTTTAGAAGCAACAGTGACAAGTGCCCCTGCCCCCAGCTTGGTGACCAGTTAAACAAGGGGTATCAGTGAGTAAGGGAGACATGGCTGCAGTACAGAGCTGGCTTGGGAATCAGGAAGACCCGAAAGCAGGTCTCTCCTGGGGCACTTGGCTCCGTGGCAAAAACAGCTAAAAATCTTGGCCTCTTGGTGTCCCCAGGCAATCTAAGATGAGCAGAAGCTGCAGATCTGCTTGGATAGAGGGAATTGCCGAATGAAATTACAGGACTACCCTACTCCTAGTGGTGAGTGACCAGAGATGCATATCCACCGAAGGCCAAAGATTGGGTGGCATGGTACTCCCCTTGTTGAGGAATTTGGAGTCAGGAGGCCAACACTGTCATTTCCTAGTCAGAGGGACCTTGGGTAAATCTTTGAACCACTCTGAGCTTGTGGGGTGAATTTCTGCTTGATGGCAAGAAAAACTTGCCAGCAATTCCAGCTGTCCCAAAGTGGAGTGGACTCCTCAGAGAGGCCTTGAGGCTTGAGCCAGATGGGCAGTACCTGCTGTGTGTCAGTAACTTTGCTAAATGCTAGGATAGAAAAAGAGGTAAAAGGCAGGCCCTGCCTTCCAGGAGCTTACAATCCCACTTGCACACAAATCTGTACAAAGCAGTCTACGGACAAGATAAACCAGAGACAACAGAAAGAAAGCACTGATACTCACAGGGCTCAGGAAAGACCACCAGTAGGACTTAAGAGAAGCAGATGTGAGAAAGGGAATTTGAGGCAGGGGAAAATGGCTGGAGTCAGGAGATGGAGTAGTGTGGGAGAGAGGCAGCAAGTAGGCCCATCTCACTCACTGGGTGGCAGAATCTGTGGGCATGAGTGAGGGGCAAGAAGATTGGAAGCTTAGGGGAGCCAGATTCTGAAGGGAATTGGGGTTTGATCCTGGAGGAGATACACCACTGGAGTTGATAGAGTAGGGGGAAGGGAGAGTGGGAGTGCCATGTGCTTTAGGAAAATCACTTTGACAGCTGAGTGGAGCACGCCTAGACTGGGGAAGCACTTCTAGACTGGGGAAGCACTTGAAGCAGAGAGACCAATGGGAAGGCCATTGCAGAGTCCAGATAGGGAGAGATGAAGGCCTGCCCCAGAGCAGTGGCAATGTCCTATATGTGCCAGGGTAAAATCGCCAGGTCTTGGCATCGGATTGGATCTAGGGGGAAGGAGATAGGAGGGAGTTGAGGATGACTTGTAGGTTGCGAACCTGGGGGCTGTGAGTATGGTGGTGCCCTCAACAAGAATACGAAAAGAAGATGGAGGGTTTGGGATTAGGACTAGCATTGGGGAGGCAGCAGAGGGCCTGTAGTGGCAAAGATCAGGAGAACATTGCTGTGCTTAGTCTGGGTGAGAATGGAGGCTGGAGGCTGGACTGAATTTCCTCCTGAACGGCCCCAGGGTGTGATCCAAGGGGCATACAGTATGGGTATGAATTGGGACAGGGCAAAAACTCAGTGGGGCTGCCAGCTTCCTACAAGGCTGCTTTTTTTTCTTTTAGGGAAACTCCTATATCTCTCTGTCAGAGACACAGATTGAATCAGAGGCCCAGAGGACTGTAGGTCTGGGTGTCGGACAACTCAGTGTAAGTTTTTACTAATAAGAGGGCCATGGGAAGACACAGCATCCTAGAGGTCAAGGGAGAGGAAGAAAAAGTGGGAAGGTCAGGAGGTGGTCAGAATCAGATTTGCATGACTAAGACATTTTGCCTAAGGAAAGCCCTGCCTTCATCCCCAAAATAGATGAAGAGTGGGACTCCAGGGAAATAGGCCACTGGGACCATGAGGGATGTGAGCCCCCTACCGTGAGGAGGACTTCTCAGTTGCAGGCTCTGTTGCTTCTAAATGGGTTGTGCAGGGAGATATCTAGTGGTTTGGGGTGAGTGAGCCAAACTTGTTAATTGAAAAAAGAAATCTTACCTCTTCTATTTGCTCCCTAGATTCCTGTTCTCCCTTAAGGACCCACAGGAGACTAGCTGATGGCAGCTACCCTTCTGATGGCTAGGCCCCAGGTGAGATATGGTTCTGTTTTCTTTACCAAGCTCTTGTCCCTACAGGCTCATCTTCCCCCTCAGCTTCTCTTTGTCTTTTAAAAATGAGTGATTACAAATAATATGAAGCGTCACTTTAAGTCGTTATCCTTGCTTCACCATTATTTGATGAATGAAATTTGACCTGTAAAATTTTAGCTCCTCTTTTCATTGTTTCTTTTCCTAACATGGCTGCTACTGTGGAAATCGTCCCCTCTCTCTCATTTTGGTTCTGCTCATTTCCTTTTGTCAGTTCATTCAAGCCTTCCCAGGTTTCTCGAAAACCATCATGCTGCTTAATTCTTACAGCACAGTGCTATTCCATCCCACAGCTTGCCCAGCCATTCCCCAATTGATGAGCATCCTCTCAGTTCCAATTCTTTGCCATCACAAAAAGAGCTGCTATAAATATTTCTGTACGTATTGGGCCTTTCCTTTTTCCTTGGATCTCTTTGGGATACAGGCCCGGTAGAGACACTGC
The DNA here is from genome assembly GCA_023553655.1 of Myrmecobius fasciatus. Taxonomy (NCBI): domain Eukaryota; kingdom Metazoa; phylum Chordata; class Mammalia; order Dasyuromorphia; family Myrmecobiidae; genus Myrmecobius; species Myrmecobius fasciatus. The sequence continues at coordinate 208,286 of JAJPUD010002635.1, forward strand.
TGGATCCAAGGGTATGCACAGTCTGATAGCCCTTTGGGCATGGTTCCAAACTGCTCTCCAGAATGGCTGGATCCATTCACAACTTCATCAACAGCACATGTGTGTAACTGCTTTTCCACATCCCCTTCAACATTTGTCATTTTCCTTTTCTGTCATGTAGCCAATGTGATAAGAGTGCGGTGGAACCTCAGAGTTGCTTTAATTTGTACTTCTCTGATTATTAGTAATTTGGAGCATTTGTTCATGTGACTACTGCTAGCTTGGATTTCTTCTTTTTATTAAAAGACTTAAAAGTTATGACCTCATTATCTGTTGGGGAATGGCTCTTAGTCCTACAAATTTGAATCAATGCCTTTACTAGAGAAACATCACTGAGCCCCTCTTTTTAGCAGCTTCCATCACCAATCCTTTGTCCTGCTCTCTGGCTGGGTACCAGCTGCCTGGCACTTGCGCTTCCACAGCAGTAGCCTGCTAATATGTAAGAAAAGAGACGCGGAATGGGCTGTTCTGGAGATACAGCCTGGCCATAGGGAAGGAGCGCTAAGGTTGGAAACAGTCCTATCTCCAGTTAATGGTCATGTGTTCCTGGACAAGTTTTTTCCTCCCTCTGAGCCCATTTCTTCATCTGTAAAAAGAGGATCGAGTCCTTCTTGTTCCTGCTGATTATGAGGCCCAAATGCTAAAATGTCACCAAATAACTATAGAAAATTGCCTGTTATTATCTTCTCTCCTCCCCTATTTCCATTGGACAGTAAGGAAACAAGAACAGAGATCTAAGTAAATGATCTAATCATGATCACACAGTTCATTGATGACAACCCTGCTCACTATTTTTCCCATTCCTATTATGATTTTTCCTCATAACACAGATGATGAAACTGAGGCTGATTCCTTGAGGTTAAATGACTTGTCTCAGTTTAGACATCAAGCTCATGGCAGAGGCAAGGCTGGAAGACTGCCTTCTGAGTCCTGCCAGGGCTGGCGATAGCACCGCTCCTTTTTAGGAACACGGGGAGCCTTCTCCTTCACTGTCTCCCCTGCCTACTAGCCACCCTTGTCAGAGTTTCTAAGTGCTGTCTGACATCTGCAGGCTCTGCCCTCATCTTGAGGTAAAATGGTGGAATTCCCTTTGCATCAGCAGACACCTGTTGTTCTAGGAACTGGTGACATTCAATGACGTGGCGGTGTATCTCTCGAAGGAGGAATGGGGCCAACTGGACCCTTCTCAGAGAGCCCTCTACAAAGATGTGATGCTGGAGAATTATGGGAACGTGGTCTCCCTTGGTAAGGACCTTTTGCCTCTTGGACATTTCTCATGCTATGTCCCAGAATCGGTTCTCACTTCTTAAACATGGGGAGATAAGCTGTGCTATGTGGGCCCAAGCCTGCTCAGGACTCTCACACACATGCACACACACATACAAGCAGTCTGCTCTCTGGTCCCTTATTTGAAGCCTTTGCACTTGCTGTAGCACCTTTCTTGTTATTGGGCCAGCCCAGCTTTTCAGCCCCCAGAGTCCCTGCTTCACTTGGTTGAGGTCCTAATGGAGGATATTGGATGTAGCCCCTGCAGTCATGGATTTGGGGCAGGAGGTAAGGCTAAAAGAGCCAGAATGTCTTGGCCAGGACCACAAAGGTAGATGAGCCAGAATTTGTACCCAGGTCTTCTTTTTATTTATTTATTTTTATTAAAGCTTTTTATTTACAAAACATATGCATGGGTAGGTAATTTTTCAGCATTGACCCTTGCAAAATCTTCTGTTCCAAATTTTCCCCTCTTTCCCCCCACCCCCTCCCCTAGATGGCAAGAAGTCTAATACATATTAAATATGTTAAAATATATGATAAATCCAATATATGGATACATATTTATAGTTATCTTGTTGCACAAGAAAAATTGGATCTAGAAAGAAAAAAAAAACCTGAGAAGGAAAAAACTTAATGCAAGCAAACATCAATAGAAAGCATAAAAATGCTCTGTTGTGGTCCACACTCAGTTCCCACAGACCTCTCTCTGGGTGTATATGGCTTTCTTCTTCACTGAACAGTTGGAACGGGTTTGAAACATTTCATTGTTGAAGAGAGCCATGTCCATCAGAATTGATCATCGTATAGTCTTGTTGCTGTGTGTAATGATCTCCTGGTTCTGCTGATTTCACTCAGCATCAGTTCATGCAAGTCTCTCCAGGCCTCTCTGAAATCATCCTGCTGTGTACCCAGGTCTTCTGACGACAAGTTGAGTGCACTCCAGATAGTGTCTCCTTGTGTAAAAGTCAGGCTAATACTGAATTAAATTGGAGTTGTCTTCTAGTAGAAATAGCTAGCTAGAGTGGCTAGTGAGCTCATCAGGCACCAGGAGGGCCTTCACTTGTTATTTCTTGTGCACCAACTGATGGCCTGAGCAATCATTGGCCCTCCCCCTGCTCCCTCGGTAATAGATCTGAGGTTAAGTGCTCGTTACTTGTGAGACCTGGGGCCTCTTTCTATCTGGAGGTCTCATTTTCATCTGCTGTGACATTAAGGTTTTCATTGAACATAATGAAGTGGGCTAGCCAGGCCCCTCTGTTTGCCCAGTGGAGTGCCCTCAGCTGCTCCTAAGCTTTTGCAGCCTCTTTTGGCTCAGGGAACCCAAATGAATGTTCACAATTTCCCAGTCCCTCTGAATTTCTTCTTCAAGAGACCCAGCCATTTTGACTATCACTTGCATGATACCCACATGGTAACTGAGAATGAACCATTTCCTTAAAGTAGAAAAGCAAAGTAAAATTGGGAAAATTCATTTGTAGCAAATATTCCCAGTACCCATGGACCAGGCCAAACCACATCCCAGACCCTGACGCCCATTAGAGGTCGAGTACCCAGTCCAAACATTGGGATAACAAGCTCAGCCATCACCATGGGAGAGCTGCAGCTTCCTTGCATGAAAGTTTCTGCTTTCCTCGGGAAAGTCACAGCTTTCTTATCCAGTTACTCCACTGCTCTCCCCAGGAACCCCCCTGGAGGTCCCCATCATTCCCCATACGGATGATGCTCCTGTTCATGGCAGAGAGAGACCGTTCCCATGATGGGTGGGTAGGCAGACTGTTCCTCAGGGCATGAGGGCTCCCCCTCCCACCTCCTAGAATCCCTAGCTTCCATACCCAGCTAAGGAGCTGCCTCCTATAAGAGGCTTTTCCTGATTCTCCTAAATGTTCTCACCTCACTCTCTTGACCTTTCTTAATATTATACTCTGTGTTCACTTGTCTTTGTGCATGGGCATCTTTCTCAGTAAAATGGAAGCTCCCTGAGACCAGGGTCTTTTTCGTTTTTGTTTCCATATGCCTCCGTAACAGTGTCTGGCATACAGTAAGCACTCAATAATTGCTCGTTGGATTGCGTTAAATTGACAAATGCATTCATATATGCAAAGCTGAAACATTCCTCAGGTGTCACTCATACAGAGGGCCCTTTGCCTAAAGGGATACGGTAGCCATGGGAGGTGCCTAATAAATGTGAGTGCCATGGCATTGAATTTGGTAGGTCTGTGAGGTCCATGAGGCCCGTGATCATAGGTCTCATGCCCGCCTAAGCGTTTTCATCATCCCTGAAAGGGGCAATTCTCTGTTAGTTGGTAGGAAGGAGAAGGCCCAGGGTGTTGGTGTCAGGCAGGCATAGGAGGCACAGGTGGGGAGATAAGTTGGGATTTACCGAATTCTGCAGTGCTAGAGACACCACCGGCTCATTGAGTGAAGGAAGCAGCGTTAGCTCAGTTGGAGCTAGGACAAGAAAGAGAAACTGAGGGAATGCATATAGGCTGGGAAGAAGCATGATAGTCAACCAGCCAGTAAACATTAAGTGCTGACTATGTGCCAGGCACTGTACTAAGTCTGAGAATCCAGAGAAAGAGAAAAAGAGGCCACACTCTCAAGGAGCTTCTAGCCTGACCAGGGAAGCAACCACATGCAAGCAGCTTTATGTAAACAAGCTTTTCACAAAGTGGAAAGAATTGAGAGAGAAGGCCCTACCTGTGGGAATTGAATGTGAACCACAACACAGCATTTTAACACTTTCTGTGAATATTTCCATGCGTTTTGTTTTCCTTCTTAGGTTGTGTTTTCTTCTTCTCTTTCTAGATCTGATGTTTCTTGTGCAGTAAGATAACTGTATAGATATGTATACATGTATTGTATTTGTCATATAATTTACCCTATTTAGCATGTATTAGATTACCTGTCATCTAGGGGCGGGGGGTGGGGGGAAGGAGGGGAAAATATTGGGGAAAAAAAAGTTTTTGCAAAGTTCAATGTAGAAAAATCACTCATATGTTTTGTAAATAAAAAGCTTTATTTAAAAAAAAAAAAGAGAGAGAGAGAGAGAGAAGGCCCTAGAATTAAGGGGGATTGGGAAAGGCTTCCAGCCAAGAGTCACTGTCACTCAACCATAGAGTACATGAAAGGAGGAGGAAAGTCTAGGAAAACTGGAAAGTGGGGAGGAGTATATGTTAGGAAGGGCTTTGACCACCAAGTGGAGGATTTTATACTTGTATTCCTAAAAGTGAGAGGGAGCCACTGGAGTTCCATGAGCAGAGACCTAAGCTTTAATGCCACTTGGGCAACTGAGTGGAAGATGTTCTGGGTTGGGGAGAGACTGAGGCAGGCAGACCAACCAGCAGCTGTTGCCATCCTCTGGATGAGAGGCGATGAGGGCCTGCAGCAGGACGGGGGCAGTGTCCAAGGAGAGGAACAGACCCATGCAAGGGATGTTCCCAACATAGGACTGTTGGCAACAGATTGGGCGTGTTAGGTGAGACCGAGCAAGATAGATGAAGGGATTTCTTTGAAATAGCAATTTGTGAAGAAACTATCAGACAAAGTGTTGTATGGGTGACAGTTATATTGTGTCTCCTCATTAGACTCGGTCCTAACCCTCCCAACTCCACATCCATCTTGACTGCCAAGGTCATGTTCTGCTACTCTGTCTCTGCTTGGTGCTGGCTGTCCTTTAGGCATTCGCACAGTCCAACTTTTGGAGCAGGATGGGATGCTCTCCAGGGATAGATGAGGTCCTTTCTCAAAGAAGTTCATCTTCTAATGTACACATTTCCCCCAGATGGAACTCATTATAAGATCCCTGTCTCAATACCTCCCCCCACCTTCTCGTTCCTAATTACCCTGGCTCCTTTTCCTCTGGCCTGCCCTTCCCTTCCCTTTCTTAGATTCTGTTCTCCCACAGCCTCTGTTCCTGTCAAAGGACTGGAGGAAATTCTTAGCTGTTGATCTTTGGAATTGGTCGGGGTGTGTCACCAGTACCCCCTGTCACTCATCTCCTTTCTTCGTTCCACCAACTTCTCACTTAGTAGTTCCTCCTGTACAGGGTATTGATTCTTTTGGGGGAAATTCGAGGATTTCATCCATGGAGCATTATCATTTCAACTTTCTTACTTCTGATTTTTTAAGTTCTGAAATAATCTTGAGCCCCCTAGGTCTATTCTGGATGCCCTTTCCTGCTTTGCCTTTGTCTTTTATTCCATACTTCTCTCTCTCTCTCTCTTTTTTTTTTTTTCAAGCAAAAGTTTATCAATGACAGAAATCATTTCAGAACTTAGGCTTCTCTTGATAATTCTATCTTTTTACTTACTTTCTTGTGTTTCTTTTTTTTGGCATGTTAGCAAGTTGAACAACTACTCCCCTCTGGAAGGTGATGCTGCTGCTTTGCAGAAATGTCTAAAATGAGGCTATGTTCATTTGGGTTGCAACTTGAGCCCCTTTTTATAATATGCTATTATTCTCTTCTCTGATTTCTCTCCCAAACACACTGATCTTGGGTTCTCCCAAAGGTCTTTCCTTCATATTTCAAGAGCTTTCTTCTGGCTGTTTCATTATTGAAATTGTGAAAACAGAACCGTTATGTGCCCCGAAGGAAATACGAGTTCCCCATCAATCTTGGGATCTGACTAATATTTTGTTATCTCTATTCAGAAGTTCTGTACAGAACTTTTCATATTATATATTGTAAAATAATACTCAGCTCTTTTTATTTTTCTTTCTGGGATGCTCATGATTCTTAAGTTATCTCTGCATATCCTATTTGAAAACAGGGCATTCGACTGAAGGGAGAAGAATTTGAAACTCAAAATTTAGAAAAAGGATGTTAAAAATATATGATACATATTTTATTTATATATGATACATATTTTATTTTACAATAGCTTTTTATCTTTCAAAATACCTGCCAAGATAGTTTTCAACACCTACCCTTGAAAACCTTGTGTTCCATATTTTTTTCTCTCTCCCTCCCCATCTCCCCCTTCCCCTACATAGCAAATAATACAGTATAGATTAAACATGTGCAATTATTCTAAACATACTTCCACATTTATCATGAGATCAAAAAGGAAAAAAAATGAGAGAGAAAAACAAGAAAACAACAATAACAAAAAACAGTCTTCTCTCTGAGTGCAGGTGGCTCTCTCCATCACAAGTCTATTGGAACTGGCCTGAATGGGTCCCTTTCCCTCCTTTAAGATCTCTTTGGGATACAAGCCCAGTAGAAACACTGCTGATCAAAGGGTATACACAGTTTGATAGTCCTTTGGTCATAGTTCCAAATTGCTCTCCAGAATGACTGACCAGTTCCCAACTCCACTAACAATGTCCCAGTTTTCCCACACTCCCTCCAGCATTTATCATTATCTTTTCCTCTCATCTTAGCCAATCTGAGAGTTGTGAAGTGGTATCCCAGAGTTGTCTTAATTTGCATTTCTCTAATCAGTAGTTATTTAGAGCATTTTTTCATATGAATAGAAGTGGCTTTAATTTCTTTATCTGAAAATTGTGCATATCCTTTGACTATTTCTCAATTGGAGAATGGCTTATATCATATACATTTGAGTCAGTTCTCTATATATTTTAGAAATGAAAACTTTATCAGAACCCTTGGATGTAAATTTTTTCCCCAGTTTTCTGATTCCTTTCTAATCTTGGCTGCATTGGTTTTGTTTCTACAAACCCTTTTTTAATTTAATATGATCAAAATTATCCATTTTGCATTTCATAATGTTCTCTAGTTCTTCTTTGGCCATAAATTCCTTCCTTTACCACAGATCTGAGAATTAAATTATCCCCTGTTCTCCTAATTTTCTTATAGTATCACTCTGTCTAAATCATGAACCCATTTTGACCTTATTTTGGTATAAAATGTTAGGTGTGGGTCAGTGCCTAGTTTCTGTCATACTATTTTCCAATTTTTCCAGCAATTTTTGTCAAGTAGTAAGTTTTTATCCCAGAAGCTGGGGTCTTTGGCTTTATCAAATTCCAGATTACTATAGTCATTGCCTATTGTGTTTTGTGAATCTAGTCTATTTCACTGATCCACTACTCTCTTCCTTTTTTTTTATTCTTTTTTTTAAATTTATTTTTAATTTTTTTTATTAAAACTTTATTTGCAAAATATATGTATGGGTAATTCTTCAACACTAACCCTTACAAAGCTTTCTGTTACAAATTTTTCTTCCCTACTCCCCACTCCTCCCCTAGATGGCAGGAAGTCCACTCACTACATGTTATGTTAAAATACTTGACAAATCGAATATATGTGTACATATTTCCACACTTATCATTTCTGTGCAAGAAAAATCGTATCTACAAGAAAGAAATATCAGAGAAAGGAAACACAATGCAAGCAAACATCGATAGAGAGCATGAAAATGTTAGGTTGTGGTCCACATTTCACATCCCTCTCTCTGGGTGTATATGGCTTTCTTCAGTGAACAATTGGAAGTGGTTTGAAACATTTCATTGTTGAAGAGAGCCATGTCCATCAGAATTGATCATCATATAGTCTTGTTGTTGGCATGTACAATGATCTCCTGGTTCTGCTCATTTCGTTCAGCACCAGTTCATTAAAGTCTCTCCAGGCTTCTCTGAAATCATCCTGCTGGTCGTTTCTCACAGAACAATAATATTCTATAACATTCATATACCACAACTTGTTCAGCCATTCTCCAATTGAAGGGCATCCATTCAGCTTCCAGTTTCTAGCCACTACAAAAAGGGCTGCCACAAACATTCTTGCACATGTGGGGCCCTTTCCTTCCTTTATGATTTCTTTGGGATATAAGCCCAATAGAAACTACATACTACTCTATTTCTTAGCTAATTCCAAATGGTTTTGTTGACTCCTGCTTTATAATATGGTTATAAGTCTAGACCAACTTCATCTGCATTTTTTCATTAATTCCTTTGAAATTCTTGACCTTTTGTTTTTCCAGATGAATTTTGATATTATTTTTTTCTAGCTCTGTAAAGAACTTTCTTGGCAGTTTGATTGGTGTGGCACTGAATAAGTAGATTAATTTAAGTGGAATTGTCATTTTTATTATATAAACTTGGCCAACTCGTGAGCTCTTGATATTCTTCCAATTGTTTAGAAGTGATACATATTTTAAAAAGGAAGATAACGGGGCAGTCACTTTGGCTAATGTGAGGTTCTTGTGTTCTAATATCGTTGGACCGTCTCTTCTATCAGTTTTCTCCTGTTAAGTATTTTTGTGTTACAAATGTTATTCTTTCTCTTCCAGCCTCTCTTTCTTTAGAGAGAGCCGTGGCCACTTGGTAATTTGTAGATGAGGGAATGAGATGTGAGGTTCAGTGAGGTTGGAAAGATAGGCTAGGGCCAGTTTGTAAAGGGATTTCAAGACCAAACAGAGAAGTTGTGATTTCATCCAAGAGGCAATAGGAAGCTGCTTTAGTTGCTTGAGTAATGGAATCATGGATAGATCTGTGATCCAGCACTTAGTACCTGGCATATAGTAGGTACTTAATAAACGTTTCTTGCCTGACTGAATTCAGAGAAAATCCTTTTGGCATCAGTGTGAATGATGAACTGGCATTGAGAGACCTGTGGCAGAGGCCAGTTAGGAGGCTATTGCCCCAATTTAGGTCAACAGTGACGGGGTGGTAGGTGTGAGATCACAGAGAAGGAGTAAAATGTGGGCCATGTTTCCTGCTTCAAAGCTTTCAGCGGCTCCCCATGGCCTGTAGAATAAAATGGTAACTTATTTCTCCTACTGCCACCATCTGTCCCAGGCTTCTTTCACTCATTTTACACTATTTCCTTTGATGGACTTTATGGTCCAGCCACACCAAATCACTGTCTGTTCCCTGATCGTATTTTCTTCGTATAAACAGTCCCCTTTGCCTAAAAGAGAGTCACACATTTCCATCTTTTCAAATCACTTCTTTCTTTCAGAAAGAGTTTTAAGTACGACCTACCTAATATCCCCCCAGCTAGGAGTGACCCCATCCTCACTGGTCACTCAGCTATCACTGAGCCTCTGATGCTTAAGAGATTTGCAGAGGACCATGGCTGGAACAAAGGTAGTCATTAAGTCACTCAACAAGTATTTATTAATTACTTACTATGTGCCAGGCACCATGCTGAGTGCTTCAGATACGGAGAAAGGCAAAAACCTGGTCCTCACCCTCAGAGAGCTCATAGTCTATCATGAACAGATGATCCTCTTACTGCTTCTTTATGTGGAGTGATAGTAAGGTGCTGGGTTTGAATCCCCTCCAAGATACTAGTTCTGTTATGGGCAAGGCCTGGTCTAACTTTCATTACAGTTGTTTGTGTTTATCTGCCATCCCCCAACCTGATTATAAGGTCCTTGAGGATAGGAAGGACGTCATCTTAGTGTAGAGATGGCATAGTAACACCAGCTCCCACACATGACTCTTTAAGATGGGCACTTTGCAGACATTCTTTTACTAGAGCCAAGTGCTATTACTGTCCCTCTTTTCTAGATGAGAAAATTGAGGTCCAGAGAGGTTAAGTGGATTGCCCAGGATCACACAGCTCATGGGTATCTGTGGTAGGACTTGAACTTGGGTCTTCCTGACTTCACATCCAGTGCTTTATCCTCTGTATCATGGGGCCTGGCTGTTTTTATAGCTCTACTGCTAGATATTGATTACTACACATGTCTTTTTTTTTTTTCCCCTCGAGGCAATTGGGGTTAAGTGACTTGCCCAGAGTCCCACAACTAGGAAGTGTTAAATATGTCTGAGGCTGGATTTGAACTCAGGTCTTCCTGACTTCAGAGCTGGTGCTCTATCCACTGCATCACCTAGTTGGCTCCTCACATAATGACTTCTTAATTTAAGTTTGTTAAATTTGATTCTTTTGGGTGACCTGGATGATGCAGATGTCCGAGGGGAAGCTAGTTTAGAGGAAATGCTGCATGGAGGTCGTTCACCCTTTCACAAGTCCGAGCAAAACAGAGTGGGAAAGGACAGCTTTTGTAAACCCCTTCAAAGCGGGTTCTGTCTTTTGCCTCTTTTTGTATCCTCAGCACTTAGCACAGTGCCTAGCTTATAATAGACCATTAATCAATGTTAATCAATAGCTGTTTCCCATTGGCCCCGTTCGTTGGAAGGGAACTTGTCCCATTCTCCCAGGTTCCCGGTACAGGCCTCATTATCCCTTTGATTTTGGCATTCTCTGAGCTGGACAAAAAAACATTATTTTACTCTGCCCAGCCCAGGCCCTCCCCTCCCCCCTCCCCGCAGATGCTTCTTTCCTTTTTGTTTTAATCGGCCGCTCCAAAAATCCTTGGTCTCTCTTGAGATGGTCTCTTGGTAACAACCTCAGTCTTTCTGCCCATCTGTTTTGTCCAGGTAGCCACTGTAATGGGAGGAGGGATGTCACGAATGGGAAATAGCAAGTGGGCTAGGGGCCAGCATCAGACTGTAGAGGCTCAGTGGGTGGCTATCTGGGAAGGCAGACCCAAAACAAACTGTGAAGGGCTTAAAGTTCCAAACAGAGGAATTTCTTTCCAGACACTTGCAACACGAGAGTTCCTGGAGCCCCTTGAGCAGAGGGGTGATGCGATCAGAAGCCTGAGGAAAATCACATTGACGGATGAATGGAGGCTGGACGAGAGAAGGGAGAGATCAGACAGGAGGCTCCTCTTAGGATGCTGCTGGCGATAGCCAGGCAAGAGACAATGGGGTCCCTAATGAACATGGTCATGGTATGAGTAGAGAGAAGTGAATGGACACAAGAGATGCTAGAGTCTAAAAGACTTGGTACCTGATTGAAGGGGATGGAGGAGGGACAGGCTGAAGTGAAGAGTCCAAGGGTTGCTCCTGGGCTGTGAGCCTTATTGACTTCAAGTGGGTCACCTAAGTGGCACAGTGGAGAGAACACCATCCCTGAAGTCAGGAAGACCTGAGTTCAAATCTGGTCTCAGACACTTAACATTCCCTAGCTGTGTGACCCTGGGCAAGTCATTTAATCCTGATTGCCTCAGGGGGGGAAAAAAGGGCTACAACTAAGAATTTAGGGAGAAAGATCACAAGTTCGAGATTGGACATTTTGAGTTTGAGACAGCTCTAGATGCACACGTGGCAAGTAGGCAGTTGGAAATATGGAACCAGGGTTTGGGAGTCAGGCCAGGGTGAGATGTATGAGTGCAGGCATCATCTGCAGAGAGATGATAGTTGAAACCTTGGGAACTGATGAGATCACCAAGAAAGAAGAGAAAAAGACCTAGAAGACAGCCCTGCCCCCTTGCAGAGGAGGAGAATAGAGTTGGTGCACCTGCCAAGAAGACCGAGGATTGCTTCGCTAGATAAGCAAGAACCATGGCGGCCCAAGGCCAAGAAGATCCAGGATGGAAAAGTCAGCAGTGCCAGAGGCTTCAGAGAGACTGAGAAAAGGCCATTTGACTTATCAGTAAAACCCGCCAGTGCTTTCTCTGTGACTCAACTGGTTCTTGTGGTCTGTGGTAGAAAAGCGTGATTTTGCCTATGAACGTTTTCCCTGGAGAGAGCAGTTGCAGTCAAATGGTGGACTTGGAAACCAAAATGCAGGGGGTTAAATGAGTGGGAGGTGAGAAAGAAGAAGCAATAAATGTGTGCGTGTGGAGGGGGGGGTAGCCTTCCCCCATTAGGACGGTAAATATAAGCTCCCTGTGGACAGAACTGCCTTCCTCAGTATCCCCCACTCATAGTATAGTGCCTGAGAAAGCCATGTTGCCTTTCTTCCTTTTCTAGAAGTTTG
>JAJPUD010002635.1:220338-305506 GCA_023553655.1 Myrmecobius fasciatus
GCTTAAGACTTGGCCCAAGCTGCCAGAGCGCTCTGAGTTCTAATTCAAAAGACAAAGCAGATAAATGGGAAATTGGCTGATGGAGGGAGGGAGCTCTGGGGCTCACTCTTGCTGTCTTTAGAATAAGGCAGTAGAACAACGTGGTTTTTTTACATCTCTTTTAGCCCTACTAGTTTATAAGAGTATCATTTCTCTCCCTCTCACATAAGAAGAAGCACCATTGATACAGTGTTTGGAAAGCTGGCATCAGATTTAGGGAGGTCTGGATCCGAGGGCCTCCTCTGACCTGTGCTGGCTGTGTGACCCTGGGCCAGTCCCTTGATTTCTCAGTGCCCCAGAAGAGGAGCTGCCCTACATTGGTAGAAGAAGTTGTTCTCTCTGAGGACTCGGTTCCCTACATTGATGAAACCACAGATCTGGTCCAAAAAAATAAATAAAAAGTCACATAATATAAATTGTTTAAAAAAAAAAAAAAAACAGAAACAGAAACCAAACCATGGGTTAGAGAACAGAACACTTTGTCCAAAGCTGTGTGTTAAGTGTGATATAATAAATGCCAGAAAGATTCGAAATGGAGAGCTGTGTGTGGACTGGAGTCCCTGAGGGGTTCCTGTTGAGGTGGGACTTCAGTTGGGGCTCAAATAGTCAATCCAGTCTAGCTTTGTGAGCTGCTAAAAGGCCAAAAGTCCAGTGTGGACATTGAGTAGGTGGCTGTAGACATGAGGCAACTGTCCATAATTCCCTTCTTGAGGATACCTCTTCCCCAGCTCTACAGGGTCTGGTTTTTCAAACTTTCTAGACATTCCTCTTTCCACTCTTAATGCCAAATAGTTATTCTTTCCCCGCGCCCCCCAATCTCCAAGCAGGATTGCGTCTCTCTGAGCAGACTTCCTGTCCATACTGATTGGCAGCAAGGAAAGCTTGTATCAGCTTTACCTATTACCTTATTGTTCTTCTTCATTTCCAGTTCCCTCTCTGGTTTGAGAGGTCACTTCGAGACAGATCAATTTAGATATGGGGGCAGGGGTTCTTAAAGCTGTTGCCGGGGAACATCACCTACTTCCACCCCACTCTGTCTCCTTGAATTCTGCCTTCTGGCCAAGTGCTGAACCATGGGGTAACTGAGAAAATCAGGAGAGGAAGAAGCAGTTTCACAGCTGAAGGAACACCATACAGGAACTTTTGATCCCTGGAATTAAATAACAGGACACAGATAAGAAATTTTCACTTGTGCAGTCAGAGCTGGAAGTCAGGTGTTAGAAACTGGAGGCAGGTTTTCTCTGAGGAGAAAAATAAAAGCTTCTTAAAGCAGCATAAGTAAGGAAAGTCAGGGTTTGCTTCAGTACTGGTTATCAAACTGGTGAATTTTTAAGTGGAAGGATCCAGATATTTATAGTTCTTCAAATTTGACTCTAAAATGTTTCTTACCTTTGACAGTTCTAAGATGGGTGAGGTTCTATACTTATTAAACGAATTTAAGAAGAGGAGCTTTTATTGATTCCTGTCTTGAGGGGAGGGAAGGGAGTGGAAATCAAGCTCTTTTAAAAGTAAATGTCAAAATGTCATAAAATAAGTTTTGAGAGGCAGTGACTTTTGTTTAGGGTTGAAGAAAGAGCAGAAGTGAATCTCAGAAAGAAGGGTCTGGCTTTGGTCTTCATCATCTCTACCTACTTACTTCTTGAAAGCCTACAGTAACACATTTTCCCCCTTCCTGAAACAGGCCTTTTAGTCTGTAGAATTTCTTTCTAGCTAAGCCTCTTACATCCTCTGCTCTTGCAGTTTTTTTGTTTTTTTAATTCAAGTTAACTATTTCACGTTTATCCTTATTAATCTTCATCTTCTTAGACTGAGCTCCCTGTTTTAACCTACCAAGAGCTTTTGGGACCCTGGATCTTTCATTTCACTTAGCTATACCTTCTGGCTTTGTGTCATTTGCCAATTTCACAAACCTGCAATCTAGTACCTTCATTAAATTCACTGATAATAGCATTGAACAGAATTGTGCAGAGGCTAGATCCCTGTGGCACTGCATCAGAGACATCGGGGCGCCGCCCCCCCCCAATTATCAGCTGACATTTTGACATCAATTCAGTAATCAACATCCTCTAGGTCTGGGCACTTAGCCAGCTCCTCATGTATTTAACAGCATTACCGTCCAGTCCATATGTTTCCATGTTGGCCACAGTCATGTCACGTCTCCAGATGCTTAGCTGAAACCCAGGTAATCTAGATCAACCAGTTAATGAAGACACTTTAAGTAGGAAACTTTTACAGATATTCTCCACAGTATCTCTGCTAGAAAATAAAATGCACTGAATCTGTTATAACTTTCTGGGAGGTGACTGTTCTCTCAGCTTCCCTCTGGGGAATGCTAAACGAGCTGACCCATGAAGCCATAACTCAAGGTACCACTAATCAGTCTTTAACACTAAGGTAGTGGAGGCATGGTGGACAGTAAAACAAAACAAAACAAAACAGTTTGCCTCCATGTGGTCGGACCGTGTGATGTAATTTAGTTCAATTAAAAAAATCATTTAGTAAGCGTCTTGTCCTGTGTAAGGCATTCTGCTGGTTATTGGGCAAGTGAAGATAAATTGAAATCTAACATACTAAACTAAATAAAATCAAGATCACCAGAGGAGGAAGAAGCACAAATTAATAAATTCAGGAAAAGCTTGCCTTAGGTAACCCCTGAGCTGTTCTTGAACCTAAGGATCCAAAGAGGATGAAGTATGTGTATTCCAAGAAGTGAGGTACAACCTGTTCAAAGATTTGCAGGTAGGTGGGATAGAAAGCGGAGTGCAGAGAACGAGCGAGCCAGTTTAGCTAGAATATAGAATGCATGAAGGAGGAAAGTGAAATTAGTCTAGAAAGTCAGCCTAGAGCCAGATTATGGAAAAGGCAATGGCCTAGGAATCCAAAAAGGCAATGGCCTAGGAATCCAAAAGCCTTGGTTCTAGTGCTGGCCTTGCCATTTGCTAGCCATGTGATCTGGGCCAACACTAGTAACCTTTAAGATGCCTCAGGCTCCTTATCTTTAAAATGAAGGATCAAGTGAGATAATGGATGTCTAGTACCTTAGAAATGAGAAGTTGCTATACAAGTGTAAAGTAGAATTTAAGAATTTGTAGACTTAAATCTGGGGCAGCTAGATGGTGCAGTGCATAGAGTTCTGGGCCTGGAGTCAAAAAGACTTCTCTTCCTGAGTTCAAATCTGGCCTCAGATACTTACTAGCTGTGTGACCCTGGGCAAGTCACTTCCCTCTGTTTGCCTCAGTTTCCTCATCTGTGAAATGAGCTGGAGAAGGAAATGGCCAACCCAAGACCAATATCTTGGTCAAGAAAACCCCAAATGGCAGGGGGGCCACAAAAGAGTCAGTCACGACTGAACAACAAACTCAGGAAAGCAGCAGGAAATGTCACTGATTTCATTCCTTGGCTTCAAACTAAGTTTCTTTGTTCTCACTACAGAAAACAGGTGACATTGATGTTTTGTTCTTATCTTTTCAGATGGGACTGAGAAGAGCAACATGGAGTCTCTTCATAATCAGAAAATATCCAATGAGGAATCTCAGTGGATTTTGTTAGCAGGGATCCCCAAGGAACAAGGTAGCAACCCTGTAGAATCCTCTGCCTATTTTAGTAAGTTAAATGGACCCCAGAAAAACCCAGCAGAGAAGAGACCCAGGTACTGCCCTTCAAAGCCCCCAAATACCAAGCTTATTAAGACTATCATCCCCAAGAAGAGGGTTACAGAGAACAACCATGAGTCTCATGGACGGGAATGGAGCCTCGAGCCAAGCCACTGTCTGATTACCCACGAAGGAGATCTGTTGAGAGAGCAGTCTCAGAGTTATGATTCGTTTAACCATACCCTTAAGCAAAATTCAGAATTCATGAGACACATGAGAAATCATAGGACTGAGAAACCATATAAATGTACTGAATGTGGGAAAGCTTTCAGCAGGAGCTCACACCTCATTCGACATCAGAGTATTCACAATGCAGAAAAGCCCTATGAGTGTCACGAATGTGGAAAAGCCTTCAGTCAGAGATCATCTCTTATTGGACATCAGAAAGCTCACAGTGGAGAGAAACCCTATAAGTGTAATGAATGTGGAATTGCCTTCATCTGGAGTTCACACCTCATTCAACATCAAAAAATTCACAGTGGAGAAAAACCCTATGAATGTACTGAATGTGGGAAAGCCTTCAGTAGAAGCTCGTACCTTATTGGACATCAGAGAATCCATAGTGGCGAGAAACCTTATGAGTGTAATGAGTGTGGGAAAACTTTCAGGTGGAGATCAGCTCTTAATGATCATCATAGTATTCATAATGGAGAAAAACCCTATGAATGCAATGAGTGTGGGAAAGCCTTTGGGGGGAGATCACACCTGATTCGGCATCATAGAATCCATAGTGGAGAGAAACCCTATGAATGTAATGAGTGTGAAAAGGCCTTCAGTAGGAACTCGCATCTTATTAGACATCAGAAAGTTCATAGTGGGGAGAAATGCTGTGAATGTAATTAATGCAGGAGAGACATCACTCAGGTGGCAGACTTTATAGCGTCTCCTCTTATTATTAGTGGAGAGAAGTCCTGAGGAAGCCCCCATTGAAAAATGCGTCAGGTACAACTCAGCCTTTAAGCACTGTTAGAATATGCTTCTTGTAGAGAAACGTCCTGAACAAGAGACTTCGAAGAACCAGCTCTCCCCAGATCCCCAAAACAAAAACTGTAGGGACATGACAAAATTAACCCCTCAAAATAAGAAGAGGAAGCCTGAAACCACTACTGGGAAGGAGACAGAGAAGGGAGCAAGGCCTGAAGTTGCTCCCCTGGGACTAGGACCAAAGGGTCTGAGAAGGAGATTGAGCTGTTGCCCAGGCCTGCCGTGTAGCTGGGCCGAGAAACAAGAGAAGAATGAAAGGGAGGGTCCCCTTTTGGCCGACAGTGGGTCACAGGCTGGTAGCATCTGACAGCAACTATGGTACCTAGTTTCTGGGTTGGGGGCTGGAATTGGGGAATCATAGATGGAGTTGGAATAGAATATTGCCCTCATTTTTTAGATGAGGAGACTGATTTCCCAAGAAAATTGAAGGATTTTCCCTGGGTTACTCAAGTACTCTTACTCTACATCCATTCATCAGATTCCCTCCATTCTGACTCCAGCTTCAGGGCTGACCACCCCCACCCCCACCCCCACTAAAGGAGAGAGAAAGAGGTTCACCTTAAGTATCAGTTTATTCAAGGTGGGAAAATTGAATTTACAAAGAGACAGAATACTGTTCAATAGATAATTGCCAAGTTAAAGGACTGGATTTGTTTTTTAAATTTTTAATATAAAAGAACCAACGGGCAAAATGAAACAAATGCCAGCAGAATCAGTCCCACAAATACTAGGAAAATAAATTGGATGGTCACATTAACGAAAGAGTGTAATTCAGCTACAGCAAAGCCAAGGAAGAGGGAAGGAAAAATGGAAAGCAAAGATAGGGACCAGCCTTGAGACTTTGTTGACATAGGTCAGGAAACTCCTGCCAATGCAGGTTGGATTGGTAAATTCCCACTCTGCAACTTAAAAGTCCTGGGGACTTGCTTAGAGTACTTGTCCAGCCTGTTATTCTGTATCAGAGATAGCATTTAAATATACAGCTTTCTGGCCCTGAGACCATCTTTCCATATATGTGGCTCTCACATTTTTTTGGTCTCAGGACCCCTTTACACTTAATAAAATGATTGAGGATCCTTCTTCCAAAGAGCTTTTGTTTATGTGGGTTATATCTATCAGATCTGAGTATATTAGAAATTAAAGTGTTTTGGTATTATTATGAAGCTAGTTTGGCCTCATGCATACTCTGAAATGGTTTCAGGGGCCCCAGATTTTCCTTACCACACTTTGAGCACCACTACAACTACTCCATGCTGCTTTTCAATGCAGAACACAGAAAATCAAAATGACAGTAAAAACCAAAAATAAGTATCAGAGCAAAGTTCAGTGAATTATAATATCTACATACCTAATAATATAATACTAATAATCTAGTCATTTACATCATAGATCCCACTTTATCCTCAGCACACCTTTTGAAGCAATGTGAATGGGTAAAAAGGATTGGATTTTGGACACCTGAGATGAAAGCTTATTTCTATTATTTCATCTAAGTGATATATACAGCATATTCAATACAGTTACAAGATGTGTGCCCATGTTTCTTTCCAATACTACTGGATAAAGTCCTAAAAGTCACAGAAAGCCAAAAAGTACTTAAAGCTCTAAAACCACATACTACTTAGGATCCCAGAGGGTATCACCAAAAAAAAAAAAAACTAGACTCCATTTGTGTAGAAATAATTGGAGAACATAGAATAAACAAACTGGCACCTCTGTGGAATTTGGGGACTGGCATAATAACATCCCGTATTCACATCTAGAAGATACATAATTTATTTAATTTTACAATAAGGAAGAAAAAAATATTTCAGGTATAGATCAAAATCTCCAAATTTCTCAGCCATGACAAGGGGACAAAATTTTAAAAGAATAGGCTTGGATCTGAAAGTCACATTTCCTACACCTGCAAATTTGGACGTTTAATTTGAAGCAATAAAAATAACATTGAACAATCAGGATAACTTCAGGGAATTTGGCAAAAGTTCAGCATTAAAAAGTCCAAACAAATAGTTGGTATAATAGAATTTAAAGCTGTGGTTACCTGTAGTTGATTGCAGAGCAAAATGATTAGACTTTGTAAGAAATATAAATATTTCCATCTTGACATTTTAAAAAATGTAATGAAAGAGAAGGGTTAAAATGTTTAGCATTTGTGGGGGGGCTTGGGTGGGGAGACAAAAAGTCATCTAAAATTGCTAAGAAATAAATAAAGGGAAAAAGAAGAAAAGCCAGTGATTCTTAAAAGTTCATCTATTTAACAAAAAGATGATCAAGTTTTAGTTAATTATACAGAATTAGTAGTTTAACAGGCAGAATTGCTTTATTCATGAATTTTAGTTAATAGAAGTAGTTAGAGAAATAAATCAAGATCACATCTTCTAGGCAACATTGAGAAGAGAAATTGAAAAAGTAATGCCAGAGACAAAATTCAGTTTAATACTTAATGATGTTAAATGTTAAGGATCTGAATTCTTTTATTAAAAGGAATAATGTTACAGAATGAATAAAAAAAAAATACATAGCTTCTGGGAATCGATACAAAAAAAGGCCAGGAGACTAAAATTTGAAATCTTGGCCTCAAATATGTTGCAACTTCAAATTTAAGAATAGGAAAGTGGTAATGATAAGATAAAATAAATTTTGATTTCATTTGGAATACCTTGAAACAGGCCAGAATGCTATATAATGAAAGGGACATAGTTATCAACTCAATCTAAAAGAACCAAAGGACAAAATGAAAACAATAATAGGAAGCCAAGTTTTAAAAGTTTTCAACATCACAAGGATCAGATGTAATATTTAATTGGCAACTTTGACCTTCCATTATTATATTAGACTGACAAATCTAAAACAAAGAAATCACAGGTCCAAACTACTTATTTAAATTATCTCATGTAGCATGGAAGAAACAGAAAATACACACTTTTTTTTCAAGTTGCAAATGAAACTCTCACAAAGTAATCATTTATTTTGATACCAAGTCCTGTGTAAATGAGTAAATACAGAAATTACACATACATACAGTATTTTCCAGACATAGTTGCAAGAAAATTAAAGATAATTGTAGTTATTGGGGACAAGCTAAGTAGGGCAACTAAGATTATATTTTAGGAGTAAGGTGCTTATTATGTCCTGAGGGTGAGTCAGAGAAAGGATTCAGAAGGCAGTTTTAGGGTTACCCTTGCCAAAAAATCCCTGGGCAAACCAAACATCTAGGCACGGTGGAACTTTGCTGGACCTCTAACCCTATTTTCACAATACTATCTGGGCCTAGAGTTCGGGGAGTCCCATAGCTCCACACAATCTCCAAGTTGGGAAGAATCTTACAGTTGTTCATTTAGTATCCTATGTGTGATCTCATACAAGTCCCTTTCACCTCAGTTGGGGAGCCCTTATTTTTCTCTGTAAAATGAAGAGGTTCTACTAGCTGGCCCCTGAGGGCCTTTCAACCTATGGATTTAGAATGTATGTACTTCTTGATAAATATTTCCATTCTGTGCATTAGTCCTCCTGACTCTCCACCCTTGAGAGGTGTTTTTTTATTCCTTTGCCAATAAGATGGCATGAACCCCACTCTCTTTACCATCTTGTTTGTCCTCTGGACAGTCATCCATGCCCTTCCTAAAATGTGGTGCCTAGAACTAACCACAATACTCCAGATGTAATCTGAGCAGGGCCAGAGTACAGTGGGATCTCCCTAGTCTTGCACACTGGGTCTCTCCGTTGGAATAGAAACTCCTTTTCTGTTCCCTTCCCCATCTTTGTATCCCCAGCACCTTAGCACAGTGTCTGACACACATCAGATGCTTTATAAATGTTTCTTCAATCTTAACTGACTCTTTAAGATCCCATTGACTTGGTCAGCTGCCATATCACACTGTTGAACATGTGTGTAGCCTGCTAAAATCCCCAGATCTTTTTCAGACAAGTCTTTATCTAGCTATTCCACCTCCATCTTGTGCTTGTGTTGCTGATTTTTTGAATAGAAGAAAGTGACTTTGCATTTCTCCCTGTGCAGTTTCATCTTATTCACTTCAGCACAATAACGTAGCCTATTGAGACCTTTTGGGGGCCTGCCACTTGCCATTCATTGTGGGGTAGTTATTTCTCCCAGCTTTGTGTTAATATACAGATTTGACAAGCATGCCTTATTTATTCCTTAATCTCAGATCTTTGATTAAAATGTTAGACATCACAGAAACTACCGCAGATCTGTGAGGCACTTTGCTACAGACATCTGACCAAATTGACATGGAGCCACCAATAATTACTATGAACCACCCACATATTCCACATCCATCTATACTAGCACCCCGCTCACTTATCTTTGCCACAAAGTTAGCGTGAGCTACATTGTCAATTAAATTAGATTGATTAAAATCTAGGAAAATTATATTGTATTCTCCAATCAACTAATCTAGTAACCTGTTAAAAAAGGACATGAGGTTAATCTGGCATGACCTTTATTTTATGTTATTTTATTTTACTTAATAGGATTTGGGGGTTTTTCCAAACATGTAAAGATAGTTCTCGACATTCATCTTTGTTAGATTTTGAGCTCCAAATTTTTCTTCCGTTCTTTCTCTCTCCCCACCCCAAGAGAGCAAGCAATCTGACATAGGCTATATGTGTACAATCATATTTCCACATTAGTCATGTTGTGAGAGACGACTCAGAACAAAAGGGAAAAACCATGAGAAAGAAAAAAATTTTAAAGACAAAATTGATCTGCATTCAAACTCTTTGGATGTGGTCAGCATCTTCCATCACGAGTCCCTTGGAATTGCTGAGAAGAGCTAAGTCTATCATAGTTGATCATCACACAATGTTGCTGTTATTGTATACGATGTTCTCCTCGTTTAGCTCACTTCACTCAGCATCAGTAGATATAAGTTTTTCCAGGTTTTTCCAAAATCTGCCTGCTCATCATATAGAACAATACTAGCTCATTATATTTCTATACCATAGCTTGTTCAGCCATTCCCCAGTTGATGGGCATCCCTTCAGTTTCCAATTCTTTGGCATGACCTATTCTTGAGAAAAGCATTCTGGCTCTTTGTGCTGACTTGCTTCCATCACCAACCATTCCTTTACTCCCACTCCTACTACTAATAATTTTAATACCTTTTCCAGAGTTCAAAGTCAAACTTGGCTTACAATTTGCAGACTGTTCTTTTTTCCATTTTTGTAAATCGGGACATTTGCCTTTCCTGCAACAACTCTGGTTCTCCCTCATGGTTCAGGTATCATTGATGGTGTTTAAGGCACTTCACCTGTCAGTTCTTTCAATCCTGGACGACGTGGTTCATCTGGGCAAAGTGGTTTAGACTTAGTAGTTAGGGGCTCATTTACTATCTCATTACTTTGCTTGCCTTTGCCCTCTTTATTAATCATATTTGGTCTGTCCTCAATCCAGAGAAGTCAGAAACATGAATAATCAAGCAACTCTTGTCTTTTCTCCATTGTCTATCATTATCCCATCATCTCTGAGCATCAGTTCTGTCCATTCTTCATTCATCTTTTCCCAAGAAAGCTTTGAAAAAATATAAGCCCCAAATCTTATTCTCTATGACTTCAGGATGACCACCTCTGACCAGCCTTCTTACTGGACTGTGACATCCTTTTGTATTTACCCTCTGCTAGCTAGTTGTTTCCATCTTTCATACAAGCCTTTTAAGAAATCTACTGGTTTAGGGGCAGCTAGGTGGCGCAGTGGTTAGAGCACCAGCCCTGAAGTCAGTAGGACCTGAGTTCAAATTTGGCCTCAGATACTTCCTAGCTGTGTGACCCTGGGCAAGTCACTTAACTCCAATTGCCTAAGCCAAAAAAAAAAAAAAAAAAAAGAAATCTACTGGTTGTTCAGTTTCCTTCTGCATCCACATTAGGCTGTTTAGATTGCTCCCCTTTTTCTTTACTAGAATTGTTTCTGTTTGGGTCTTCAGAATTTCATTTTTGAGAGCTGACTGGCCATGTAAAATTTTAGGCTGTAGGATTTTACCTAACCTTTCTCTGAATCCTTTGAAATCGCTCCTGTAAATGTGCATTGTATGTGTCTGTGCCTGGCATTCCTCCCTGTCAAAAATTCTAGGATGGGATAATCATTCCACTTTTCTCTACCCACCTCCCAGCAACCAGATACTCATTAGTGAGACTTGTGTCCAAAAAGAGAAGTTTCTGCCCTCATAGATTCTCCTACCTTTTATGGTATAAAATTATGACTAAGGTATAGCAAGAAATCATTATTTACCCTGATTTTCATAGAGAATTCCGGTTTGTCTGGAAAATTGGCCCCTAATTACTTCTATAACCGGGGCAGTTGGATGGCACAGTGGATAGAACACTGGGCTTGGAACCAGCAAGACTCATCTTCCTGATGGCCTCAGACACACTGTGTGACCCTGAGCAAGTCAATTCACCCTGTTTGCCTCGGTTTCTTCATTTGTAAAATGAACTGGAGAAGGAAATGGCAAACTGCTTCAATATCCCTGCCAAGGAAACCCCAAAACCAGACACAATTGAAAAAATGACCAAACAATATTTCCATAGCTTGCCTTGTGCTAGGTTTGTTTCTGGTGGTCGGTCTGTAGTATAGAGTATGACAATATTAATTCTGTTTCTTTGTCTGCTAAGAACCTAAATGCTCTCCACCAACTCTTCCTCCCCTCTAGTAACCTTTCTTCCACAGTCTTTAATCCTTGTTCTATTTTCTGTCTTGAAATTAGACTTGATTGCTGTGGCCTTTGTGGCAAGGATACAGCTTTACTGTCATTGCCACCATGGATTCTCTTTAGTGGTATAGAGCAGTAGTGATCCCCAAAGGCCACAGGTTGACTAAGGAAACTACAAATTAGTATTATCTATGTTGCATTGTACTTTTATTTCTTTTGTTAAACAGGTCCCAGTTACATTTGAATCTGGTTCAGGCAGCATAGCTGAGTTTGACACCTCTGGTGTAGAGAACAACAGCAGATAGCCTTTATCTTTTTTTTTTCTGAGGCAATTGGGGTTAAGTGACTTGCTTAGGGTCACACAGCTAGGCAGAATTAAGTGTCTGAGGTCAGATTTGTACTCAGGTCCTCTAACTACTGCACCACCCAGCTACCCCAGCAGATATCCTTTATTCCAAGAAAGAATTTGTTCCAGTTACTTTTCTACCACCCTCTCTAGAATATAGTCTGAGATCTAGTTGTAGTGGCAAGAATTCAGAAGACCTGCGTTCATATCCCATGGCTAAGACCGGCTATGAGGCCATGGGCAAAGTCTACATTGTTTTCTCCCAAAGAGGGATAGGAGTTTCTTAGTACCAGCCTACCTGGGTGATTGTAAAGATGAAATGAGAGCAATGTGAAAGACTGTGTTTCTGCTGGGGGTGGAAGGGAAGACGGTTGAAGCCTGAAGATATTCTGACATTCAAGTGACCCAAGTTCTAACCAACAGTTCTGGATGCCCGCAGGCTCTTGTTTCCAGCCAAGTCTGACCCTCGTTCATAGATGGCCCTAACTAGAAAGCTCCTGACATTTAGGAAATATTAATTCAGTGGAACCCATTTCTGCCACCCTGCCAAATAATGCATATTTTGGGGAACTCTAGGAAAGGCAAAAATGAGACTAGAACGGGCTAAGTCAGAACTCATTTATCATCAGAGAACTAAATGAAACAATGTCCCCTCTGTAGCTATAAGGCCTTTGCAGCTGGGTCTATCTCATCTCTGCCAGGGATAGCAATAAGGATATAAGAGAGGTTGGGAATTGGATCCAGAGCGACTTTCTGTCCTTTCTGGCTGGAAAGCTTTGGGTGTTTCCCAGTCCCTAGGGGATGTGCCTGAGAGGGAGTCAGGAAAGCAAGATGAAAAGAATCTCCAAACCACTTCATGGATTGTTTGGATGAAGCATACGTGTTATGCTAAGGATGACTTGCAGAACCCCTGCTCTTCCTGTCAGAAGTTAACATCCACAGATGGATCTGATGAAATGTTTTCCTTCCATATGCTAAAATAGGAAAACCACTGAAGCTAGAAATAAGAGCTAGAACTGCTTTGGGATAATTCTGACCTTATTTGTTGCTTTGAGAGAATAGGCTGTAATTGAAACCGTTATGGAAAGTTTTGAGAAAATTATGAACCTAAGAAAAATATAAATAGAAAGGTAAATCTATTGCAAAACAGAAAGCTATGTGATACATTTGAAGGTCAATTATATATGTGTGTGTTTTTTAAGAAGACATGTAATCTGTGTCTCACACGTAGTCTTAAATTACTTTCCCTGTGATAACTGTGAGGTAAATAACACCTTTCCTTATTTCATAGCTGAGTAAACTGAGAATAAGTGATTTATCTAAGTTATCAAGATAGAGATTAGCATTAAACTTGGAATTTCATTGCTATAGTGAACTCCTGGTGAGGAAACTCTCTACTGAGGCAAGTTGAGACTTTTCTCTTTAGCTGACAGTCTTGTAGTGTTGTCTGGAGTCCTCAAGTGAAATTCACTTGCCCAGGATCACACCGGTAGTATGTGTCAGAAGCTGGCCTTTGACTCAGGCGTTCCTGGCTTGGAGGCCAGGTCTCTAGCAACTACCTGCATTAGGGTCCATAGAACTGATCATTGTCAGGGTCAAGACTGGAACCTGGATTTTCTGATTGGTGTTCTTTTCGCCACTGCTGCCGCCACTACTACTAATGCCTTCTACTGTTGTTTTGTCCTTCATTCTCAAAGAGGACCATGACATCAGGGATGTGATGTCATAACATGCAAGTGAATTGGATTGAGTGAGGGAGGGCTACACAAGGTCATCTGCCTCAGTTTCCCCTCCAGAGTCATCTGGGTTCATTGGCAAGACATGGAGCAAGACAACTCGAGATGGTCCTGGATGCAGTGGGAGACCTTAACCTTTTTAAGCTAAGATTTTTTAACAGGTCTCAGTTTGACTCAATCAGTGATTAAGGATACAACTGTGTTGATCCCTTAAAAGTGATCACCATAAGGCCCTTCTATCCTCTACTCTCTCTTGACCTCTGTCCAAGTTCATGTTTGTTACTTCCATGACACTATCCCTCTCATCCTCTGCCATTCCCTTTGCCTTTTGCCTTTGATCAGGGACTTTTCCAGTGAGTCCTGTCGTCTCATTATATGGCCAAAGAATTTAAACTTCAGCTTCTGTATTTGACTTTCCAGCAAATAGCTGAATTAATTTTTTTAAGTATTGACTAAATTGGACCTTCTTGCTGTCCAAGGACCACAATTTGAAGGTGTCGATTCTTCTGCTTTTCCTTATAGTCCACCTCTCAAAACCATACACTGCTGCTGTAAAAACTATAGCTTTGACTATAAGGACATTTGTCAATAAAGTGATGTTTCTGCTTTTTAGTCTGCTATCCAGATTTCCCATAGCTCTCCTTACAAGGAGCAAGCATTTTTTAATTTCATGGATGCAATCAGCATCTGCAGTGACCTTTGAGCCCAAGAATATAAAATCAGCACTGCTTCTGTTTCTCCTTTCTAGGATTTGCCAGAAAATGATGGGACCAGTTGCCAAGATCTTAGATTTTTTATGTTAAGCTTCAAGCCAGCTTTTACATTACACTCTAACCCTTCCTCAAGAGGCTTCCAAATTCCTCTTTGCTTTCTGACCTCAGTGCGGTATCATAAGCGTGTCTGAATATGTTGGGATCATTCCAGCTTGGCATTTCACTCTGAAATAAGTTATGTAAATTAGGAAACAATATACAGTCTTGTCATATTCCTTTTCCCACCTTAAACCAATCAATTGTTCCATATTTTGTTCTAACCATTGCTTCTTGGCCCACATGCAGGTTCCTCAGGAGCTAAGTCAGGTGATCTGGTCCTCCCATCTCTTTGAGAACTAACTACATTTTGTTGTGTTCCACAACTTCAAAGGCTTTAGTGTAGTTAATGAAGTAGAAATAGATGGTTTTTTCCCCTAGAACTCCTTTGCTTCCTACATAATCCAGCAAATCTGGCAATTTGGTCTCTAATTCCTCTGACTCTTCAAAAACCAGCCTGCTCTTCTGATAATTCTTGGTTCACATATTGGTGCAGCCTACCTTGCAGAAACTTAAGCATATCCTTGCTGGCATAGGAAATGAGCACATTTATTTGGGAATTTGAACATTACTTGGCATTGCCTTTCTTTAGGATTGAGACATACACTTTTCGTTTCCAATCTAGAGGCCACTGTTCAGTTTTCCAAATTTGCTGGTAGATTGAGTGCAGCCTTTGAAGAGCATCATCTGTTAGGAATATAAATAGCTCAGTAGGAACTCCATTACCTCCATTAGCCTTATTGTTAGCAATGCTTCCTAAAGCCCATCGACTTTATTTTCTTTCTTTCTTTTCCTTTCTTTTTATTTTTTGCTAAGGCAATTGGGGTTAAGTGACTTGCCTAGGGTCACACAGTTAGGAAGTGTTAAGTGTCTGAAATTAAATTTGAACTCAGGTCTTCCTGACTTCAGGGCTGGTGCTCTATCCACTGCACCATCTAGCTGCCCCCCATTGACTTCATTTTCTAAGATGTTGCTTCACTAGAGGCAAATAATTTTGAATGGGACCAAAGGACTCTTTGTAGAGTCCCAATTTCACACAAACAGCTATTTGATTATATATCATGGAGTGGGAATTTAACCCATTTATTTTATTTTAAACATGCACTTATTTTCTCCCTCTTCTATTTCTTTCTCCTGTCGCCTATTAGACAATTAAAAAGAAAAAAAAAACCATTACAATTGCAGTATCCTGTGTCGTCTTCTATGTTCATTCACTATTCCTGCAAAAATGTTCAGCATCTAAAGATCATGCTTCACATTTAAGTATCATAAACTAACAAAGCTATTGGATTTGTTTCTGTGTTGGGTTTCTGCCAGGAAACCATCACCTGAAATCATAGGATCCTAGATGAAGAGCTAGTAGGGAACTGAGAGGCCATCTATTGCTCACCCCACTTTACAGAGGAGTAAACTGAGGCCCAAGGCAGGGAAGGGACTTATCAAAGGTCACAAAGGTAGAATTGAGCTGAAATTTGAATCCAGGCCCCCTGATTCCAGAGTTGGCACTTTTCACACTACCCCATGTTTTTGAAATTTTTTTTCCTGTGTTTTTAAAAAATACCCCAGTGACACTGATACATTGTTGGTGGAACTGTGAATGGATCCAGCCATTCTGGAGAGCAATTTGGAACTATGCTCAAAAAGTTATCAAACTGTGCATACCCTTTGACCCAGCAGTGTTTCTACTGGCTTGTATCCCAAAGAGATCATTAAGGAGGGAAAGGGCCCCACATGTGCAAAAATGTTTGTGGCAGCCGTTTTTGTAGTGGCTAGAAACTGGAAACTGAATGGATGCCCATCAATTAAAGAGTGGCTGAATAAATTATGGTCTATGAATGTTATGGAATATTATTGCTCTGTAAGAAACAACCAGCAGGACGATTTCAGAGAGGCCTGGAGAGACTTGCATGAACTTATGCCTAGTGAAATGAGCAGAACCAGGAGATCATTGTACATGGCAACAATAAGACTATATGATGATCAATTCTGAAGGACATGGTTCTCTTCAACAATGAAATGTTTCAAGCCAGTTCCAATTGTTCAGTGAAGAAAGCCATATACACCCAGAGAGAGGGATCTGAATGTGGACCACATAACATTTTCATGCTCTCTATTGATGTTTGCTTGCATTATTTTTCCCTTCTCAGTTTTTTTTCTTACTAGATCCGATTTTTTCTTGTGCAGCAAGATAATTGTATAAATATGGATACATATATTGGATTTATCATATATTTTAACATATTTAACATGTATTGGACTACCTGCCATCTAGAGGAGGGGATGGGGAAAGGAAGGAAAAAATTGGAATAGAAAGTTTTGCAAGGGTCAATGTTGAAAAATTACTCATGAATGTTTTGCAAATAAAAAGCTTTAATAAAAATTAAATAAAAAACATCCCAGTACGGGCAGCTAGGTGGCACAGTGGATAGAGCACCAGCTCTGAAGTCAGGAAGACCTGAATTCAAATCTGGTCTCAGACACTTAACACTTCCTAGCTGTGTGACCCTGAGCAAGTCACAACCCCAATTGCCTCAGCAAAAAAATTAAGTAAAATAATTTTTAAAAAGTAATAAAAACAAAATTTAAAAAATATATGTTTTAATCTGCATTTAGGCTTCATTAGTTCTTTCTCTAGAAAGAGAAAGCATTTTTCATCATGAGTCCTTGGGTATTGTCTTTGATCATTGCTCAGAATAGCTGTCATTCACAGTCGATTATACTACATACAGTTTTGCTGTTACTATGTACAATATTCTCTTGGTTCTGCTTATTTCACTTTACATATATTCATATAAATCTTTTCAGGTTTTTCTAAAGCATCCTGCTCATCATTTCTCTCTTTTCAAAAATAACATTTTATTTTCCCCAGTTATATTATAAAGACAATTTTTAACATTCATTTTAAAAAAATTTGAGTTCCAAATGTTCTCTTTCCTCTCACCTTCTGAGACAGTAAGCAATTTGGTATGAGTTATACATGTTCAATTATGCAAAACATATTACCCATATTGTGAAGGAAGATACAGACCCAAAGGGAAAAAAAAACATGAAAAAAATACTGAAAGTGAAAAACAGTATGCTGCAATCTGCATTCAACTCCATCAGTTCTATCTCTGGAAGCAGATAGCATTTTTCACTATTTCTTAGTCTTAGATGATTGTATTGCTGAGATAGATAAGTCATTCACAGTTGAATATTAGACAATATTGTTATTACTGTATACAATGTTCTCTTGGTTCTGCTCATTTCACTTAACCATGCCTTGTTCAGCCATTCCCCAATTGGTAGGCATCCCCTTAATGTCCAATTCCTCTCTTCCAAGAGCTGCTCTAAATACTGTTGTACAAGTAAGTCCTTTTCCCTTTTCTTTGATCTCCTTATAATGTAGACCTAGTAGTAGCATTGCTGGGTCAAAGGACATACACAATTTTATTATAGCCCTTTAGCTGTAGTTACAAGTTGTTCTCCAGAATGGTTGTTCCAGTTTGCAGCTCCATCAGTAGTGAATTCATGTCCCAGTTTTTCCAGATCCCCTCCAACATTTATCATTTTCCTTTTCTGCAATGTATGCCAATCTGATAGGTTCCTGCACTTATTTTCAAAGCCCATCATTACCTTATTTAAATAAACCTTAATGCTTCCATCAGATACCAGCCCCAATTTTGTCCGGCTCTCTAGTATAAAATACAGGACTCATGGGGAGACTGATATCCAGAAAGAAAAGTGACTCAAACTGTCAGGTTTCTTCATTTTTTCTCTTTTCTTCCCTTCTCCTTTTCTTTCCTTCCTGCCTTCCATCTCTCCCTTCTTCCATCTTTTCCTCCTTCCCTCCCTCCCTCACCTCTTCCTTCCTTCTTTCTTTCTTTTTTTTTTTTAATTTTGTTGGGACAAGAGAAAGAGTCCCATACTTACCTTTGAAGGAATCAGTTTATTCTTGGAGATTTTGAAATTTGACCCTGACTTCCAGATTGAGAGAGGAATTAACAATGGTGGTAGCTGAAAAATCAATCCACCTACCATCACCCCCACGTTCTATAATATTGCTCTGCTTTAAAACAACTCTTTTGGAAAATTTTTAGGCAGAATGATCCAGGCTATAAAAGTTTTCCAATGGTTTTAGAACACTTTCCCTTGTTCCTAATTCCCAAAGAGATTGAGATTTGCTTAAAGCACTTGAAGCAGCAGATTTTTCACAATGAACAAATAATTGCAAAGGCAAAATCATTTCTAAATATGGGGAGGCTTTTTCAGCAAGACCATCACAAATTACTGGTTCTGCTCATCAGTTTTCTTTCTTTCTTTCAATTCTCTTAGAATTGCCCTTCAATGCCTGACCTCTTAAGAAGTCCTTTCCTAGATTCTGCATTCGTGATCCCATTTTCTTGGTCATTTGTCTATATATTTAATGCCAATTTCTCTATGAAGAAAAGTACCATTCACCATCTTTCCTTCAAGAATAAAAACCTGAAAACACCTGAAAGATCCCCCTTTGGGATTTTTTTCCCCTTTTAGACTGTGGTTTTACCAGTTCCCTTCCTCACCTCTTTTCTTCTTCCAATCTGCCACGTGTGGGATCATCCCACTTCTGCCTCTCATTGGCTGAGGCCTTTCTTCCATTCAAGCTAACCAATCCACCAGGTCCTGACTATAGTGCAGCCCACCTAGACCTCCTCCTTTACTGCATCCCACCCCAAAGTAATCTCTCCTCCCCATATTTCTCATAGCACTTTGTTTAAATGTTTTCTTTGCCCAAAGCCAGGATCACCAATTTAAAGCTGCTCCAGAGCCATGTGCCCAAGGTTGTACCTACACTAAGTAAGCTGGGGAGGGATTTGAACTCAGACTCTCTCTCGCTCCTAAATCCACCATTCTTTCTGCTGTGCCATGTTCTTCTGTCCTTTCTCCAAAGAGACCCTAGTTCATGATCTGACAGGCCTCCTCTCCTCAACGGGAACCTTGTAACCCAGCCTATAACACCTGAGGTAAATTCGCCTGGTCCCTATAATGACGGCATCATTATGTCTGCTGGTGTTTAACAACCAGCTCTCCTCCCAGCAGTATTCCCAACACTTCTCTCCATTACTTTCTTAAGTCTAGGCAATCAACACCACAATAAATCAAACTCCTATTTGTAGCGGGCTCCAGAACAGTCCAGCAAAACTTAATTAATGTTTCACTATCACTAACCCTTCAGAGACACACTTCATTAATTCTGTGCTGGTTTTTCCCTTTGCCTTACTTCCCAAGCTCTTTCCTAATCACTGCTATCCAAAACCACTGCCTGGGGAAGAAGATCTTCCCCCCCCCCCATCCACCTCTCCCCCTCATTCCAATTCTGCTTAACCTTGTCCTTCCTCAGCCCAGAGCCTCCCTCAACTCCCAGGGGGCACTTGATATCTGGAACAAATTCTCCCTCCAGCACCAAAGAGTCTCGTTCCCAGCTTCCCCATTTTCTCTGAGGGGGCCACTCCCTTCTTTGGCACCTCTCCAGTGGTGGCCATTCCTAGAATGCATAACCCCTGGTTCAAAGAGCCACAGGCTAGGTGTGCAGTGAAGGGGATGCTGGGAATGTATTTTATTTCACTAAGGGACCCTGGAGGCCAGCAATTCTCCATTTTTAGGAGGAAAAAAGAGGGGGAGATGAGAGGAAGAAGGGAGAGGAAACACAGGCCCAGGCAAGTGAAATTACTGGGCCAAGGTCACACAATAGGATCACAGAGCTAAAGTTAGAGACAATGTCAGAGGACATCTGTCAGAACTTATTAAGTGCCTACTATATGCCAAGCACTGTGCTAAGTGGATAGTCGGACCTCTTCATTTTACAGAGAAGGAAACTGAGGCCCAAAACAATACAGTGACTTACCCAGGATTTATATGGCTAGTGAATGTCAGAGGCAGAATTTGAATGCAGGTCTCCTTGACTCCCAAAGCCAGCATTCTATGTACTGTACCACTGGGGGGTGGGGTGATGTTAGAAAATGACAAGGTAGGGAAGGAAATAAAAGAAAATAGCAATAAAATATGTTTATGTTTTTAAAAAAGGGCATTGGTCTTAGAATCAGAAAACATACAGTAAAAATGTTCAGACAATATAGTTAAAAAGAATGCTGGATCTGCTCTCAGAGGGCCTAGGTTCAAATCCTGCCTCTCCCTGTGTATTCGTGGGCTAGCTGCTTCCCTTCTCTGGGTCTCAGTTTCCTCTTTTGTTAAATGAAGCTGACCTCTAAGGTCTCTTCTAGCTCCCAATCCAATTCAAGTCCCGGATCCAGCATTTCTTTGCTTGGCTGCCTTGGACAAATCACTTGGCATCCGTACAACATCCTGCCCTTTCCCAAACACAGACCAGCGTGCTCTCTTTTGATTCTGGATCCAACTGCCAGTTCTTCTGTAGATCTAATGTATTGATAGAGAGACAATATGGGTGGTAGGTCTGTGTGCTGTATTCCAGACCCTTATTCAGTTTCCCCTCGGATCACACTCTGGAGTCAGGATAGATAGCATTTAGGAGATCTCACCCAGCATACCACAAAAAACCACGTGAATCTGAACCATCATAGCTTTTGATGTCACAAAATCAAAATTCTTATCTGTTTGGCAAATAAAGGAAATTATAAGAGAGTTTGATTAGTAAACATAAAAAGGGTTTGCACAACAGAAATCAATGCACCCAGAACAGAAGGAGAGGGAGGCGGGTTGTCCTAAGACGTTCTCCCTGGGAGGCCAAAAAACTTGAACATTCATTTCTCAAAAGAAGAAATTAATTACAAATAACTACCTGAAAAACTGTTTAAATGATCTAATCATCAGAAATAGAAAAGAGGAGAAACCTGTCAAACCACCTGACTCCCATTAACTTGGCAGAAAGTGCTAACAATGATAAACTTCAGTGGGGGAGCCATCCCTTCTACCAAAGAAAGAGGGAAAACCAGTCGTGAAGATTGTGTGCAGTATTCCACATCTGTAGTCTTCCATCTCTGCAAAAAGGGCATCTCTTTTTTTTTACTTTTGTTTTTTTCTTTTTTCTTTTCTATCATATTCCTTTTTGAATACTTACCTTCCCTCTCCTACTCAGGGAGTCATTCCTTCTAACAAAGATTAAGAAAGGAAATTACAAGAATCAAGCAATCAATGAACATTTATTAGGCATCTACCAGGGGCCAGGCACTGTGCTAAGCCCCTGAGAAAATGCCCACAACAGCCAAGAGTTGGAGGGTTTGGGTGAAACAGCCAGGAGGCAGGTGTCACCAGATCAAAGGCTTCATAGTGGAGAGGAAGGAAGGTGTAAGGAGACTGGAGAGGTAGGAGGGGGCTGGATGATGGACCGAGGCAATGGGGATCCACTGGAGTTTATTGAGTTTGGGTAACAACATGATCTGACCTCCACTTTAGGAAAATCACTTTGATTGCTGAATGGAGAATGGGTTGAAATGGGTCAAGACTCCAGGCAGGCAAATCCAGTGGGTGAATGCAGTGATAATCCAGGGGTACCTTGCTGAAGGCCTGCCCCAGAGGGATGGAAGTGTCAGAGGTGAGAAGGGATACTATTCAAGAGATGTTACCAAGGTAAACACTTTCACTGTGGGGGGAGGGGGAAAACGATGGGGGAAGGGAGAGATAAGAGGAATCCCGGATGACTCTTAAGTGGTGAGCCTGACGCCGGAGAGGCTGGGGCTGCTCTCTCTAATAATATAGGGGGTATAGCGAGGTCAGTTTTGGACAAATCGAGTTTAAGATATTTATTGGACTTCCAGTTGGAGATGTTTGAAAGGCATTTGGAGATGTGAGACTGGAGGTCAGCAAAGAGACTTGGGGCAGGAAAGGTAGATTTCAGAATTATTTGCCCAAAAATGTTTGTGGCAGCCCTTTTCGTAGTGGCAAGAAACTGGAAACTGAGTGGATGCCCATCAGTTGGAGAATGGCTGAATAAATTATGGTATATGAATGTTATGGAGTATTATTGTTCTATAAGAAATGATCAGAGAGGTCTGGAGAGACATACAGGAACTGATGCTGAGGGAAATGAGCAGAACCAAGAGGTCACGGCAACAATAAGACTATACAATGATCAATTCTGAAGGATGAGGCTCTCTTCAACAATGAGATGTTTCAAACCAGTTCCAATTACTCAGTGATGGAGAGAGCCATCTACACTCAGAGAGAGGATTGTGGGAACTGAGTGTGGACCACAACAGAACATTTTCACCTTTTTTTGTTGTTTGCTTGCATTGTTTTCCTTCTCAGGTTTTTTTTTTTTCCTTTCTAGATCCGATTTTTCTTGTGCAGCAAGATAACTGTATAAATTTGTATACATATATTGGATTTATCATATATTTTAACATAATTAACATGTATTGGACTTCCTGCCATCTAGGGGAGGGGGTGGGGAGAAGGAGGGAAAAACTTTGACCCTCGCAAAACTTTCTGTTCCATGTTGAAAAATTATCCATGCAGATGTTTTGTAAATAAAAAGCTTTAAGAAAAAAAAAGAAAAGAAAAGAAAGAATTATTTGCAAAGAGATAGTCATTAAATCCAGGCGAGTGAAGTAGCACAAAAGAGACCCAGAACGAAGACTTGAAGGGCAGATATGATCTGGAGGA
The DNA here is from genome assembly GCA_023553655.1 of Myrmecobius fasciatus. Lineage (NCBI taxonomy): Eukaryota > Metazoa > Chordata > Mammalia > Dasyuromorphia > Myrmecobiidae > Myrmecobius > Myrmecobius fasciatus. Next base: position 243,175 of record JAJPUD010002635.1, read on the forward strand.
AGTTCCAGCAAAGGAGATACAAAAGGAACAGTTTGAGAAGTAGGAGACCATGGGCAGAGGGAGGCGGCCCGAGACATAAGCAGTATTCCACAGCCACAGCTCTCCCGCGCTAGGCAGCGTATGTAGCATTCCGTGCCCATCGTCCCCCACTTCCTCCAAGGAGCCAACAACGGGCCAGGTGTGTGAGGGAACGACGACCGAGACTCGGAGACCTCCGAGGCGTCCTAGAGAGGCAGCGGAAGTGGCGGCCCGGCCTTCGCAGCCCGCGGGGGCGGTCTCTTGGGGGTGGGGCCGCACTTCCGGCCTCTTCTTCGTCCGTCTCCTCAGGCCGGTCGCAGGTGAGTGCGGCTGGGCGGGTTTGCTGCCTCTGCCTTCCTCTTTCTTTCCTTCCTTCCCACTCTTTCCTTCCTCCTTCTCCGCCTCTTCCTCCCTCCCTTCCTCCCTCTCCCTCTTCTTGTCCCCATTCCCCGGCGGAGAGCCATGTAATCGTCACCAGCGGCCCCCCGCCTTTTGTCCCATATCTTCTGTGGTAACGGCCTCGTTCTGGCAATCAGGCGCCTACTGTGTGCTGGCACTGGGCTGAGGCGGCACGAGGCGTGGGCGCGAGCCTTTTCTCTGCCACCAGTGCCCTGTGTGACCTTGAACAAATCACTCCTCCTCCCTGGGCCTCAGTTTCCCCTTATGTAAAAGGACGGGGTTAAATTGGACGGCCTGGGAGGGCTTTTCCAGCTTCAGCTCTAGGGTTCCTAGGAGTGACCTTTGAGAAGTCATTTCTTTTCTCTGGGCCTCAGTTTCCCTCAGTAAAATGAGGGGGTAATCTCTGAGGTCACCTCTTCCAGCTTTAGATCTTCGTTCCCATTGGGGACATAGAGCAAATCATGTCATCATCTTAGGCCTTCCCCACGCCCACCCCCTCACCATGTAAAATAAAGGGGTTGGACTAACTGCCCCCTCCTCCCCCCAGGCCCTATCTAACTCTAGAGCTGTGGTACAATGTGTCACCTTGGCCAAGTGACTTCATCTCCCCGAGCCTCAGTTTCTCCCTCTGTAAAATGAGGTAATTGGACTAAAGTGGCTTCTTTTCTGGTTATGAGGGGCTGTGTCTCTGTATTGGGCAAAAAGCCTTTAAGATGTGAGAGGCTCTGTGATGAAGCACTGGTGGTTTAGGGACAAGTAGGGGAAAGGGAGAAGAAGCCGCTCTCCTTTTCTCCTCCTGATCTAGCGGAGAAGATGCCGGGTTCTGGGTTGGCTTTTAATATTTCCAAGCCGGTTATCTTATCTTTGCTTGGAGGACTCTGGGTGCACACTCCACTGATCGACGTGCCAGGGCCAGCTTCAGTGCAACCCTCAGGCCAGAACCCGGAGTCAGGTGTTGGCTATGGAGCTGCTGCCATTTTTTTGGTTCAGAAATCCAACTTTTTCTTTTGCACCTTGACCCCCACATAGGTTGCCAAGCCCAGAAAATTGTTTTACTCCAGTCTTTTTCCTTCCAAAAAAGCATCCCTTTTATTTCCCATTAGGTTCCTTCCCCACTTGGCCAGCCATTCCCTCTTGGGAAGTGGTGATGGGGAGGGGGCAGGGAGAAGAACCCCACATTTTGCTATAATTTCAACAGGTTTTTCTACCCAGTTTGTTTCTGGTTCTTATAAACTGCTAAAAACTAAAGGTTGAGTTTCTGGCTGTATGTTAAAACTAAAATGAATCATTACACTTCTAATTAAGACATTTAACATTATCTGGGTAAGCAAAGACCAGGCTCTTAAATAATCATTAGCTCCTCTGCAGTAGAGAAAGTATTATCCACACATTTTCAGTTTTCTTTGATGAAGAGGCCTGTGGAACTATGCCATGGCTGGCAGTTTTGAGTAGATCTTACATTTTGGAGGTAAGGAGGGGAAGTCTTAGGTAATAGTTACAAGAGGAAGAGCCCTCTCAAAGCAGTGTCTCAGCTGACCCCCCAGTGAGAGAATTGATCAAGTTGAGCCAGATGGCTCTTAGGGTATTGAACTTGAGAAGCAGGGACAAGGAAAAGTGCTTCCTTGGTATACTGAGGGAAAAAAACCAGTGGGTTTAGATTTTGACAGTGATCTGAGATCTTAAGTCTAGACCACCAGTCAAGTTGTTAGGTAGGATCTCTTATCTTTCTACATGTTCCAAAATAAACTGATTTTCACTTAGGCCCCCACTTAGTTACCCAGAGGGCCTTGTTCTGGGCAGCTGACAAGCTTCCACATCCCATTTCTGGATGTTAGGAACCAGCACTGAAACTGGAAGGCCGCAGACTGGAAGGGATGGTCCCTTCCCCTCTGAAGTGAGAGTTGTCTCCTCTCCCCTTTATTGAATAGCAGATTGGATCAGTAAGTGCCTAGCATGTGTTAGACACTGGAGACGGAGAAACAGGAAATAGCCTGCCTTCGGATGTGGGATGTGAAGTACAGTGGAGAGAGAAGCGCTGAGTTCAAATCCAGCCTGACCTTTATTACTGGCTGGGTGAACAATCCTGGCCAGCTCTAATTTCTGACTTTCCTCTTGTGTAAAATGGGGTGTGGTAGACTGATTATAATACTAGACTCCCAAGGTGGTTGTGAGGCCCAAATGAGAATATCTTTGCAAAGTGTGTTGGAGACCTTAAGTACTGTATAAATGTGTACTGCTCCCAGTACACATTTAATAATAATATTGGGTTAATAATAATAGTCATCTGGGTAAGATAACCTAGTTTGACCTTAGGTAGAAAGAACATTGGCTCTGGAGTCACAGGACCCACTTTCAGATCCCACCTCTGTTCCTTGGTAGCTGCGCCACCTTGTGCAAGTCACTTCCCTGGGTCTCAGTTTCCTCACCTGTAAAAGGAAGGGACTGGATGGGATGCCCTTGAGATCCCTTCAGGCTCTAGCTCTAGCATCCTATGAGACTATGACAGAAGTCAGAGTGTAGGGTAGAGATGGCAGGGTATGAAAGAACGGTTTTTAGCTCCTGGCCGATTTTGGCCCGAGGCCAGCTCTGTCACTTCCTCTCTTCCCCTCTTGGAAAGGGTAGAGTCCCGTGATTCGGCCTGTGTCGTGATTCGGCCTGTGCCGTCGTCCCTTCTGGAACTTTCTCTCCTGAGAGTCTGACATCTGGCTGCCTGATGTTTGGTGTGGATCCTCTGTCTTCTTCCTGCTCTGGTCTGCTGCTGATAGCACTGTTCCCTTCTCTATCCTTTTACCCACAGAGAAGTGTGAGGGAGGTTCCACAAGGCCCACTCAACCATGTGCCAGGCTATGGGGGGGGCTGCCCATTGCCCCTTTGCCAAAGCTTACAGGGCACATTCTGGCTGCTGAGCAAAGATGATTCCTGACCCGCCTGGGGTCGCCAGCAGCCCTCTGGATCTGCCCCCTTGTTCCCCAGAAGAATGTCACAGACAGACCAAGCGTTCAGTAGTAACTCCTGTGAGTAGCTAGATCAGAACAGGCGGGGGGGGGGGGTTGCAAAGGGCTCTTCCTTGATTACCCAGAATCCTTTGATGGCAGAAGGGGTATCCAGGGCTTCCCAGGGGCACCATGGGGCTGGGCTGCTCTAATTCTTGGCTCTTTTGTTTTTGCACAGTTCGTTTCCTTTCTACCGTGCCCCAAGAGGGCCCAAGAGGAGGGGCGATGGCAGCTCCATTCCTGACACTGAAGTCTCAGGTGAATTGTGGCTTCTTCTGTCCTTGCTTGGTTTTCCAGTTTGCCTCTACCTCTCATGTCCTTTCCAGGGGCATGAGCCCCAGACCCCCCTCCCAGCAGCTTGGACAAAGTAACAGCACTGATTAGCCTTCTTTTGGGGATGTCCCTTTGGAAACAGCTGTCTTCATTTTGCCGGGGGGGGGGGGGGGGGGAGGTTCAGGCTGTCAAATAGCCTACGGGAGACCATACAGTGGAGGTATGGTGGAGATAGGTGAAAGGGGACGGGCCTCCCATGTCCGGTGCCTTTCCCGGCATGGCTTGATGCCACCACCCATACACACAGTTGCATGTCCCTCTCTGGCCTTTCTGTGGGGTCATGGTTGGGGTTGTCTTTGATGTTTTAGGAGTTGGTGACATTTGAGGATGTGGCAGTATATTTCACTGAGGAGGAATGGGATCTTTTACAACCCCATCAGAGGGCTCTCTATCGGGAAGTGATGCTGGAGAATTACATGAACATCGTCTCCCTCGGTAAGGACTGTCTCTTTTCTGACTCCTGGGCTCCAGATAGGTTCATAGTTGTAAAGGTGGCAGGTAGCACACATTTCCGTACCGGCAGATGCTACAGAGCACTGGCAGAACTTTGAATTTTAAAGATGAGTAACCACTGAGTAGAGTATCCCTGGGAATTATGCAGCCTTTTCCCTGCTGGACCTTCCCAAGGCCATGGGTCAGCGCAGAGACTTGGGTACAGATCTTCTCTTTGAGCCTCCTCAGCTGCGGAACCCTAAATGGACGAGTCACTTAACATACTGAGCCTCAGACTCATCTGTAAAATGGACATGAGACATTGTAGAATCTACTTCGCAGGCTGGGTATGAGCCTCAAATGACAATAAATGTATAACCCTTGGCCAACAAAGGGAGGAAAAAAGCACTATGTAAGGCTCAGTGATATTTTAAAGCAGTAATTAGGAAACTCACTGAGAGGGGGGTTTTCAAAAGATTAGTTAGAAAGAACCCCAAAGCATCCAGTCAACCCATGGTCAATAAATCCTAGATTCCAGAACATTAGGAAAGAAGCTAAAAGCTGTGGACACCAGAGAGTTGTACTGAAAGGTGCTAAGAGTGGTCTTAGATGTGCTTCTTGTACCCTAGGCTATAAGCAGTTCCAAAGGGAGTAGTCAGCTAAATAGTTTTAAAATCATTTGCAGTCTAAAAATATATAGCTTTACTAATTATGGAGAGGATAAGTTTTAGCACTTCAGTAAATAAAGATGTCAGGAGAAAAAAAAGGATGGATTTGATTATATAAATTAATTTTTTTTCTACAACAAAAAGCACGGCGTCTGTAATAAAAAGAAAGAAAGCTGTTGGCATTTCTATAGCCCTTTGATCACTTTGGATTCTGAAAAGCCTTCAAGGTAACCTCAGTTGCGCACCGAATTTGTAGGTTCCCAATCCCTTTGGGCCCTGTTGCTAGGTGACAGATTTGGTCTTTCTGGGGCTCAAATCTGCAGTGAACCCTATTGACTGGTCCCACCCTCCCAGCTTCCTTCCAGTCTGTTTTTTTCCTCCCTCCTTTGCCTGCTCTGAGGAGGTCCAAGGCAAAGGCATTTAAGAGTTCTTTGCCCAGCCCAAGCTCTAGGTCTGGCACCAATTGCCCCTCGCCACTCTCACCTCACATCCACGTACCTTTTAGATGGTTCCCCAGCCTCTCCTCTTTGGAACATCAGTGGGTATTTCCCTTTTGCCTCTTACCCACCATGGAATTGTGCTTGGAGGGAAGGGAGAATTCTGCATCCTGAGCCCAAACCTTCATGTCTTTCTACCTTTCCCTGTGAGCAGGGATTCCCATCTCCAAGCCTGATCTGATTTCCAAGCTGGAACAAGGAGGAGTGCCTTGGATCAAAGACCTTCAAAGTGGGGAACGTGGAAAGGATCAGGACACCTGGGCAGGTAAGTCAGCGAGCAGTACACCTGCAGTCACTCCTTTGGTCCTGCCCAGCTCCAGACGGTAAAGCAGGAACCTCTTCCCCAGCCCGGGTTCCTAGCTCTCCTCCTGAGCTCAGCATTTTTTTTTCTCTCTATTAATCATTCTCCCCTCACTTCTTGAAAGCGTATTGCCTACCTAGAATATCTTCCCCCATCATTTTAATCACTCCCAGTTAAGTCATTTTTGAAATGAAGTCAAATTTTGTTGTTGACAATTTTTTTATGGAATCATTTTGTCTTGATCTGAGTTACTCAGACACTCAAACCTTTGAACACCACATATACTCAAGGCTTTCCACCATCATCCTCTGCTTGTTGGTAGCCTTCTTCGGCCCAGCATTGATCTCAGCACTTCAGGTGAGGGGACAGTTCAGTGACCTTCCTATTCCTAGATGCTGTGGATCTCCTGGGGAAGCTCCAGACAGCATTAGCTTTTTTGGCTGCCCCAGCACACCGATGACACATTGAACTTGCGGTCCACAGTCCATCGAAACTCCCAGGTTTGCAGACAAGCCGATCCCCACCCATGCCTCCCTCATCTTGTGCTGGTGAAGTTTGTGCCCAAGCAGAAGACCTCCTCTTTATCCCAATTGAATTTCATCTTGTTAAATTCAGCCCAGCTCTGTGTCCCTCCTAGTGCTGTATCATCTTCAGACTTCCACTGCTTTTCTCCTAGGGGTTGAGTAAAACAGCACAGCTTCTTGGGGCACTGTGACAGAGACCTCCTGCCACATTGACAGTGACCCATTACCAACCATCCTTTCTTTGAGTCCAGCCTTCCAACCACTTTTTTTTTTTTTTTTTTGGCTGAGGCAATTGAGGTTAAGTGACTTGCCCAGGGTCACACAGCTAGGGAATGTTAAGTGTCTGAGACCAGATTTGAACTCAGGTCCTCTTGACTTCAGGGTTGGTGCTCTATCCACTGCACCACCTAGCAGCCCCACCTCCAACCACTTCTGAGTATATCTCACCGTATTAGCATCTAGCTCACTTCTTTCTTGTCTTCTTCATAAGAACACTATATTTTATTTAAAAAACAAAACAAACAAACAAAAAAAAACTTGGTTAAAATCTGGGAAAACTGTCCACAACATTCCCTTCATCATCTACTAATTGAATAATCATGTCAAAAAGGGAAATGAGGTTAATCCGATATTACCTGTTCTCAATGAAGTCAGGGTGGCTCTTGGAAGTCATGGCTAGCTGTTTGCTGTCTGCTAATCTGAATAACGGCCGCTGACATTTTTATTGCACTTACTGTAAACCGAGTACTTTACCATTATTCTCTCAGTTGATCCTCACAACATCCCTGAGCAATAGATGCTATTATTATCCCCATTGAGTAGTTGAGGAAATCAAGGGAGAGAGGTCTAGTGACTTGCTAAGGTCACACAGTAAGAACTTTTCTGAGAAGGCTAGATTTGAACTTGGATCTTCCTGATTCCAAGCTCTATCCACTGAGCCTAGAATGAACCCTATCATCCGTTGTAACAAATAAATGAACATGTTGGCCACATCTAAAACTGTATGCCTCATCCTTCATGCCTTGTCCCCCACTTTGTGTCAAGGGATGAGGGCAATCAGTCTTTGAAGACATGATTGGTCATTACATTGATGAAAGTTTTGAAGTCTTCCAGTGCTTTTATTGGCCCTGTGGCTCCTGGCAGCTAATCAGGCTCCCTTTAAGAATCTTTTCTTCTGGCGCTATCCAGAATGCCCCACTTCCAGTTCTGACCCCTGGCTTTGTGACCAGAGCATGATTTCTAAGACCTTGGGCACTTGAATCACCTCATTGTTGAAAAGAGCCACGTCCATCCCAGTTGATCATCACATAATCTTGTTGCCTTGTATGATGTCTTGGTTCTTCTCACTCAGCCTCAGTTCATGTAAGTCTCTCCAGGCCTCTGTGAAATCCTCCAGCTGATCTTTCTTACAGAACAATAATATTCCATAGCATTCATAGACCATAATTTATTCAGCCATTCTCCAACTGAGAGACTCAGTTTACAATTCCTTGCCACTATGAAAAGGGCTGCTACAAACATTTTTGCACATGTGGGTCCTTTTCCCTTTTTCATGATCTTTTTGGGATAGAGACCCAGTAGAGACCCTGCTGGGTCAAAGGGAATGCACAGTTTGATAACTTTTTGAGCAGAGTTCCATATTGCTCTTCAGACTAGTTGGATCTGTTCACAGTTCCACCAACCCATGTATTAGTGTCCCAGTTTTCCTATATCTCCTCCAGCATTTGTCGTTATCTTTTCCTGTCATCTTAGCCAATCTGACGGTGTGTAGTGGTACCTCAGACTTGTCTTAATTTGCATTTCTCTGATCAATACTGATTTAGATCATTTTTTTCCACAGGACTAGAAATGGTTTTAATTTCTTCATCTGAAAATTATTCATATCCTTTGACCATTTATCAATTGGAGAATGTCAGCAAACATTTATTCGACATCTTTTGGCTAGGCAGTTGGGATATTTTGGAAAGAACATTGGAGATGGCATCAGGATACTTGGCTTTAAAATCCCTGCTGCCACTTCTTGAACATCATAGACATTCCCACTTCTTTGTGGTTTTTGGTATTGGAGCTAAGTCTTAAGGGATGGATCAGCAAACAGAGCTAGGGGAATTAGCAGGTTTGAAGCTTAGATGTGAGAAGTAGTAGGGGCTGCTTGGAGAGGAGCAGTGTGGCAGCCTGGGGCAAAGAGAGGTTGGTACTCAATTGTAGAGGGCCTTTAATGCCAGGCCAAAGAGTATGTGACCCTCAGACTTTGCAGCAGAATGTCACCGTGATCAGGTCTAAAAGTGCAGAAGACACTTTGGAGATAGGAGTAGTTTTCAAACAAGACTTCATGGGGGAAATGGGACAGGATTTTGACCTTTTCAGGTGGATAGAATTGGATTGGGGAAAGGGAGGGAGAAAGGTATTACAGGTGGCAGGACCAGGGAAGACAACAAGAGGAGAAGGTGAGGATGTGACAGGGTGACAGTAGTGAGACCAGCTTGGTGGGACAAATAGGTTTGGGGAGAAATTGGTGGCAGATGAAAGGGCATGGATCTGGCGGGGTCCAATCATACAGGCTCTTCAAGTCAATCAGTAAAGTTTGGATCTGATACCTTAGCCCATGTAGATCTAGTTTATGTCTGAGAACCAATTCAATTCAATAAGCATTTATTGAGCAACTACTATATACCAGGCACTTTGCTGAATGTTGGGGATACAAAAAGAGACAAAAGATAGTCTGCCCTCGAGGAGCTTACAATCAAATGGGGAAGACAGCGTGCAAATAATTACATACAGACAAGCTCTATACAGTCTAAATAGGAAATAATTAACAGAGGGCCCTGAAATTGAGGGATTAGAGAAAGTTTCCTGGAGAAGGTGGGATTTTATTTAGGACTTAAAGGAAGCCAGAGAGGTCAGTAGTTGGAGTAGAGGAAGGAGAGCGTTTTAGGTATGGGGAACAGCCAGAGAATGCCTGAAGTCAAGAGATGGGGTCCCTTGTTCATAGAACAGTCAGCAAAGCCAGGGTCACTGGATGGAGGAGTCTCGGAATAAGCTGTAAGAAGACTGGAAGGGTAGGAGGGGGGCTGGTTTATGAAGAGCTTAAAGTGACCAACAGAGCATTTAGTATTTGTTCCTAGAGGCCAGTGGAGCCACTGGAGCTTATTGAGTAAGGAAAATCAATTAGCCTGACCTGCTCCGCTGTATGCCAGGTACTTTGATGCTGGGAAAGGCTGAAGCTAAGAAGATTCTGAAGTTAAGAGGAGAAATTTAGAAAGGAAAACAGTTGGATTGATTGGTTAATTTTTTAAAAAAGTAATAAATTGACAAACTATTAGCAAGTTAAATTTTTAAAAGGTGAGAGAATGCAAATCGGCAGAATTACAAAGAAAAAGATGAGATATTGCAAGGACACAGAAGAAATGAAGGATGTTATTAGGGAATGTTGCATGTAGGGCGTTCAAAGGAAATAGATGGTTATCCACAAAAATATAAGCTATCGGGGCAGCTAGGTGGTGCAGTGGATAGAGCACCAGCCCTGAAGTCAGAAGGACCTGATTTCAAATCTGACTTCAGACACTCAACACTTCCTGGCTGTGTAACCCTGGGCAAATCACTTGACCCCAGTGCCTCAGCCAAAAAAAAAAACAAAACAAAACAAAACCCCAACAACAACAAAAAACACCTAGTAAGGATAATATTCAAATAATTACAGACCAATTTACCTAATGAATGTAGAAGCAGAAATACTCAAGTATTACTTAATAGCATATAGCTATATTACTTAAGTGTTTAAATAGGACTTTGATCCACTGATCAGATGACTGCTTTCTGATCAAAACATAGTCACTTCCTCCATGGATGGAGATTGTGCCCCATTCTGTGCCATTTTTCCATGCCTTCAGCTAAATTCTCCAGCTGAGTTCCATGCAAAATGCTGAGGCCTTTCTGAAAGCTCTCTTGACATTTTATGGACACCAGTGAAAGGAGCCGAGTAGACCTTTTCTGATCTTCCATTTCTCTGATGGCATCCTTTATCATCCTTCTCATATAATTCTTGATTGGTAATGTATTTGTCGTCTACTTATTCTGTTCTGATCATATGTCTCTCCAGTACCCTGTGGGTAATGCTCAGCTTTGGAAATGGTTATATTCTGTGACTCAGCCATACAGCAACCACGGAACAATATTGTTAAAAAGATAGACCTTGGTTTTAGGGAGAAACTGGGTTTCCTTTAAAACATGGTAGTTTCCTCAAGGCAATATAACTTGCTTTCTCCTTTTTCAATTCTGGGACCAGATGTCCATCATAGTAAACATAAAGCATTCTCCATCTTTTGGAGCTTCCCTTTGCAAATAATTAAGGCTAAACCCTTTCGACTGATGATGACTAGTTTAAAAAATACTAAAAGGTTCCAGAGCTTGAGTCCATATAGCATCATCCACAAACAGGAGCATCCAGAGGACTTGGCCAGACAGAGACTCCCTCTTTTATTGGATTCTGTGCTGGATATCCTCTGTGGCAGCCACACATCTGGTAGGATCATAGATAGGTGTAGAATTTTGTTCAAATACCCACCCCACCCCCATCTTCCACCTCACTTTCATAGATTAGGAAACTCAAGCTCTTGTGTACTTATTGTCCACTCTGCTGCTGCTTTCTGTTTTGTAAAGTGAGACTGCTCATAATCTCCCACCATTATCCTCTGTAGCGTTTTGCTAGTGTGTGGAAGGTTTATTTTTTGTTTTGTAATTTTTATAATTTTTATTCTAAACCAGTTTTGACCTTGGCTGATGGACATAATTTGCTGGCAGCTGCTGTTTCTAAGCTGTTTTTGCTTCTTGGTGACAACTTATTTATATTATTTAAACTTCTGTAGTAAATACTAGTCATCAGAATCAATATCTTTCTCTTTAGAGTAATTTAATATAGCAACTATTAAGTTAATATTTCCAGTGCAAAAAATATGGTTCTAAGCACTTTTTTCCCCCTTCTATTCTTCTATTGTCATTGTGCTTCACAATCATGGCCAATTTTTGCTTTCATTTATGATGGTGAGTTCCAGGAAATTCTTCACCCGGCAGCCCACCTTACTGGGAATGAACCTCTCCATACTCAGCTCTGTTACTTCTTGGACTGGAGACATAAGTCTGTGGTTGGTGTTGAACTAGAACTTTTGTGGATATTAACATTTTTATAGCACTTTAAAATTTCCACAACTTATCCATGTAAAATCTATTTTGCAGGTTAATTGGAGGGGAAGATTTGTAAGCTTGGGAAAAGGAAATAAGTCCTGAGGGATGGGTGGAGGTAGGAGATAGGAAGATGGTTTTTTTGTTTGTTTGTTTGTTTTTTAATTAATTAATTTATTTTTAAATTGTATTTTATTTGCAAAACATATGTATGGGTAATTCTTCAGCATTAACCCTTACATAGCTTTCTGTTACAAATTTTTCCCCCCAACTCCCCACCCCTCCCCTAAATGGCAGGAAATCCACCACATGTTAATTATGTTAAAATACTTGACAAATTGAATATATGTATACATATTTCCAAACTTATCATTGTTTTGCAAGAAAAATCATATCTACACGAAAGACATATTGGATAAAGGAAACACAATGTAAGCAAACATCAGTCAAGAGTATGAGAATGTTATGTTGTGGTCCACATTTCACATCCCTCTCTCTGGGTGTATATGGCTTTCTTCACTGAACAATTGGAAGTGGTTTGAAACATTTCATCATTGAAGAGAGCCATGTCCATCAGAATTGATCATCATATAGTATTGTTGTTGCCATGTATAATGATCTCCTGGTTCTGCTCATTTCACTCAGCATCGGTTCATGCAAGTCTCTCCAGGCCTCTCTGAAATCGTCCTGCTAGTTGTTTCTTACAGAACAATAATATTCCACGACATTCATATACCATAATTTATTCAGCCATTCTCCAATTGAAGGGCATCCTTTCAGTTACCAGTTTCTAGCCACTACAAAAAGGGCTGCCACAAACATTCTTGCACATGTGGGGCCCTTTCCTTCCTTTATGATTTCTTTGGGATATGAGCCCAATAAAAATGCTGCTGGGTCAAAGGGTATGCACATTTTGATAACTTTTTGAGCATGATTCCAAATTGCTCTCCAGAATGGCTGGATCTGTTCACAGCTCCACCAACAATGCATCAGTGTTCCAGCCTTCCCACATCCCCTCCAACATTCATCATTAACTTTTCCTGTCATTTTAGCCAATCTGACAGGTGTGTAGTGGTACCTCAGGGTTGTCTTGATTTGCATTTCTCTGATCAATAGTGATTTGGAGCACCTTTTCATATGACTACAAATAGTTTTAATTTCATCCTCTGAAAATTGTCTGTTCATATCCTTTGACCATTTATCGATTGGAGAATGGCTTGAATTTTTATAAATAGGAGACAATTCTCTATATATTTTAGAGATGAGACCTTTAGAGATCAGAACCCTTAAATGTAAAGATGATTTCCCAATTTATTGCTTTCCTCCTAATCTTGACTGCATTGGTTTTGTTTGTACAAAAACTTTTTAACTTAATATAGTCAAAGTTATCTATCTGGTTTTCAATTGAGAGTTCCAGTTCTTCTTTGGACATAAATTTATTCCATCTCCATAGGTCTGAGAGGTAAACTATATTACGTTCCTCTAATTTGCTTATAATATCACTCTTTATATCCAGATCATGAACCCATTTAGATCTTATCTTGGTATGTGGTGTTAGATGTGGGTCAAGCCCTAATTTCTTCTACACTAGTTTCCAATTTTCCCAGCAGTTTTTGTCAAATAGTGAGTACTTATCCCAGAAGCTGGGGTCTTTGGGTTTATCAAAGACTAAATTGCTATAGTTATTGCCTAGTTTGTGCTGTGATTCTATCCTATGCCACTGATGGACTACTCTATTTCTTAGCCAGTACCAAATGGTTTTGATGACCGCTGCTTTATAATATAGTTTTAGATCTGGTACAGCAAGTCCACCATCATCAGCTTTTTTTTTCATTAATTCTCTTGAAACTCTTGACCTTTTGTTCTTCCAAATGAATTTTGCTACTATTTTTTCTAGATCTGTAAGATAATTTCTTGGGAGTTTGATTGGTATGGCACTAAATAAGTAAATTAGTTTGGGTAGTATTGTCATTTTTATTATATTCTCTCGGCCTACCCATGAGCATTTTAAGTTTTTCCAATTGACTAGGTCTGATTTTATTTGTGTGGAAAGTGTTTTGTAGTTTAGTTCTTTAGTTCCTGACTTGTCCTTGGCAGATAGATTCCCAAATATTTTATACTATCAACAGTTATTTTGAATGGGATTTCTTTTTGTATCTCTTGCTGCTGAACTTTATTGGTAATATATAGAAATGCTGATGATTTATGTGGATTTATTTTGTATCCTGCAACTTTGCTGGAGTTGTGAATTGTTTCTAGTAATTTTTTAGTTGAGTCTTTAGGGTTCTCTAAGTATACCATCATGTCATCTGCAAAGAGTGATAATTTGGTTTCCTCATTACCTACTCTAATTGAGGTAGGAAGATGTTAATGGAAGAGAGCTATCTTTCCATCAAGGCTCTTTTTTTGCTTAATCTCATCTCCCCTGTCAGTTCAGACCCTCCTTATTCTCTGCAAGCTCCTTACTATTTCTTGTTCCTTTTGTGGTGGGTTTGATTTGGGCCAGTGATTTCACTGGTCTAGCAGCTCTTCTAGTGCAGATCTCATTTGTATTTTAGAATTTTAGAGAGTTACCAAGAAGTTACTAAGAAGCTAAATGATCTAAGGATGGTAATGCACATCTGAGACCTATCAAAATCAGCTTCCTGATTTTGAAATCTGGCTCTCTAGCAGCTCTCATCCTGTGGCCTCATACCCCTCCCGAGGATTGGTCTTCTTCATCCCTTTGCTTTTTTCTTCTCATTTTAAATGGGATTTTATTTATGTTTAACTTAAATTTAAATTCCTTATTATTGTTCTATAAGAAATGATCAGCAGGATGATTTCAGAGAGGCCTGGAGAGACTTGCATGAGCTGATGCTGAGTGAAGTGAGCAGAACCAGGAGATCATTATACACAGCAACACGGTGATTAATTCTGATGGTCATGACTCTCTTCAACAATGACATGATTCAGGGCAGCTAGGTGGCACAGTAGATAGGGCACCAGCCCTGAAATCGGGAGGACCTGGGCTCAAATCTGGCCTCAGACACTTAACACTTCCTAGCTATGTGACCCTGGGCAAGTCACTTAACCCCAGTTGCCTCAGCAAAAAAACAAAAACAAAACAATGAGGTGATTCAGGCCAGTTCCAATGGTCTTGTGATGAAGAGAGCCATCTACATCCAGAGCGAGGACTGTGGGAACTGAGTGTGGGTCACAACATGGCATTTTCACTCATTTTGTGATTCTTTGCTTGCATTTTGTTTTCTTTCTCATTTTGTTTTCCTTTTTGAAATGATTTTTTTCTTGTGCAGCATGATAAATGTGGAAATATATAGAGAAGAATTGCACATGTTTAACATATATTGGATTATTTGCTATCTAGGGGAGGGGATGAGGAAAAGAGGGAAAAAATTTGGAACCCAAGGTTTTGCAAAGGTGAATGTTGAAGATTATTCATGCATGTATTTTGAAAATAAAAAGCTTTAAAAAATGTAAATTCCTATACTCTCCTTTCATGAAAATTAGAGTAGCAATTTTATTTCAGCATAGGGAACAGGTAGCAATTATTCTGTATTTATGCTTTATTTTTTTTAATTGATCATTTCAGGTGATGGCATCAAGGCTGAAAATGAGGAAGAGCCTGTTTCCAAGATGGAAGTGGATGAAGAAGTTACATCACCATGGACTTTGTTGACAGGATTCCCTTGGGCCATTCCTCAGGGGGTTGACTTTGGAGATGCCTCTGCATGTGGAAACAGGTTAGAGAGGCAGCAAGGTGACCCAGGGAATTGTACCCTATCCCAGGAGAGAGGTTTTAGCATTATGGGTATAAATCCCAATCAGGTCTCTGTAGAGCAGAGAAACCGTGAATATAGTGATTATAGGAGAAACTGTGGTCTGAGCTTCCCTTTACATATGGGATTAACAGTGCAGGATTTCCCTGTACCATATGAAGGAACTCCCCCGGGAGGGAGAGCTCAGAGACATAATGAATATAACCATAACTTTAGCCTGAATCCAGATTCTGTAAGACAGAGAATCCATAGCAGGGTAAAGCGATATGAATGTAATGAATGTGGGAATGCCTTTAGTAAGACCTCTTATCTTATTGTACATCAAAGATTTCATAGTGGAGAAAAACCCTATAAATGTAATGAATGTGGGAAAGCCTTCAGTCAGACCTCAAACCTTATTGTACATCAGAGAATTCATAGTGGAGAGAAACCTTATGAATGTAATGAATGTGGCAGGGCCTTCACAGCAAGGTCAGGCCTAAAGCAACATCAGAGAATCCATAGTGGAGAGAAACCGTACAAATGTAATGAATGTGGGAAAGCCTTCAAAGAGACTGCACACCTCATTCAACACCAGAGAATTCATAGTGGAGAAAAACCCTATAAATGTAATGACTGTGGGAAAGCCTTCAGTCAGATTTCATCCCTCATTGGGCATCAGAGAATTCATACTGGAGAGAAACCTTACAAATGCAATGAATGTGAAAAGAACTTTAGGTGTGCTTCACACCTCATTCGACATCAGAGAATTCATAGTGGAGAGGAACCTTATAAGTGTAGTGATTGTGGAAAAGCTTTCAATAAGATTTCAACTTTTATTCTTCATCAGAGAATTCATAGTGGAGAGAAACCCTATAAGTGTAATGAGTGTGGAAAAATCTTCAAGGGCACTACCCAGCTTATTCAACATCAGAGAATTCATAGTGGAGAGAAACCCTATGAATGTAATGAATGTGGGAAAGCTTTTACTCAGATCTCAAACCTTATTATACATCAGGGAATTCACAGTGGGGAAAAACCATATAAATGTAATGAATGTGGGAAAGCATTCAGACTGCGCTCACATTTTATTACCCATCAGAGAGTTCATACTGGAGAAAAACCCTATGAATGCAATGAATGTGGGAAAGCCTTCAGTCAGACCTCAAACCTAATTGTACATCAGAGGATCCATAGGGGAGAGAAACCCTGTAAATGTAATGAATGTGGAAAAGCCTTTAGATGGAGCTCAGAGCTCATTTTACATAAAAGAATTCATTTTGGAGAGAAGCCTTTTAAGTACGATGAACACGATAAAGCCTTTAAACAGAGCTCAGATCTTATTTCACATGAGAAAATTCACACTAAAGAGTAACACTGGGGCTAATAGTAGGAAGGCTTCAGTCACTCTTGCAGCTTTTCAAGCCCCAGAAAATTCATGCTATGGCTAGACTCCATGTAGTCTTATAAAAGTATTGGAGGTGAGCTTGTGTGTCCATCTATCGCTTGCTTTGTTTTACACCAGAACCAGTGTTACCTTGCTGATTGGCCTTCAGTCGGGTCACTTCAGATTCACACCTTGCTACTGCCAAGCTGTAGTTGAGGCCCTCACAGGCCATGGAAAGCAGTTGCCTATTTAATTCATCTTCTTGCCTTCGGGCTATTTTTTAATCTCTCCTGCCTAAAGCTTTTGGATTAACTTTGCTAAATCATCACTTCTGTCATGTCTTCTACAGCCCACATTGGCACTGAATTGCCTAGGCCACCACCTAGCTGACCCCTCTACCCCTACATGCCTACCTGTATTTCTGGTTACTTCCAAATGCAAATACTTCACTCAGGCTGACTAGAAAAGCCTCAGATCTACTGAGCTGGTGATATCCAGGGGTATTTTAGAGAGATAGAGTGTTTTTACAGATACATAAAATGTATCAAGAGAAATTTGCAATCAAGGACTAAAAAAGAAAAGGACTTTGAGTTTGTTTTAATCCAAGGACAGAAAATGCAACAATTTGCTTTTTCCCTTTAGTAATAACAGCCACCGATGATATAATACTTTGAGCACTTTTATACATCCCATCTCTTGAATTTCACAACAGCCCTGTGAGGTACCTTCTAGATGTGTTCACTCAGTTTTACAAAGGAGATGGACTGAGGAGCTTGTGATTTGTCCAGGGTCACATAGCAACGTCGGGCAAGAGTTGAGCTGAAGTCTCTTTTTCGTGCTTTCTACCACACCTTTCCTGTGGAAAGGAAAGAACTCTTGACTTGAGCATCCTTTTTGGGTTCTAAACTCGAGGGTATTCTGCCCAGCAGACCCAACAGGAACCAAGGCTTAGAGAAAGGGCCTGTAGACTTGGGGCAGGGGGTGGGGATTGCCCTCGAATGTCACCTCTGAGAACCTTCTATTGTGCCATTGGAAGCTTAGCTGGATTTCAAGTTGAAGGGCATAAGTTCTAATCCTGGCAATTATGTGACCTTGAGCAGATGCTTTCAGCTCCAGTCTTATTTGACTTAGATGGCTTCAAAGGCCTCTTCCACTTGTACATCGAAAAGCCTCTGATGCTAGAACTTTTCTTTTCATGTTCTTCTCACTGATGGTTCACTGAAACCTGAATCTGAACCTGTTTGCTTTGCTTAGTAATTGGAGCTACAGTAGTTACTGGCTGAACTGTGACTAATGCCTTTTGTGATACAATTTGTACTCTTAATTTTCTCACTTAGCCAATCAAACTTTGTGTCTTCATACTTACAAATCATTGTGGTCCTGTTCAGTTCCAGACTGAGTAAATCCAGATGTCATAACCTGACATAAAATGCCCTCAATAATCTGGCCCTGTCTACCTCTGAAACCTTTCCTTCTGCCGCTACACATAGGAGTATGTCTAGAAGAGGGTGAGCAGGATGATGGGAAGAGTAGGGAGAGTATTATCTGAGGACAGGTGTTTAGCCTGAAAAAGAGAAGAATTAGGAAGGACGAGATAGCTATTTTCAAGTATTTGAAGGGTTATCTTGTAAGAGAGGGATTTCACTCGTTCTGCTTAGGCCTGAAGGACAGAACTGGGAGGAGCAGATAGATGTTGTGAAGGCCGAGTTAGCCTTAATGAGGAAGGAAAAAGCTGCTCAACATTGGAAAGGCATCATCTGCGGGGTGATGGATCCCCCTCCTCAGAGGCCTTCTTAGAGGGGATTCTTATTTATTTACATTTTGGACTAGTGGCCTCTGAGTCTGTTTCTGGAATACTCTTCTATGTGAACCCTCTAATAAGCTGGCCTACCCATGATTCCCTAAGCAAAACTTGATCATTCTTGCAGTATGGTGTGGTAGAAAGAGCACCAGCTTTGGAGGTTAGAAGGCTTGGTTTCAAATCCCATCCATCTGCTAGCTCTGTCACATTAGATAATTCACTTCACCTCTCAGCCTCCGTCTCCTCATCTGTAAAATAGGGATTCGAAGAACTTTCCCTGTCTTAATCAGGAACTTTTTTTGGAGCCTGTGAAAATGCTTTGTAAACTTGAAAGCACGATACAAATGGAAGCTATTTGAATTCCCGCCTCTGTGCCTTTGCCCATACTGTTTCTCTTACCTGAAATGCCTTTTCCCTTTTATTCAGCTTATTTAGATACTACCCTTCAAGGGCTAGTGCATTCTCCATTAAGTCTTCCCCAACCACTCCCACACTTAGTATCCTCCTGAACTCCTGTGGCACTTACTGCAGACAAGTAGTAAGTCCACCTGTTACTGAAGGTCTTCAGGTAGAGGCTAGGTGACTGCTTATCAGGGACACTGTAGGGGCAGTTCCTGTTCACGTATGGCTTAGATGAGGTGGCTCTTACAGTTGTGAGAGTCTGTGTTTCTACTATTGTTTGTATTATTTATTTGGCACCTAACATGCTACCTTGTAGGTTTGGGTTTTTTAATGTACATGCCCCGGCCCTGCTGCTTACTAGCCATGTAACCTTGGGTAAATATCCTCTGATCCTCAACTGTCTGTAAAATGGAGAGGATGCTACCTGCCCTGCCTGTCACTGGATTGATGTGAGGATCTCTGTGAAAACATCTTTGACCTGTGAAGTGCTACCCAAATGTAAGGTGGTATTTGTATTGTCTTTCCAACTCGACTGTACGCCTCACAAAGGCAAAACATCTGCTCTTACCACTTTCTATATCCCCAGGGTTTCACACTGTGCCCCACACACAGATGCACAATAAATGTTTCAATGCCAGTGCTGATGGCCAGTTTTGTCATTAGATCATCCCATCAAGACGTCATTTTCCAAGGGGTTAATTGTGACCCCTGTGCGTCTAGGCTGCTGAGACACAGCCCTCATTGTCCACATGGAATTCATGCTCTATTTCTGTGTGGTATAGATTGTAAGTTGCTAATGAGTTCAGTGGGCAAGAGAAGAAGGAACTTGAGTCGAGAAGGCTACATCTAATTAGGCAAAAGCATTGCAAGTCTGGAAAATGGCGTGGATGTGATGTCTATGGGGATTCCATTCTATTCTAGGCCCGGTACACACATTCCACCTCCCCTATCAAGTTTCCACTAAAGGCCGCTGTTCGATCTGTAGGAAAGAGATCTCAAGTGACAAATTAGGGCTGAAGAGAATTTAGGTCCCAGGACTGATCTGCCTGTGATGGGCAAGGCATTGTGAATACAAAAAGGAAATAGTCTCTACCTTGGAGGAGCTTACTGAGGGGATGCGTATGCAGGGACAAGTAAATGAAATATGTGCAAGGGAGAATTTGGTGGTCCAGGTGAGGAAAGCACTGAAACGGGACTATCAGAAGAGGCTCCATTTAGAAGCTGCTTTTTTTCCTGAGGCAATTGGGGTTAAGTGACTGCCCAGGGTCACACAGCTAGAAAGTGTTGTGTCTTGAGACCAGATTTGAACTCGGGTCCTCCTGACTTCAGGGCTGGTGCTCTATCCACTGTACCACCTAGCTGCCCCTAATTTAGAAGCTTCTTTATGAGGTGAGTTTTTTTTTTCTTTTTTCCAGTAGTAGTTTATTTTTTCAAATACACATAAAGAGAGTTTTCAGCATTTATTTTTGTAAGATGTATTCCAAATTTTTATCCCTCCCTTACCTCCGCCTTCCTCAAGACAGCAAGCAATCTGATATAAGTTAAACATGCCGTCCTTTTAAACATGTTTCCATATTCCTTGTGTTGTGCAAGAAAAACATTTTTAAAGCTTTTTATTTTCAAAACATGCACAGATAATTTTTCAACATTGACCTTTCCATAGCCTTGTGTTTCAGATTTTCCCCCTCCCCTAGATGGCAAACAATCCAATATATGTTGTACGTGTTAAAATATATGTTAAATCCAGTATGTGTAGACATTCATGCAATTCTCTGTACAAGAAAAATATGAAGTGAGTCTTGGCAAGAGCTAAACAGTCTAAGAATCCAGGGCACAACCATTAGCACGGGTGTCCTTCAAGGCTCTGTCCTGCATCCTCTTTTCCCTCTATATTTTTTCACTGGGTGAACCCATCAGCTTCCATAGATTTAATGTTCTCTGTGCAGATTATTCTTAGACCTTATTGAGCTTCAACCTTTCCGCTAACTTCCGGTCTGTCTCCCTTGCCTGGAATTCTCTCTCATTTCTGTCTTCTGACTTCAAGTCCCAGCTAGAATCCCACCTATGAAAAGTCTTTCCCAATACCCCTTAATGCTAGTACCTTCCTTCTGTCAGTTATTTCAAGTATATCTTGTTTGGCCATCCTTATTTTCATGCTTCTCCTCGATTAGACTTTGAACTCATTACAAGCAGGGATTTGTGGGGTTCCCCCCCCTCCATTTGAAATACTCATAAAATGTTGTTGACTGACTTAAGTAGAGATAAAGGTGAGAATGCAGACACAAGAAGCAAGAGGTGGAACATCACATAAAGGGAACAGTTCATCAAGAGCAGTCATGTGAAAGGAGACTGGAAAGATGGATTGTAACTAGAGTATAAGGAATTTAAATTGCAAGCGAAGAACTTAATTCTTTGGGGGTGGTGAAAAGCCAGTGAATTTTGAGCCGGTCAGTGATATGGTTGGGCTTATGCTTTAATTGGATCAATTTGACAACCATGTGAAGGACAGACTAGAAGAACAGATGAGAAGCCACTTATGGTCTGGTGGAAAAATGTAATAAAGACCTTAACTAGGGTAGAGGTCATGTAAATCGAGAGAAGCAGTTGGATGAGTATTGTGGAGGTAGATTAGTTAACTGATTGGCTATTACAGGATGGAAGAACTTGAATGAAAAACTTCAGTTGTATGAAACTAGTTACAACAGTTTCTCACAAGGGAAACAGCAATATCCTGGCAACGGTGGACGTCATCATGTTTAGCTACCAAAGGGTCAGAACTGACAGGTCACCATGAAAGCAGAACAGGCAGGCAACACCTGGCTGCTGACTATGACTAGGATGGAATACCTCTAATGCTAAGCCATCATTTGACCACCAGGGAGTCTGGTTGCTTCACCAAAGACCCTGAAATCAGAGTGCAATTCTCATTCAAGATGTACAGCAACTGTCAAGAATGCTGACTGATGGGTGTTCTGTATTGTGTTTTGTGTCAAGGCCCCCCCTTGAACTGTTGGTTTTTTCTCACGATCCTTAATATCTTTGGGTAATCAAAGGGAAACCATTCATTTTCCTTTTGTTTTCCTATACATTCCCCATGAGATCTAAGAAAAGGGGAAAAAACCCCAAAACTTTTGTTATCCTAACAATAGTACTCATAGTTTCCGCTTTCTCATGCCCTTAGTTTCTCAACTCCTTGCATTCTGGCTTCTTATGTTACCACTTAACTAAATCTAAACCCAATGGCCTTTTCTCAGTCTTTGCTTTTGACACTGTTGCCTATTCCCTATCCCTGCATCCTCTTCTCCATGGGTTTCCTGATCTTCCTCTCTGACTGTTCCTTCTCACTCTCCTTGGATGGGGTGATCATCTACATTCAGTCCCTTATGTGATGATGTCTCCCAGGGCTCTCTCTTGAACCTTCATCTACTCCCTCTATACTTTCTTAGTGACTTCATTGGATCATAGGTCTCAAGCTAGATGGAACCTCAGAGTCCACCTAGTTTAAGGTCCATGATACTGTGGTTTAAGAAAAAAATATGCTGATAACTCTATTTCAAGATGATTGGTTTCCTTTGTAACCCACTATAATTTTATGCATTTAAAAACATGATTCTGGAAAGGGATCCATAGACTTCCTTAGACTATCCAAAAGGGGTCCAGGACACAGAAAAGGTGTCTGCTCTAGTCCAATCCCATTTTTGAGGTGAAAAAACTTGAGGCCTAGGAAAGTAAACTGATTGGTCAAGGACATTCAGATAGTAAATATCAAAGGCAGGATTCAAACCTAGGTGTTTTGATCTCTGATCAGTATACTTCCCCTTGTACTTCACTGCTCATTGGTTCTCACAGGTCCAATTGTCATGTCGATATAGATGAATCTTAAATCTAAATCAGCACATTCTCATCACATTTCCACTTGAATACTCAAAGCCACAAGGAATACCCAAACTGAACCTATACAAAATAGAACTCATTAACTAAGCTGCTTCCCTACCACTTCCCACTTTCTTAACAATTCCTAAGTTGGAGAAGCGTCAGGAATAGTATAGAGCTGGAATTAGTGTCTTAAGGATTTGGCCAATCCTTAAAGTCTGCTTGGACAAGATACTTAAGCTAGGATTTTGAACCTCAGTTCCTCACCTACAAAATTAGGAAGATTGGTTTCTTCTGCCTTCAAATCTATGAGCCTACTTTCCAGTAAGAGTAGCATTACCCTCTCAGTCACACAGATTTCTAATTTTGGAGTCATCCCTGACTGTATTTTTTTCAGATAGTCATTGTCTCTCCCCCATCACCAACTGAAAAAACTCCTGCATTGGTCCTGTCCAGAATTTTTTAAAGCCTTAATCAGCATTCTGAGTTCATTATTTATCAGGAGGTGGGTAATATGGTGATCAGAGTTCCTAATTAGGTCTTTCAAAATAATTTTTCTTTATAACATTTTTGTAACTATTAATTATTCTCCTGGTTCTGCTTGCTTCTGCATCGGTTAATACAGTTCTTCCCAGGTTTCTCTGAAACCATCCTCTTTTTCATTTCTTACAGCACACACAAATATTCCCTTACACTCATACACCACAATTTGTCAGCTTTGCTCTAATGTACGGTCCCTCTGTTCCCAGTTGCCACCACAAAAAGAGCTCTCAGCTTGGCAATTAAAGCCATTTGCAGTTTGGCTCTGAGTTACTTGTATGCTCTCTTCCACTTTCCTTAGACTATCGCCCATGCCTAGCATGTACTCCATCCTCACCTCCACCTCTTAGAATTCTATGCACCTTCCAAGACATATGTGAAGGCTTCCCTGAATTCTTGTAAGTGTAAGTGCCCTTCTTCAGATGATCTCACATTTACTTAGGGTAAATGCATCCCACATCTCTACTCTCACCCCCTCTCAGGAGAACATACACTTTTTGAAGTCAGTTTTTCTTTTTCCCTGGCAGGGAGCAGGTGTGTAATAAAAACTCACTGAATTGGAAATTCCTGGCTATGGATGTCTAGGCTGCTAAGACTCCACTACCTGCCTAGTGTCTGTTAAACCACTTGCCACCCTGTTAACTTGGAAGTCCACTTTTAAAATCACAGGTACAAAAGGTACAATACAAGAGACGTTTATCTAATAAAGGTCTGGAAGTTTTAGTGGACAACAACCTCGATATGAGTCACCAGTCTGATGTGACTGGCAAATAGACTAACATCAAGAGAAGCAGAGTTGGGGGCAGCTAAGTGGCACAATAGATAGAGCACCAGCCCTGAATTCAGGAGGACCCGAGTTCAACTTTGGTCTCAGACACTTAACACTTCCTAGCTGTGTGACCTTGGGCAAGTCATCTAACCCCAATTGCCTCAGCAAAAAACAAAACAAAAAAAGCAGAGCTGCCAAGAATAAGAAGGTAATAATCTTTCTGAATTCTGCCTGCCCTGGGCAGATGACACCCAGAATAAAATGTTCGGTGACTTCTGGGCACTATAGTTTAAGAACATTACCTCTTTTCTGAACACTGCAGCTTATCAACAGGGGTGATGAACTGTCTTGAGTTCATGCTCCTATGTCATAAGAAAATTAGGTGAAGGAACTATGAATGTTAAGCCTAGGGTATGAGAAGCTTAAGAAGGATGAAAAGGTGGCAATCAAACACAGTAACTTTTCAAGTAGTTGAAGAATTGTAGTGTGGAAGAGGAAATGGAATCGAAGAAGAAGCAATGGGCTAATTTAAGTTTGATGATTTAGGTTAGGAAAGTATCCTAACCTACAGAGCTGTCTCAAAGTGGAATGGGCCACCTGGAAAGATGTCGAGTTAATTCTGGCTGGAGGTCTGCAAGCGCTAGATGACAGTTGTAGGCAATGCTGGATGTTCCTTTGGATTAGAATTGATGGCCATTGAGGCCCCTTCCGACCAAAATGTTGAGATTTTTAAATTAGGATTGTGATTTGTATTCATAAAAGAAGTGTGCAATAAGAATGAAATCACAGATCCTTTAAGTATGAAATATATCAGTTCAGCAAGTACACACTCTGTGCCAAGGGACTGGGGACACAGAGCCAAAAATGAAATAGACTCTGCTCTCAATGATATTATATTCTAACCCAAGCAGAAAGGTATACATATGGAACAGAACATAACTTGAATACAAGATAACCTTGGGGATTGGGAAAGCACTGGCAGCTGAATCGTCTGGGAAAGGCCAAATTCTTATGAAGAGTGGATAGCTTGAATTGAGTCTCGAAAGAACCCAGGAATTCCAAGAGGCAGAGATAAGTAGAGAAAGCATTTCAGGCCTGGGGAAGCAGGCAGTGCAAAGGCACCAAAATTACCAAGACATCATCCCATAAGGGACATCAAAGAGACTGGACCGTAGGCTACGTAGAATAAAATGGAAGAAGACTGGAAAGGTAGATTCATTTGAAGAGCTTTACATGCCAAGCAAAGGAGTTTATATTTGATCCTGGAGGTGATGGGGGCCCACTATAATTTAGTGAGTGTGGGATGATGTGATCTGATCAGACCTGATCTTGAGGAAAATCACAGACAGCTGTGTAGAGGATAAATTGAAGTGGAGAGAGCGAGCAACTTGAGAAACAGTTAAAAGGTTATTTCATTTGTTCAATTGAGAGGTAATGAGGGCCTGAACTAGGATTGTGGCTATGTGAATGTAGAGAAGGATCATATCTGAGAGATGTTATAGAGGTAGAAAAGACAAGATTTGGCAACTGGTTGAATAGATAAGTTAAATGACAATTAGCTGAGAATGACACTGAAGTTGTGAATCTAGATAACGAAGGATAATGATATCCTTGATAGAAATCAGGAAGTTCTGGAGAAGTGTAGGGATTTTTTAGAATGAGTTCTGTTTTTGACATGTTAATGATGCTTATGGGATATCCAGATGGCCTAGTGAATAGGATGCTGGGCCTGGAGTCTAGAAGAATCCTTTTCCTGAGTTCAAATCTGGATTGGTTTGCCATATACTGAAGTGGTTTGTCAATTCCTTCTGCAATTCATTTTACAGATGAGAAATTAAGGCAAATAGGGTAAAGTGACTTGCCTAGGGTCACGTAGCTATTAAGTGTTTGAGACCAGATTTGAACTTAGCAAGAGGAGTCTTCCTGACTCCAGGCCCAGTACTCTACCCACCGTGCCACCTAACTGTCCTGCCTAAAGGATAGCATTCACTGCTCATTGGTTATTCTGTAAGGCTGTTGACTCTTGTTGACTTCACACTCCGCTAAAATTCCTAGATTGTTTTTAATGGAACTCTTATCTACCCATATTTCCCATCTTTTCTTGTGAAGTTCTAGTTTTTTAAAAATTCAGGTATCAAACTTTTCATCTGTTCTTATTCAATTTCATCTTATTCAATGTGGCCTATTCTACCCTGCCAAGATTTTTCCTGATCCTTCCAGCTAACATTTTAGCTCCCTCTCCAAGATCCATGCTTTTTGTATATTTGATAAGCATGCCATCTATGTATCTTCCAAGTCAGTGATAAAATATTGGCACGGTCACAGAGCCAAAGACCCTATGACCCTCCAATAGAGACCTCCTTCCAAGTTGACATAAAAGCATTTGTTAATGGTAACTCTTTGGATCTGGCCATGCAATCAAATCTGAAACTATATAACTCTACCTCTTTCTATTCTATTTTATATAAAAGCATATGGAAGAAGTTCTTATTACATCTCACCAAAAAACCTTCCCCAAGTGGGGGCCAAATCACTGCAGAAAGATTTCCCAGGCATTTCATCTAAGAGTTTTCAGTCAAATGCTCAATAAGTATATAAATACTCAAATAAATACACATGCAAAATAAAAAAAAAAAAGAATATGGAAGAGAACAAGACAGAGGAATAGGTATTTTTTGAAATCTCTCCAAAATAAGAATTACACACAAAAGTAAAGCAATTTCAATTGTCTCCACAGTCTAAGACAGTGGTGTCGAACTCAAACAGAAACAGTGCCACCAAACCTATATAGAAAGATTCCTACAGATGCACATTAACTTAGAAAACTATATGATAGCATGTCTATGTTCTACTGTTTTTTAAATTTTGTTAAATATTTCCCAATTACATTTTAA
Source organism: Myrmecobius fasciatus (assembly GCA_023553655.1). Lineage (NCBI taxonomy): Eukaryota > Metazoa > Chordata > Mammalia > Dasyuromorphia > Myrmecobiidae > Myrmecobius > Myrmecobius fasciatus. Next base: position 269,942 of record JAJPUD010002635.1, read on the forward strand.
TATGGTTTGGGCAGCACTTAGAAATGTTGCTACATGGGCCAGTGTGCTTCATATTTAATATCTCTGGTCTAAGACATCTAGAATCCTAATGAGATAAAAACAGCTAACAGCAACAACACCAATGGCAGAGAGACTTTGGAGATTTCTTTCTACAGTTCACAGGAAGATAAGACTAAAAATAGAACTTAAATGGAAGAAGTGATGGTATTGGAACAGGCATGGACTAAACTTCACAATACCCTACCTAGGGGAAATTAATGTGTTTTATGGGGTTAAACTGCAAAAAGGCAAGGTACATAAAAGGAGAAGGGCAGAAGAAGGTAGAAGAGAGTATGTGATGTACTCTAATTAAGTCAGTGGTAAGCAGTGGAGGGAAAATAACTGATATAGTCTCTCAGGAAGAAAAGTGGTCTAGGAGAGTGAGTATAACAAAGGGAGGAATTGAAATGGGAGAAAAGAAAGAGGATAAAATCTCCATTCAGTGGTAGGAGGGGGTCCTCCTGAAATGCACCCATGAGGATAGAGGTAAGCATAATGGGAGATGGGAAACTTACAGTAGTTATAATCTACTGGACTTTGATGCTTAGCTAGATCACTCATCCTCCCTCAGGAAAAGGGGAACCAGAGCTCCTAGGGACAACTAATATCTGAAAGAAAGTGGGGCATGGACTCAGAGAGGAGATTCCATTAAATGGAGGGAAACATGATCATGGGGAAGGCAAAGGGTAGTAATGAACCGCACAATTAGGGGCAAGAAAAGTTCTGTCATGAGGCAGAACTTCTAACCTCTCTATTGCCTGCATAAATTAAAATTTGTGAGCCTGAAGAACAACAAGAAAAAGAAGAGGCCAGGGATCAAGATCTACAAAACAATAAATTTAGAAAAGGAAACTCAAAACAGGTACCTTAGAAGATTTGGTTCCATGAGGAATACAGAATAAAGGAATAAAGACCATAATTTAAAGAATAAAAGTCCATAATAGGTATAAAGGAAAGAAAATTGTTAGAATAAAGGAAGGTAATCTTGTTTTTAGAAGAAGGCATCAAAAAATGAAAAAAACAAAAACAAAAACCAACAAACAATAAAACAAGTTGAAGGGTTGGATGGCGGCAGAGCAGATTTTGTTTATCTAACAGAAAAAAGGGAAGGATTAGCTAACTAGCTAAAAAGAAGATGAATAAGTTAAGCCAAACATCAAAACTAGGGGAAAGGCTGACAAACAAGAAGGGAAGAAGGTTTGAGAGTGAGAAGGAAGAGAGCCTATTGGAATAGGATTGTCTTGTGGTGGATTAAACAAAAATAACTGAAAAGGTAAAATACCATCTTTACAGAGGAACCAAAAAATTGCTAAATTCGGGGGAACAACAATATTAGAGACAGATGGAGGAAAATATTGTCTTTAAATGTATGGAATTTTTACAAAAATTGGCCATGTGTCAGAATATAGAGATGTAAATAAATCTTAAAAATGCAAAAATAATAAATACATGTTTTATAGACTATTATGCAATAAAATGGCAATCAATTCAGGGAACATGAACAACAACAACAACAAAATCAGACCTAATGGAGACTTAACAATGAAATAGTAATGAGTGGCTCAAAGAACAAATCATAGAAACAGTAATTCTATGAGAAAAAATGATCATGATAAAACAACATATCAAAATGTCTGGGATGCAATTGAAGCAGTCCTAAGGTGAAAATTTTTATTCCTAAGAACACAGAGTAAAAAAAAATAGAAATGGTGCATTTTTAGAAGTTAGAAACCAATAAATCTAAAATAAGCACAAAAGAGGAGATATTAAAAATTAGGGGAGAAATAGATAAACTGGAAACAAAAAAGGTTATGGAAACTATATACAAAATTAAAAGCTGATTATTTGAAAAGTCTAACAGAATTGAGCAATCCTTAGAGTTAAAAAGAAGAGATACAAAATCAAGTCAACAAAATAGCCAACAATCAAGATGGAATCACAATAAATCCAGAAGATAATTTTAATTATCGGAACCTACAATACATATTTACATGCTAACAAAACTGAGAACACAAAAGAAATGAGAATACTTTCAAAAATATAATAGTCTTTCTAACAAGAATTACAGCTACCTTGGTAAGCTGTAAAGGAGGTTCCAAAGGAGAGGAAAGGTAGAAGAAACTTCCTGGTCCTAATGAATTCACAGAAGAATTCAAACTTTCAAAGAGAAAAATTACCAATTATGCACAAATTATTATTATTGGCAAGTAACATGGCTTATCCCAGAGTCACACAACTAGTTGAGTATCAATTATCTGAATCTTGATTTAAACTCAGGTCCTCCTGACTAGGTCTGGTGCTCTATCCATTGCATCACCTAGTTTTCTCACATATTCTCCAAAATTGAGAAAGAACTCTACTAGACTCCTTTTGTGAGACAAATATAGAAAAGGAAGATCTTTTGGATCTCAAACTCTATTATAAAGCAGTAGTCATCAGAATCATTTAGTATTGTTTGAAAAATAGAGGAGTAAAACAATGGAGCAGACTAGAAAAGGAAGAATCATAAACAATGGAACTTAATGATCTCATATTCAATAAACCAGAAGACAAATTACTTGAGAAAGCACTCCTTTTTTGTTAAAAACTGATGGAAAGCCTAGGAAGTAATCTGGCAGGAATTAAGCTTGGACTAAGACCTTACACAAAATTCCACAATAAATCTAAATCAACATAAGAGGTTCCCCCCCCCAAAAAAAATGGTTATATTTTCATTTCTTTAAATAATTCCCACTTACATTTGTTTTTTTTTTAAATTCATTTTTTTTCCAATTTTGGAATTTAGTACTCCCATCCTGCCATCCCTCCCCCACCCATTGAGAAGTCAAGCAAAATAATGTCAATTCTACATGTGAAGTAATGTCAAACTTATTTCTATATTAGTCATGTTGCCAAGAAATAATGACAACAACAGATACACACAAAAATGCAAGAAAAATAAAATGAAAAAAAAAATGATGCTTCAATCCGCACTTAGAATTCATTACTTCTCTCTCTGAAGGTGGGTAACACATTCCATCATGGATCCTTTGGAATCTTCTGGGATCATTGCTGAAAATAGCTAAATCATTCACAGTCGATAATACAATACTGTTATCACTGTGTACAGTGTTCTGGTTCTGCTCACTTCACTTTGCATCAGTTCATATAAGTCTTCCCAGGTTTTTCCAAAACTGCCCCCTTCATTATTTCTTCTGGCACAGTCATACCCTATCACATTCATAACGCACAGCTTGTTCACTTATTTCTCAGTTGATGAGAATCCCCTCAATTTCCAATTCTTGGTCATCACAAAAAGAAATATATTTGTACATATCGGTCCTCTACCCTGTCTTTTTCTTGTATATCTTTGGGATACATTCCTAGTAGAGGTGCTGCTGGGTTAAAGAGAATGCACAATTTTATGGTCCTTTGAGCATGGTTCCAAATTACTTTCCAGGATGGTTGGACCAGTTCACAACTCCATCAACAATGCATTGGTGAAATAGATACATGAGTTTAATATTACATATCATACCATAAAAATGTCAGAAGAAGCTCATGTAGCTTTCACAGCTGTGGGTGGGTAAGATTTATATTCTGGGGGGGCAATTGGGGTTAAGTGACTCCCCTATGATCACATGACTGATAAGTATTTGAAGATGGATTTTTCTCTCCCTTTAAAAATTTATTAGTTTTTGACATTTACTTTTATTAGCATTAGATTTTCATTTTTTCTCCTTCTTTCCTCTCACCCTTCCCCAAGGTGTCAAACAATGTGATATAGGTATACATGTACAATCATATTAAACATATTTCCATCTTAGTCATATTGTGAAAGAAGAATCAGAACAAAAGGGAAAAACCATGAGAAAGAAAAAACAACAAAATGAAAATAGAATGTTTCAATCTGCATCCATACTCTAGTTCTTTCTCTGGATTTATCATCATGAGTCTTTTAGAATTGTCTTAGATTAAAAAAAAAAAAAAAAGAATTGTCTTAGATCAAGGCAAGATGACAGAGTGAAGGAAGGGACTAGCCTGAGCTCTTCCCCAAACCTCTCCAAATACCTTTAAATAATAACTAAACAAAGTTTGGAGCATCAGAATCCACAAAAAAGGAGTGGAACAATTTTTCTAGCCAAAGGCATCTTGGAAGGTTGGCAGGAGGGGTCTGTTACAGTGGGGTAAGTCTGGAGTGCAGTCGTGGTCCCAGGAAACGGTGGAGTCTCTGAATCGCAGCAGTGGCTGTGATCTCCAGACTTCTCAGTCCACAAATGCCAAAGACGACTTGGAAGATGTGCGAGAAAGGTTTGGGGTCAACAGTGGTGGCAGCAGCACTACAGCAGCAACATTGTAGACTTCTGGAGATCTCAGCACTCAGGTAAGTGGGCTGAACAGCTGGTTAGAGAGATTTCTGGGGCCCCTTTGCTGGCATTGTGGCAGGACTTGTTGCTTTGCTTATACTTGGATCTGAGTAGCATGCTGGCTCACTGTAGAGGTCCTTAGAAGGATCTCTAAAAACTGCTGCACAAGAGTAGGACATTACACCCTCCACCCTGAAACAGAGCCCTACTTTAACAAAGAGTTAAAAGCTAAGTAATAGGCTGGGGAAATGAGCAAAGAAAAGAAAAAGATTCTGACCGTAGAAAGCTATTATGGTGACAAGGAGATCAAAATACACACTCAGGAAACGACAAAGTCAAAACTCTTACATCCAAAGGCTCCAAAAAATAAGAATTAGTCTGAAACCATGAAAGAGCTCAAAAGGGATTTTGAAAATCAAGTAAGAGAGGTAGAAGAAAAATTCGGAAGAGAAATGAAAGGGATGCAAAAGGAAATACAAAAAGCTATTGAGAAGAATGCCTTAAAAAGAAAAATTGGCCAAATGGGAGAGGAGGTACAAAAGCTCACTGAGGAAAAGAATTCCTTAAAAATTAGAATTGAGAAAATGAAAGCTAATGACTTTATGAAAAATCAAGATACAATAAAGCAAAACCAAAAGAATGAAAAATAGTTAAGTATGTGAAATATCTCATTGGAAAAGCAATTGAGCTAGAAAATAGATCTAGGAGAGAGAATTTGAAAATTATTGGCCTACCTGAAAGCCAGGATCAAAAAAAAAGAGCCTAGACATCATTTTTCAAGAAATTATCAAGGAAAACTGTTCTGATATTCTAGAACTAGAGGATCAAATTGAAATTGAAATAACCCATCCATCAGCTCCTAAAAGCAATCCCAAGATGAAAACCCTCTGGAATATCATAGCCAAATTCCAGAACTCCCAAGTCAAGGAGAAAATATTGCAAGCAGCCAGAAAAACAAAAACAAAAACAAAAACAATTCAAGTATAGTGGAGTCACAGTCAGGATAGCAGCTTCAACACCAAAGGATCAGAGGGCTTGGGATATGATATTCCAGAGAGCAGTGGAGCTAGGGTTATAACCAAGAATCACTTATCCAGCAAAAAAGAAAAAAAAATGAGTGTAATCCTTCAGGAGAAAAGGTTGATATTAAATGAAATAGAGTATTTTCAAGCATTTGTGATGAAAAGACCAGAGCTGAATAAGAAAATTTGATTTTCAAATACAAGGACTCAGGAGAAGCATAAGGAAGTAATCAGGAAAGGGATATCATAAGGGAGTTAACAAGGTTTATATGTTTACATTCCTACATGGAAAGATGATACTTGTAACTCATAAGAACTTCCTTGTTATTATTGTAGTTAGAAGCAATATATAGACAGAGAGCACATTTAATGCCTAAAAAATTAAATTAAGGGATGAGAGGGCAATACACTGGAAGAAAGGGAAAGGGAGATGTGAAATAGTGTAAATTATCTGCCATAAAAAGACAAGAAAAAGCTTGGAGGGGAAGAGGAAATAATACTACTACTACTAGGCATGAATCTCAAAAGAGATTTTTTTTTTAAAGGAAAAGAACCTATATGTAGAAAAATATTTATAGCAGCTCTTTTCTCAGAACAAATAATTGTAAATTGAGGGTGTAATGCCAGAGAAACTGAGGCAAGACAGAGATTAGGGTTTTTAATATTTTAATAGTGGAGAATTTGGAAGCCATGGCCAGGCAGCTGAATGGGACTTTTGTCTCAAAGTATCGTCTCAAAGTATCCAGCAATGCGCAAGTAATTCCAAAGACTTTTATAGGGCTCTAGTGATCAGGGAAACAAAGGCAAGGGCGGGGGGTGGGGCAGAGCACTGGGTTAGTGGAAATTCCAGGAAGGACCATAACTTTTTAATTCTGACAGGTTGGGGGTGAAGAAGGAAGGATCATAAATTCTGATAAGAAAGTGGTTGAGCAGGACTTTGGGAGTCTGGGCCAGGAGATACCCAAGTAATTTGGAAATAAGCCATCTGGAATTGTATGACTCTGTGGAAGGCTGGAGTGGCCAGAACTCCCAGCCCTAATTATCTCAGTCCTAATAACCAGGGGTGGGGTTGCCACCAGGGAAACTGAGGCAGAACAATTCAGGAAAACTGAGTTATTACAATTCAGAGAAACTGGGGCATAACCCATCAATTGGGGAATGGCTGCATAAATTGTTGTACATGATTATGATGGAATATTATTTTTCTATAGGAAATAAAGAACAGGATACAGAATTTCTTCATGAGCTCAGACAACTGTCTATATAGTAAGATCAAAGTTTTGGGATGATTGGCTGTGATCCAAGACTACTCTGAAGAACTTAAAATGGAAAAAAAAAATCCACTGTATCCAAATAAAATTTGCAACATTCATTTGTTTTCAATTGTCTTTTTTCTTGAGGGGTTGGGGGGGGGGGGGGGGGAATTTCGGGGGGGGGTGCAATGTAACTTTTATGGAAATGTTTTGCATAACTGCACATGTGCCTTCCTCAAATGGGGGTGTGGGGAATAAGGGAGAGAATCTGGAATTCAAAGTTTTAAAAACAAGTGTAAAAATCGTTTTACATGTAACTGTGGAAAATATAATTGTCTTAGATCATTGTATTGCCGAGAAGAGCAAAGTCTACTGAAGTTAATCGTCCACATGGTGTTTCTGTTACTGTGTACAATATGCTCTTGGTTCTGCTCACTTCGTTCAGCATTTGTTCATGTAAGCCTTTCCAGGTTTTTTTTTTTCTGAAATCTGCCTGTTCATCATTTCTTACAGTACAATAGTATTCCATATATTAATTTACCACAACCTGTTTAGCCCTTCCCCAAGTGATAGGCATTCCCTCAGTTTCCAATTCTTTGTCACCACAAAAAGAACTGTTATAAACATTTTTGTACCTGGAGATCCTTTTCCCTTTTTCTGTGATCTCTTTGGGATACAGACTTAGTAAAGGTATTGCTGGATCAGAGGTTATGTACAGTTTGATGATAACCCTTTGAGCATAGTTCCAAATTATTTTCCAGAATGGTTGGATCAGTTCACAATTCCCCCAACAGTGCATTAGTGTTTCAATTTTCTAAGAGATATATTCTTAACCTTACAAGGGATAGAGGCAGTTTCAAAAGCTAAAATAGATACTTTGGTTACACGAAACTCAAATCTATGCATGAAGTTAACATACCTAGAATAAGAAGGAAATTGAGGGAAAAACTCTTTATAATGATTCTTTTGGTAGGAAAAAGGCTTGGAATCCAAGATATCAAGTGTTCCAAAAGTATTAATTCCAAAGGGACAAAGGTTTTTGAGACATAAAGTATAAATAGCATATATATGTATATGTATGTATGTATGTACATATGTATATCATACTCATATGTTATTGTCCAGTCAATTGAGTCATATTTGACTCTTTGTGATCCTATTTGGAGTTTTCTTGGCCAAGATACTGGAGTGGACTCTGTTAATCGCTGGGAATACAAAGAAAAGCAAAAGACAGTCCTTGCATTCAAAGAGCTCTCAGACTAATGGGGAAGACAACATGCAAACAGCTAAATGCCAACAAGATCCAGAGAAGATCAGTCAACAGTAGGAAAACACTTGAATTAAAGGGGATTGAGAAAGGCTTCCTGGAAAACATGGGATTTTAACTGGGATTTGAAAGATTTCAGGGAAGCCAGGAGGCAGAAATGAGGAAGGAGAGCATGAGGGACAGTCAGTAAAAATGCCCAGTCTGGAGATGGAGGATCTTGTGTGAACAACGACCAGAAGCCCAGAGTCACTGCATTGCAGTGCACAGAAGGGAGGGGAGTCTAAAGCATAAGAAAACTGGAGAGGTAGTGAAGGAAAGTTATGAAGGGCTTTGGCAAAGGATTGAATCTATAAATAATAGGGGGTCACTGGAGTTTAGTGTATGTATCTGTGTGGGTGTGTGTGAGAATGAAGTTCCTCAACTAAGGGAACTCTGAACCTCCCTCACCCCCAGCCAAGGAGCACCTCCTCCAGCAAAGGGGCAAATTGATACTGAAAAAAAAAAGGCTAGGAGCTCCAGTATGAGTATAAAAGTCCTTTAATAATCATCTGGGTTACTTACCTAGGGACTGTTTGGGGCAGCTGCCAGATAATTCAATGGATCTCTGACCACTGCCATGCAGTCTTGGGTGGTGGCCAGACAACACAGTGGATCTCTGCAAAGATTTCAAAAAAATCCCATGGTAAATACTAATGCATTATTGGTAGATCCATGAAATGATCCAATCATTCTGGAGAGCAATTTGGAACCATGCCCAAAGGGCTATCAAACTGCATATCCTTTGACCCAGCAGTGTTTCTACTGGGCCTGTATCCCAAAGAGGTCTTAAAGGAAGGAAAGGGCCCCACATGTGCAAGAATGTTTGTGGCAGCCGTTTTTGTAGTGGCTAGAAACTGGAAACTGAATGGATGCCCATCAATTGGAGAGTGGCTGAATAAGTTATGGTATATGAATGTTATGGAATATTATTGCTCTGTAAGAAACGACCAGCAGCATGATTTCAGAAAGGCTGAACTGATGTTGAGTGAAATGAGCAGAACCATGTGGCAGCCCTTTTTGTAGTGGCAAGAAACTGGAAATTGAAAGGATGCCCATCAATTGGAGAATGGCTAAATAAATTATGGTATATGAATGTCATGGAATATCATTGTTCTGTAAGAAACAACCATCAGGATGATTTCAGAGAGGCCTGGAGACTTTCATGGACTGATGCTGAGTGCAATGAGCAGAACCAGGAGATCATTGTACACAGCAACAACAATACTATATATGATGATCAACTGGGATGGACTTGGCTCTTTTCAACAATGAGGTGATTCAAGGCAATTCCAATAGATTTGGGATGGAAAATTCCATCCACTTTCAGAGACAAATGTGGAGACTGAATGTGAATCAAAGCTTAGTATTCTCACTTTTTGTTGTTGTTTGCTCGTTGTTTTTTTTCTTGCAGTTTTTTTCTTCTTTTGATCTGATTTTTCTTGCACAACATGACAAATATGGAAATATGTTTAAAAGAATTGCACACATTTAAGCTTTTTCACATTACTTGCTGTCTTGAGGAGGGGAGAGGTAAGTGAGTGAAAGGAACATTTTGGAACAAAAAGTTTTACGTGAACTGTTCTGAAGCTCAAAAGGCTTTTTTGGAAGAGTTCAAAAAGAATCTTAAAAGAAAGATAGAAGAAAAATGGGGGAAAGAAATGAAAACTACACAGGAGGATTATTGAAAGCTTGGGAAGGGGGGGTGGAAGCACAGAAATTGAAGAACTACTTAAAAATAAATTTAATGAAATGGGGATTATATACTGAAAAAAACCAACTTCTTAAAAAATACATTTGTTGAAACAGAAAAAGAAAACAACTGCATAAAAAAATAGAAATGGTGAAGTGGGGAAAAATCCGCTGAAAAAAACTCCTTTAAAAGTGCAATTAGTCTGGGGCAGCTAGGTGGTGCAGTGGATAGAGCACCAGCCCTGAAGTCAGGAGGGCCTGAGTTCAAATCTGATCTCAGACACTTAACACTTCCTAGCTGTGTGGCCCTGAAAAAGTCACTTAACCCAATTGCCTCAGCCAAAAAAAAAAAAAAGTACAATTAGTCAAATGCAAAACAAGCTTTAAAAAAAAAAGCTAACTGAAGAAAATAATCATTAAAAATTATAATTGGACAAGTAAAAATGAATGACTCAATTAAGAATTGACATCAATGACATCAAGAATTGGTCAAACAAAATCCTTAAAAATGAAAAAAAAAAAAACAGAAGAAAATGTAATATATCTCATTGAAAAAACAATTTATCTGGAAAACAGATCCAGGAGAGACAATCTAACAATTATTAGACTACTTGAAACCCATGATGAAAAAGAGAGCCTGGAAAACATCTTTCTTTATTTTATCTTATTTTATTTTAATTTTTATTAAATTTTTTTTAAATTTTCAAAACATATGCATGGATAATTTTTCAACATTAACCCTTGCAAAACCTTGTGTTCTAAATTCCCTCCTTATCTCCATCCCCTCCCCTAGCTGGCAAGTAATCCAATATATGTTAAACATGTTACAAAAATATATGTTAAATCTAATATATGTATACATATTTATATAATCATCAAGCTGCACAAGAAAAAATCAGATCAAAAAGGAAAAAAATGAGAAAGAAAACAAAATGCAAGCGACAAAGACTGTGTTGTGATCCACATTCAGTTCCCACAATTCTCTCTCTTGATGGCTCTCTCCATCTCAAGATCATTGGAACTGGCCTGAATTACCTCGCTGTTGTAAAGAGCCACATCAGTCAGAATTGATCATCATACAATCTTATTGTTGCCGTGTATAATGATCTCCTGGTTGTGCTCATTTCGCTCAGCATCAGTTCATGCAAGTCTCTCCAGGCCTCTCTGAAATCGTCCTGCTGGTCGTTTCTTACAGAACAATAATATTCCATAATATTCATATACCATAACTTATTCAGCCATTCTCCAGTTGATGGGCATCCACTCAGTTTCCAGTTTCTTGTCACCACAAAAAAGGCTGCCACTTTAGCCCATGTGGGCTGGACAACATCTTTCAAGAGATCATCAAGGAAAACTGAACTAGAAACAGAAAGTAAAGAAAGAACCAGAAAATTAGAACCAGAGAGTAATAATCATTGAATGAATTCACCAATCACCTCCTTAATGAGGCCCCAAAATGAATAAAAATGAAAAAAAAATGAGATTCCAAAGAATATTGTAGCTAAATTTAAGAATTATCGGGTTAAGGAGAAAATACTACAAGCAACCAGAAAGAAACAATTCAAATATCTAGGAGCCACAATTAGGATTACACAGGACCTAGGAGCTTCCATATTAAAGGATGGCGTGGAATACAGTATTCAGGAAGGCATAGGATCTTGCATTGCAGCCAAGAATCAACTACCCAGAGAAATTAAGCATTGCCTTCCAGGGGAAAAGATGGACATTGAATGAAATAAGGGATTTTCAATCATTTCTGATGAAAAAGACCATAGCTGAACAAAAAAATTGATCTTCAAATATAAGACTCAAGAGAAGCATAAAAAGGTAAAAAAGGAAGAAAAAAAAAACCTATGTTTTTTAAAGGTTAGCGGGGGAAAGCAACTAAGTTTTTAAAGGTTAAAATGTTTACATCTGCACATGGGAAGATAATACTTGTAACTCTCAAGAACTGTATCTTTGTCAGGGTAGTTACAAGGAGTATACTTTAGTCAGAGGGTGTAGGTATAAATTGACTTTAATGTAATGTTATAAAAAGAAATTAGGGGTGAAAAAAAGGATTGTACTGGGAGAAGAGGAAAGAAGATAAAATGGGGTAAATTGTGTCACATGAGGCATAAAAGACCCACTAGAATTGAGGGAAAGAAGGGAGGAGGATAAGCATTGTTCAAACCTAAATATCATTTGATTTGGCTCAAAGAGGGAATAACATACATATTTAGTTTGGTATAGACATTTGTCTCACCCTATGAGGAATTAGGAGAGAAAAGGGGAAAGGAAAGGGAGACTGACAGAAGAGAGGGCAGAAGCAGAAGGGAAAAGGAATAAGAAAGAAGATGGGGCTGAAAAAGGGAGGGCAGATTGAAGGAGGTGGTAGTTAGAAACAAAACACCGGTGAGGAGGGAAAGGATGAAAGGAGAGAGAAAAGTATAACCTGGAAAAAATGGGATGGCAAGAAAAAGAGTTAGCAATCTTTTTTTTTATTATTTTTTATTAAAGCTTTTTATTTGCAAAACACATGCATGGGTAATTTTTCAACATTGACCCTTGCAAAACCTTCTTTCCAAATTTTTCCCTCTTTCCCCCCACCCCCTCCCCTAGATGGCAGGTAGTCCAATACATGTTAAATATGTTAAAATATATCATAAATCCAATATATGTATACATAATTTTACAGTTATCTTGCTACACAAGAAAAATTGGCTCAAGAAGGAAAAAACTGAGAAAGAATACAAAATGCAAGCAAACAACAACAGAGAGTGAGAATGCTCTGTTGTGGTCCACACTCAGTTCCCACTGGCCTCTCTCTGGGTGTGTATGGCTTTTTTCATCCCTGAGCAATTGGAACTGGTTTGAAACATCTTATTGCTGAAGAGAGACACGTCCATCATAATTGATCATTGCATAGTCTTGTTGTTGCCGTGTATAATGATTAGAGTTAGTAATCTTAACCGTGAATGTGAATGGGATATAAACTCTTCCATAAAACAGAAATAGATAAGGGCAGCTAGATGGTACAGTGGATAGAATGCCAGCTCTGAAGTCAGGAGGACCTGAGTTCAAATACAGCGTCAGACACTTAATACTTCCTAGCTGTGTGACCCTAGGGAAGTCACTTAACCCCAAATTGCCTCAGCAAAACAAAACAAAACAACAAAAATAAAACAAGCAGATAACAGAGTGGATTAAAAGCTAGAATCATACAATATGTTGTTTACAAGAAACACATTTGAAGCAATAGATACATAGAGAGAAAAGGTAAAAGACTAAAGCAGAATATATTATGCTTCAGCTGAAGTAAAGAAAAAATCAGACATAGCGATCCTGATCTCAGATCAAGCAAAATAAAAAATAAATCTAATTAAAAGAGATAGGAAAGGACACTACATCTTGCTAAAAAGTGTCATAGTAATGAAGTAATATCAATACTAAACATATATGTACCAAGTGGTATAACATTCAAATTCTTAGAGAAGAATTTAAATGAGATGCAAGAAGAAACAGATAGCAAAATTATACTAATGGGGATTTCAACTTCTCTCTATCAGAACTAGATAAATCTAGCCACCAAACAAACAAGAAAGAAGCTAAGGAGGTGAATAGAATTTTAGAAAAGTTAGGTATGATAGACCTCCGGAGAAAATTGAATGGGAATACAAAGAAATATACTTTTTTCTCAGTGATACATGGCATGGACACAAAAATTGACCATGTATTAGGGCATTAAAAACTTCACAACCAAATGCAGAAAGGCAGAAATAGTAAATGCATCTTTTTTAGATCATGATGCAATAAAAATCACATGCAATATAAGGCCAGGAGAAAATAGACCAAAAGTTAATTGGAAATTAAACAATCTAATCCTAAAGAATGAATGGGTGAAAGAGCAAATCATAGACACAATCAATTTCATCCAGAAGAATGACAATAATGAGACAACATACCAAAATGTGTGGGATACGGCCAAAGTAGTTATAAGGGTAATTTTATATCTCTAGATGCTTACTTGCATAAAATAAAGAGAAGATCAATGAATTGGGCTTACAATTAAAAAAGCTGGAAAAAGAGCAAATTTAAAACCCTCAATTAAATACCAAATTGGAAATTCTCAAAATAAAAGGGGAGATTAATAAAATTGAAAATAAGAAAACTATTGAATTAATAAATAAAACTAAGTTGGTTTTATGAAAAAAAAAACCAACAAAATAGCTAAGCCTTTAGTTAATTTGATTAGAAAAAGGAAAGAGGAAAATCAAATTGTTCGTCTCAAAAATGATAAGGGAGAACTTTCCACCAATGAAGAGGAAATTAGAGCAATAATTAGGAGTTATTTTGTCCAACTTCATGGCAACAAATGTGATAATCTAAATGAAATGGAGGAATATCTACAAAAATATAGACTGGCCAGGTTAACAGAAGAGGAAATAAATTATTTAAACAGCCCCATTTTAGAAAAAGAAATAGAACAAGCTATTAATCAACTCCCTAAGAAAAAATCCCCAGGACCAGATGGATTTACATGTGAATTCTACCAAACATTCAAAGAACAATTAACTCCAATATCATATAAACAATTTGAAAAAATAGGGAAAGAAGGTGTACTACCAAATTCCTTTTATGACACAGACATGGTACTGATACCTAAACCAGGCAGGACGAAAACAGAGAAAGAAAATTATAGACCAATCTCTCTAATGAATATTGATGCAAAAATCTTAAATAAAATATTAGTAAAGAGATAACAGAAAATCATCCCCAGGATAATGCACCACGACCAAGTAGGATTTAGACCAGGAATGCAGGGCTGCTTCAATATTAGAAAAAACTATTAGCATAATTGACTATATCAGTAACAAATTAACAAAAATCATATTATTATCTCAATAGATGCAGAAAAAGCATTTGATAAAATCCAACACCCATTCCTATTAGAAACACTAGAGAGTATAGGAATTAATGGACTTTTCCTTAAAATAGCCAGTTGCATCTATTTAAAACCATCAGCAAGCATCATATGTAATGGGGACAAACTGGAACCATTCCCAGTAAGATCAGGAGTGAAACAAGGCTGCCCACTGTCACCATTACAATTTAATATTGTATTAGAAATGCTAGTTTTGGCAATAAGAGAAGAAAAAGAATTTAAAAGAAGTAGAGTAGGTCATGAGGAAACCAAATTATCACTCTGCAGATGATATGATGGTATACTTAGAGAACCCTAGAGACTCAACTAAAACACTGTTAGAATTAATCCACAACTTTAGCAAAGTTGCAGGATACAGAATAAATCCACATAAATCAGCAGCATTTTTATACATCACTAACAAAATCCAAGAGCAAGAGATACAAAGAGAAATTCCGTTTAAAATAACTGTCGATAGTATAAAATATTTGGGAATCTATCTCCCAAGGGAAAGTCAGGAATTATATGAACACAACTACAAAACACTTTCGACACAAATAAAGTCAGCTCTAAACAATTGGAAAAATATTAAGCTCTCTTGGATAGGTTGAGCGAATATAATAAAGATGACAATACTACCTAAACTAATCTATTTAAAAAAATAACAACAAAATTCATCTGGAAGACCAAAAGGTCAAGAATTTCAAGGGAATTCATGGGGAAAAAAAAGCAAATGAAGGTGGCCGAGCTGGGCCAGATCTAAAACTATATTATAAAGCAGAGGTCATCAAACCCATTTGGTACTGGCTAAGAAACAGAGAAGTCAATCAATGGAATAGGTTAGGTTCACAGGACAAAATAGTCAATGACTATAGTAGTCTAGTGTTTGACAAACCCCAGATTTTAATATAAGAATTTACTATTTGACAAAAACTTCTGGGAAAATTGGAAACTAGTATGGCAGAAACCAGGCATTGACAGACACCTAACACTGGATACCAAGATAAAGTCGAAATGGGGTCATGATTTGGACATAAAGAGTGATATTATAAGCAAATTAGAAGAACATAGGATAATTTGTCTCTCAGCAGACCTGTGGAGGAGGAAGGAGTTTGTGACCAAGGAAGAACTAGAGATCATTATTGATCACAAAATAGATAATTTTGATTATATTAAGTTAAAAAGTTTTTGTACCAGCAAAACTAATGCAGACAAGATTAGAAGGAAAACAATAAACTGGGAAAACATTTTTACATTCAAAGGTTCTGATAAAGGTCTCATGTCTAAAATGTAGAGAGAATTAACTCAAATTTATAAGAATTTAAGCCATTCTCCAATTCATCAATGGTCAAAGGATGTGAACAGACAATTTTCAGATGAAGAAATTGTAACTATTTCTAGTCATATGAAAAAGTGCTCTAAATCACTATTGATCAGAGAAATGCAAATCAAGACAACTCTGAGATGCCACTACACACCTGTCAGTTTGGCTAAGATGACAGGAAAAGATAATGATGAATGCTGGAGGGGATGTGGGAAAACTGGGACACTGATACATTGTTGGTGGAACTGTGAACGGACCAACCATTCTGGAGAGCAATTTGGAACTGTGCATACCCTTTGATCCAACAGTGTTTCTACTGGGTCTGTATCCCCAAGAAAACATAAAAGTGGGAAAAGGACCCATATGTGCAAAAATGTTTGTAGCATCCCTTTTTGTAGTGGCAAGTTAATGAATGGATGAACAAGTTATGGTATATGAATGTAATGGAATAATAATGTTCTGTAAGAAATGATGAGCAGGCTATTTTCAGAAAAGCCTGGGAGGACTTCCATGAACTGGTGCTGAGTGAAGTGACCAGAACCAAGAGAACATTGTCCACAATAATAACAAGATTATGTCATGATCAACTGTGATATAATTGTCTCTTTTCAACAATAACGTGATTCAAGGCAATTCCAATAGACTTGGAATGAAAAATGCTCTCTGTATCCAGAGAGAGAATTGTGGTGACTGAATATGGATTGATGCATAGTATTTTCACCTTTTTTGTTGTTTGCTTGTGTTTTTTCCCTTTTGATCTGATCTTTATGACAGGATAAATATGAAATATCTTTAAGAGAATTGTACAATTTAACCTTTATCAGATTGCTTGCTGTCTTGGGAAGGGGGGAGATAAGTGAGTGAGGGAGAAAAATTGGGACCACAAAGTTTTACAAAAGTGAATGTTGAAAACTATCTTCACATGTATTTGAAAAAAACAAAATACTATTATTAAAAAAAGTTACTCAGAACCATGAAAACAATTTTTTTTAAAAGCCCCATGGTAATTATAGAAATCAGACAAAGGGAGGGGGAGCTATATAACATCATACATACATTAGTACAGTTCAGCTAACGTTTTGATTTACTGCTCAGTA
Source organism: Myrmecobius fasciatus (assembly GCA_023553655.1). Lineage (NCBI taxonomy): Eukaryota > Metazoa > Chordata > Mammalia > Dasyuromorphia > Myrmecobiidae > Myrmecobius > Myrmecobius fasciatus. The sequence goes on from JAJPUD010002635.1 coordinate 286,921, forward strand.
CTGGGCCTGGTTCCAGAGCCCAGGTGCAAGGCCAGTGCAGGTGGTTAGATGTTCAGACACTCAAGGCTATGTGCTGTTCAATATGAGTAAGTTCCCAAACACAGACAAGGTTATTTGCTGAACACTGTGTTCTTCTAATGGCTTTCACCCTCTTGTTATAGCTTTCGCCAATCAGAAAGCTACATTCTACCCCTGAAAGCCACACAAATATTCTTTTCAAGTATCTTCTGCAAGGTCCCTGGGGCAGCTCTCTACTGGAGTTTTTAGGGCCTTTCTGATTACAGCCAGAAGGGATGGTCCCAGTTGGAGGCACTAATAGCAAAAGCACTACAACCACAGATAGGGAAACAATATTTCCAATAAGAAAATTACCACAATTGTTCCAATTTTATTCAATCCCAAGCCAGAGCAAAAATATCTGAAGCCACTGGCTATTTTTCAAGTGGAAGTTTACATGACAGAAAAACACCTGAGGGAACTTAGTATTCAGATATAGAGAAACAAATAAACAAAAAAAGCAAAGTCGTCCCAACATCCACTTATTGGCAAATTGCGTCTTGGAAGTCAGAAATCCCATGCAGTTGTCTGGTGTCTGGAACATCTTTTCTTGGGGCAATCTGGAAAACAGGTCGTCCTCAAGGGGCTACTCTTTCATGGAATTGTTTTATGGTTCCAAGTTAATTATAGAGTTACCTCAGATGTTCCTGAAAAAAATCTCTTACAAAACATCTCAATACAAGTTGCCACAGCCTCTCAAAATTTTCCTTTTCCAATAACTAGTTCATGTCGGAAAAACTAACTTGCAGTTCTAATTAGAACTCATTGTTCTAATCTATTCAATCACAAAGCAAAAAGGGGAACACCAAACTAGGGATCCATAGTTCATCTGAAGCTTTAGGGGTTTTAAGTCTTTACATATCTCCTTAGAATCCCTTTGACATATAGGATTATCTGATTTTATCGCTTTCTAAAATTTTTTGACTTTAATCATGATTCCTTTAGGAGGATCAAATGCTACTGAGGATTCAATCCTATACATGAAAATGTAAGTAACAATACCCTTGCAGGTAGAAACTTTCCACCCTAGGTTCAATGGTTATACAAATGAATTTATGTATAAGAGGCTGACTTTATTCCAATTATAATAAAAGACTTGAAAGGGTACTTAAGTAATTAATTTCCAATTACAGCCCATTTCATAAGAAAACACGTTTGTACCTTAGGACATAGTATAAACAGATATTATTTCTACATTGGTAATAAATTTGAACTAAATTTCCTTTTCCATTGATGTAACATGAAATATTCCATAAATTACATCCTTCTAAAAAGTGATTGCACTAAAATTCTCTTCTGTACACCACACTGAAGATGTTTTGGACTTAGTTTTAATAATCAATAGAATAACAGTTGGGTCCCACAGTTGTATCACTGTCCAATGATTCTTACATCATTTTGAAACATTTAAGGACCTTATTTCCCACAGATATATACATCTAATAACAGCCAGATGACAGTCCTTAATGACTATCTGTTTAGGCTGAAAAGAGTAAAATCTTGCATACTTGCATTGTGCTCTTGTTTTCTACTGACCACTTCCTCAGATTATATAAATTTGCTGAAAGAGAAAAAATTAGGGACATGATTATAAGAGGATCAAACTGGTCCTTCAGGCTCAAGCCTAAGGGCACATATTTGGCAGGAGAAGGCATTATTAACTCTGTTTGGCCTCAGGGAAGAGTAACAATTGACAGCCAATATTACACTTCATAGCCAAATTCAGAAATATTCAGGGGAGAAATATTCCTGTGTAAAGGAACACAAGGGGGAAACTGAGCCAAAAGGATCCCTTTTGGACAAAGGTTGGCCTTCCATCTTTTCCTAGGGCTGATGACTTTGCTCACAAGATGGTTTCAAGAAATCTGGCAAGTTTCCAAAGTAAAAGGACCCCAGAAAAGGGACTGCTGCCCCTGCCTGTCCATGCCATCTACTTTTAGAGCTGCCTTGGGCTGTAGTCCCACCCACCCCCACACTGCATGAAAGGGGGAATGGACTAATTCTGCTGAATAAGCAGAACCAATCCAGATAAGGCTTTTACCCTATTCCCTCCTTTCCATATACAGTAATTACTGATTTTCTCCTGTTTTCATAATTTGTCCAATATTTACTGAATCTCATCACTCAATAGTGGATCCAACTGGTAGGATTTTTTTCCTTTCCCCAAACTATTGCAGCCCTGGGAGTTCTCTGGGAGAGGTTCCTTAAATAAGTTTTTCTTTTGTTTTAGGAAGGAAACAAGATGGTTCTTAAAATTCATATAGAGCGTAATCTATTACAAAGTGGGTAGAAATCTCATATAATTTACAATCATGTTTACAATTTTAACACACACCCCAATTGTATTTATTTTTTTATTAAAGCTTTTTATTTATAAAACATATGCATGGGTAATTTTTCAACATTGACCCTTGCAAAGCTTTCTGTTCCAAATTATCCCCTCCTTCCTCCCACCCCCTTCTCTAAGTGGCAGGTAGTCCATTACATGTTAAATATGTTAAAATATATGATAAATCCAATATATGGATACATATTTATACAGTTATCTTGCTGTGCAAGAAAAATCAGATAAAGAAGGAAAAAAACTGATAAAGAAAACAAAATGCAAGTAAACAATAGCAGAAAAAGTGAGAATGTTCTGTTGTGGTCCACACTCAGTTCCCACTGGCGTCTCTCTGCGTGTAGATGGCTTTCTTCATCACTGAACAGTTGGAACTGGTTTGAATCATCTCTTGAATCATTGTTTCTTACAGAACAATAATATTCCACGATATTCATAGACCATAATTTATTTATTTATTAAACTTTATTATTTATTTATTTTTTTAATTAAAATTTTTTATTTGTATAACATATGTATGGGTAGTTCCCCAGCATTGATCTTTACAAAGCTTTCCATTACAACTTTTACCCCCAGTCCCCTCCCCTCCCCTAGATGGCAGGAAGTCCACTACATGTTAATAATGTTGAAATACTTGACAAGTTGTGCAAGAAAAATCCTATCTACAAGAAAAAACCAGAAAATCAGAGAAAGGTAACACAATGCAAGCAAACATCAATAGAGAGCATGGAAATGTTATGTTGTGGTCCATATTTCATATCCCTCTCTCTGGGTGTATATGGTCTTCTTCAGTGAACAATTGGAACTGGTTTGAGACAATTCTTTGTTGCAGAGAGCCATGTCCATCAGAATTGATCATCATGTAATCTTGTTGTTGCCGTGTACAATGATCTCCTGGTTCTGCTCGTTTCACTCAGCATCAGTTCATGTAAGTCTCTCCAGGCCTCTCTGAAATCGTCCTGCTGATCGTTTCTTACAGAGCAATAATATTCCATAACACTGAGTCAATTCTCTCTATATTTTAGAAATGAGGCCTTTATCAGAACCTTTGAATGTAAAAATGTTTTCTCAGTTTATTGCTGCCCTTCTAATCTACACACACCAATTTTAAAAGCTATTTTATTTTTAAAATTGACCAGTACTTAAATTTAGTTTAGAAGACTCCCTAAATTTTAACCAGATGTTCCAATCAAACTCAATTACTTTTTTCACTTTGAAACTTTCACTGACACAGTCACAAAACCTGCCTCTCAATGATCATGCAAATGCAGGTTATTTACTGCCAGAGCTTTAAAGTGACAGTGAACTTTTCTGTTTTATTCCAAAAGTTTTCAAACTTTTCAATCCTCTGTTCTCACTGTCAGTACCAACAGATTATGCTTTTCTGCTCACGCTCCTCTCATTCCTACTTGCTTAAATTTTCTTGCTTTTCTTTCTATATCCCTTTAGTGGACTTTGATTAAAAGTCCTTTAAAACTGCACAGGTCTTATTTTTTTCTTATTCTGTTCCAACACTTTTCTTCTACTTGCTATTACCATCATATCTCAAATAATCTTCACTGCACTGAGTATATTTTCTTTCTCTCTCTCTTTCATCCTGTCTCTCACCCCTCTACAGGCTGTTGCAGTCAGGGAAAGGTGGCAGGGGAAAAAGAGAAAGAGACTCTCTCTTTCTTTTATACCATCTATTATGTACTCTTCTCCTTTTCCTTGGGAGCCCAGGTTTTGGGATTCCCTTTCTCCCACACACTTGTGGGTCTTATCACCTTCCTGTCTACATGCTTAAGTCCCCTCAACCAGGCCACCCAGCAAGCTGGAGTTTCTACCTTGTCAGCCAAATTCCCATCTATTAAAGCTGTGGCTTTTCGGTGTCTCACTCTAGCTGCATTTCCTCAATTAGCTTTGGTTTTTACTAAGTCCGGACATCTATTCATGGCTTCCCTTATCATTGTAAGCAAAGGCCATCCGTCCTCAGCCACTACCCTCTTTCTCTCATCCTGATGGAGCATCTCACACAAGGAGGGACTCCAGGCTCTGGCGTTTTCTAGGTGTCCTCATACTCACATGATGCTCCACACGTGTCCAGCACATGGATCACCTCACCTCATGTTGAGATCTCAGGCTAAGCTGGGATCCCCCCTGGCTTTGCTCCTGCTCCCTTAATTTCCTTAGTATCTTGCCAATTATGTCAATTGGATGGTCCAGAGTTTCCCAACCAAGGGAACTCTGAGCCTCCTCACCCCAAGCAAGGGGCACATCCTCCACCAAAGGGGCAAATTGATACTGAGAAAAGAGGTTGGGAGTGCCATTATTATAATAAAAGTCCCTTAATAATCATATGGGTTACTTACATAGGGGCTGTCTGATGTGGCCCCCAGATGATTCAGTGGGTCCCCACGAAGATCCCCAAAAGTCCCATGGTAATTATAGGAATCATAAAGGGAGGAGGAGCTATAGAGCATCACACATATATTAGTGTGGTTTGGCTAATGTTTTGATTTACTGCTCCAAGTTCGAGAATCCAGATGCAAGGCCAGTGCATGTGGTTATATGTTTAGACTCTCAGGATCATGTGCTAATGGGTTTAAGTTCCCAGATACACACGAGATTATGTGTTGGATACTATGTCCTTGTAATGGCTTTCACCCCCTTGTTATGGCTTTCACCAATCGGGACCCCACAGTGTGTGTGTGTGTGTGTGTGTGTGTGTGTGTGTGTGTTGGGGAGGAGGGGAACAAATAACATAGACAAGCTTTAGAAAGATCACTTTGACAGTTGAGTAAAGAATAGACTGGTGTAGTTAGAGGAAGGAGGTCAACCAGAAGGCTATTGCAATGGTCCAAGTTCAAAGTAAAGAAGATTTGCACCAGGGTAGTATCAGAGAGAAGATGGATATGGGGAGTGAGATCATCAGCCCACGAGACTGGGAGGATGGTGGTGCCTTCAACAATAATGGGGACTTTATGAAGAGGAGAGGGTTTCAAGGGAAAGATAATGAGTTCTGTTTTATACATATTGAGTTTAAGATGTTTATATCATATCCAGTTTAAGGTGTCTAAAAGGCAGTTAGAAGTGCTTGTCTGGGGATCAGTAGAAGGATTATAGGGCCAAGTGAATCCAAGAATCATGAACACAGAGATGATAACTGAATCCATGACAGATGAGATAAATCACCAAGTGAAATAGAATAGATCAATGGCGTCAAACTCAAATGGAAAAGGATTTGATAAAACTACAAATTAACATGATTTTAGATCATATTTTCATTTATTTTATTAAAATTTTCCATTTTAATTTTGCAAGTTGTTTGTGCTCCAAGGCCATGAGTTTGACACTTCTGGTATAGAGTGACAAGAGAAGGGGAGCCCTAGAGGATACCCACGATTAATAGATGTGATCTAGATAAAGGCCTAGCAAAGGAGTCTGAGAAGGAGTAATCAGACAAATAATAGGAGAACCAACAGGACTAGAGCAGGGCCACAGAAACCTAGAAAAAAGCAGCTATCAAGAAAAAGAAGGTGAAAAGTCAAGAAAAAGGATTACGAAGATGTCATCGGGTCCAATGCCCCAGTTATTAGTGTCTTCTGTCTCCTATTAACTTTGAAATATTCTGTATATATTGAGCATGAGCCTTGTTATTTACATGTTGTCTTCTATTCAAAAGTGCACATCTTAAGGGCAGGTACTATTTTTGTAGCCCCGGTACTTAGCATAGTGTCAGGTATATAGGAAATGCTTTTAAAAAATGCTTTTTTAAATGATTGATTAGTTGAGTCTTTAGAATTAGGTAGTCTTCTTCAATAATAATTGGGCCAGATAAACTAAATGGAAGTGCTTTTAATTGTAAATTATCTGGTGTTTACATTTTTAAAACGTACAAAATATAAATAAATTACTAATGGAAGTGATACACTATATAACCCCTATTATAATTCTCATTAGTTTTAGACCAGCGACTTGAAGTATAAAATATCCCCAAAGTCTGAATTCAATTTTAAGGCTTAATAGCCAAAAGAAAGCCATTTGTGTACCTTGTATATTGCTTTTCCATGAATAAATGAATTTGAGATGCATAAATGTAATGTATCCACAGCGAATACTAATGAACATGTTAGAATTTCATATTCTTGCTTTCAAATCACAATCCTTAATTCGAGTTTCACTGGAAACCTTTTTGTTGTATAAATATGAAATGTACCACAAAAGTTACAAACACACATTAAAAATAAAACAAACAGAACCAAGCTATGGGTTGGGTCCACTTGAAAGAATTTTGTGCTATTTACTCCCAAGATCACCTCATTTTATAGATTAGAAACCTGAGACCCAGAGAAATGAATTGACTTGCTACTAGTCACTTAAAATAAGTAGTTTGCCCCATTATTTGTCAATTGAATACTATGTCAAATTGAAAAAAAAAAAAGAAAGAAAGGACCATCAGATTTGGCAACTAAGGGATCAGTGCCCTTGCTTCCATTTTCTCTTTGGCTTAAAAACAGAGCTAGTTGATGTGTTTCACATCAGTAACTTTAGACAGATCCCCCTTTGCTTTTCCATCAGAATAATCTTGGCCTGTGTTTTCAGAATTTTCCCCTTCATACTTTCTCACCCCTTTGGGCTATTTTTCTCAACAAAATTTCAGGTCTTTGGATCAAACCAATCCTTTCTGAAGCTAGGTCTGGGTCTATGATTGTGTGAACATCAAAGCAGCAAAGGCTTTGACTCAAGAAACAAAAGAACATCAGCAAGGTCCTTCTTGTCTGATAATTAAAGATCCCAAAGGGGAGTTGGAAGAGGTAGGAACTTTCTCCTATGGCTCCCTCTCTCTAAGAGCCCTTCTTCTGATTTCTCTGGAAAAATTGAGTCTTTTCCTTGAGAATCCCCTTTTGTCCCCTCTAACTCATTTCCCACCAGAAGAAATACTTTTCCTGCTTTCTTCACCCTTTCTCATTGCAAATCTCTGTGTACAAGCTGTCTCCTGCTTCCTTCTCTTATCTGACTACCTTCTCAGTCTCCCTCATTACATCTGCATCCAGATCTAATCCACAGACATCTCCCAAACCTTTGTCCTAGGCCCACTTTTCCCTTCCTTATGTCTTATTTCTCTGGGTGATCTTATCAGTTCCCACAGATTCAATGATCTCTATACCGATGCTTCTCAAATCCACTTGTCCTCTGCTGAGCTCCAGGCGGGCATTTCCCAGTACCTCTTAATATCTCACATAGAAGGCTCACTCATCAGATGGCCCATGCAACATGTCCCAAATTGAACTCCTTATCTTCTCTTCTTTCCAAATTGGCCGTTACCATTGAGGGTACTGCCATCTGCCTAATCTGCCCGGGCTCACAAGGATAACCCCATGTAACTCTTGACTCCTCACTCTCAATTCCCATATCCATTCTGTTGCCAAGGCCTGACAATTCTCCCTTCAGAATATCTCCCATATATACCCTCTGCTTTCCTCTGATGTTGCCTTCACTCTGGCGTGGGCCATCATCACCGCTCTCTGGACTCTTGCAGAAACTTCCTGGTGAGTCTTCCTGCCTCAAATCTTTCCCCAGTGCAGTGCATCCTTCTCTTAGCCATCAGATTGCTCTTCCTGAAGGGCAGGTCTGACCATGTCACTCTCCTATTTGATAAATCCCAGTGGTACCGCCTGGCCTCCATGATTAAATATACATTTGGTGTTGCAGTTTGACCCCCTACTACCTTTCCAGTCCTCTAACGTTTTACTCCTCTCCCCATACTCTATGATCCAGTGACACTGGCTCTTGCCCCAAAGATTGCATCAGGTCAATTAGCAATTGCTGAGGCACTTCATCTTTGCTCTCTGGCCCTTTTAATTGACACCTGGAAATCTCTCCGGCTCCTACTTTCTTTGGCTTCTTTTCAGTCCCAGCTAAAGTCCCACCTTCTATGAGAAGCCTCTTTCCCTTCCCCTTACTGCTAGGGTCAAAACTGGGAGACAATTCACCTGGATAGGTCTTGTCTGCACATAATTGTGTACGCGTTGTGTCTTCCATTAAGCTGTAAATTTCCTTACTGTCTGGGAATGGTTTTTGCCTTTCTTTATATCCCAATGCTTGGCAAACTTGTTCAGCCATTCACCAATCGATGGGCGTCCCAATTTTCAAATCTTTGCCACCACTCAAAGAGCTCCTGTAAATATTTTGTACAAATCAGTCTTTTGCTCTCCTTTTTATATCTTTCGGATACAGACCTAGCAGCGGTATTGCTGGATCAAAGGATATGCAGTTTGATAGCCCTTTGGGCACTGTTCCAAATTGCTCTCACAACTCCACTAACCATGTATCTGTGTCCCAGTTTTCCCACATCCCCTCCAACATTTGTCATTTTCTTTTCCTGTCATCTTAACTAATCTGAGAGCTGTGAAATGGTACCTCAGAATTGTCTTAATTTTCATTTCTCTAATCCATAGTGATTTAGAGCATAACATGGAGTTCCCTTTGTCAACCTCAGTACAAAACCACTTAGACTCTACTCTTCTGACCACTCCGAATCCGTCAATAGTCTTTGTTGTTGTTGTCCTTAAATTTCAGTCCAGTCTGACTTTCCGTGACTCTAGTCTGCATCTGGAAAGGGTCTATTTTCTGATCTATGTGCAACTTCATTTCACAAAACTAGGCCAAGACTGGGACCCCAAGGTGGCAGTAGAACAGAAGCATGTGTTTCCTTCTATCCTTTTCCTATGAGAAAGTTTTCGACCTGTGGTTTAGGTGCTATCAATAAGCCCTACAATTTGATTACAAGTAGGTGTGACTCAGTTCCTTCAGACTCAGGATAAAGCTAGTGGAGATGTAGACCAGAAGGTGGTAGTAGAGAGCAGCTCAGCAAACAACACACAACCAGAAGAGACACCTAGTAGAGATAGTATTGACCAGGTAGGAGAATGGAACCCAGAAGGGAATGGAGATATGTCTCCCAATTGAGAACATGGAAATGCATCACGGGGCAGCTAGGTGGTGCAGTGGTTAGAGCACCAGCCCTGAAGTCAGGAGGAGCTGAGTTCAAATGTGGTCTCAGACACTTAATATTTCCTAGCTGTGTGACCCTGGGCAAGTCACTTAACCCCAATTGCCTCAGGGGGAAAAACCCTTAACCCAAGAGCCACCTACTACATGAGACCTGTCCTGATTCCCCCAGCTGCCAATACCTTCCAAAATTTATCTTGTGTTTACATATAGGTAGGTCTTGTAAAATGGTAAGTTCTCTAAAACTATATATATAGTTCACTTGTGGCAGGGATAGATACCTCTGGGATCTGGCCAATCCTTTTCCAAGAGAGATTCTAATTTTCATTGTGAGGGGAGCACGAAAAAGGCCATGGTTAAGCACTTGCCCTTTTTTTGTCAGTCTCTAAGAGGGGTTATTATATTATATGTAATATAAAATTATATCTATCTGTTCCCTCAAATATAGTAGTCTACAGCCCAGTTTCTTAAACTGTGGATAGTGACCCCCTATGGAGTCATATAACAATGTGGAGGTTGTGAAATGATGATTTATTGTCAGGAAATGCTTTATTTGTAATCCTAATTTATGTAACTATATACCCAGGGTCACATAAAATTTCCTGGGTGAAAAGGGATTGTAAGTGAGAAAAGTTGAAGAAACCCTGGCCTAGGATACAAGTATGATTCCCAAAGAAAACCACTGATTGCTCTTAAGAGGTAGTAGAGGCCTTAGTTTACGTCAATTTAGCTCCTTCTCCTACAATGCTGGCTATCCAAATAGACCATTGGAAATAATGAATTGTGAGTCAAGCAAAACGGCAAACTGAAATTGGAGAAGTTCTACAGCTTCAAATATACATAAGGGTGAATACACTCAAGCTAGTAGGGAGGTGAGATCTCAGCTCTAGCTAAGAGCGAGCGCCCAGTCTGACCCAAGAAGATCCATTCTAGTCGTCTCTGGAGAAGCAAGGCAGAAGGCAGAGACATGTTGCAAAGCTAGCTTCTTCTATCTGCCCGTAACTTTTCTCCTCCAGCATGTCCTTTCCCATTCTGAATTTCCAATTCGGGAACCATACATTTGTCCCCCAACACGGTTTTCCATCATAATCAAATAAGTGCTTCACAGGAAGCATGTAATGTCTCACGCTCAGCATTTCCTCTGCCAATCTGGAGTCATGTCTCTTTCCAACATATAGACATACCCCAAATTTTCTTTTTTTAAAATTCAGTCATTTGTTTGTTTATTTCTTTATTAAAGCTTTTTATTTACAGAACATATACATGGGTAATTTTTCAACATTGCCCCTTGCAAAACCTTTCAAATTTTCCCCTTCTTTCCCCCACCCCTCCCCCTAGATGGCAGGGAGTCCAATACCTACTATTAAATATATTAACATAAATATAAACATATTAACATTGGATTTGCTAAATCCAATATATGTATACATATTTATGCAATTATCTTGCTGCGCAAGAAAAATCAGATCAAGAAGGGAAAGAAAACAAAATGCAAGCAAACAATAACAGAAAGAATCAAAATGCTCTGTTGTGATCCACACTCATTTCCCACAGCTCTCTCTCTGGGTGCAGATGACTCTCTTCGTCACCAGATCATTGGAACTGGCCTGAATCGCCTCATTGTCAGAACTGGCCAGAACTCAAGTGAACACACCTATTTTACATGGTCATATATGTACTGCACTTCTATTAAATACGAGATAAATTTTGGAGTGGAAGAAGGGCAGTCCTCATGTAGGAGGTGACTCCTATAAGGCAAGACTATGAGGCAGACTTAGATCTTGTGAGGGCAAATAAGGCACAAGCAGTCTGAAAGGGAGTCAGATTTTGAAAGGCCCTTACAATGCTACACTGAGTAATTTCTATTTTAGACTAGAAGCATTAGGGAGTTACTAGAGCTTTGTGAGAAGACTGGTACTTTGAGATCTGGGTGGAGGTTGGGTTGGATGGGAGAAGAGACAAACTTGAAGGAGGGAGGCCAGTTGAAAGATTACTGCAGGGGGCTGAATTAGGTGGGTGAGTGTGTGAATGGAAGAGAAGGGAAAGAAGTATGTGGGAAGTGTGGCTGGAGACAAAATAAGCAAAAGTTGGGAACTGATTTGATATCGGGCTCAGAAGAGTGAATAGTCAAGGATGTAGTGGATTTCCAGTTATAAATCTGGGAATCATCTGCATAGAAACCATAATGGAACCCAAAGGAGCTGATGACATCACCAAGAGCAATGAGTGTTGAGCGAGAAAGGAGACCCAAGATGGAGTCTTAAGGTATGCTCATGCATAGAGGTGAGACCCAGAGGATGGCCCCATATAAGGAAGTGGCCAGTGGGAGGGCGGGGGCTTAAAAACTCAGAGAGGAGAGAATGTCTGGAAGGGACAGGTTGGCCAACTGTGGAAAACTCAAGAATGAGGGTTGAGCAATTCAGAAATCATTGGCAACTTTGGCCAGAGCCATTTCAGTTGGACCATGAGGTGAGAAGCCAGAGTACACCAGGTTGAGTCATCAGCCAGAAAAGTGAAAGTGGAAGTGATACAGAACAAACCACTGTTCTAGGAGTCTGACCTGTGAGGGAGAAGAAAGATGCAGGCCAATTGCCAAGGGGCTGGTGGTGTAAACATGGCGATGGGCTGGTGGTGCAAACATGGCGATGGGCTGGGCATGTTTATAGGCAACAGGGAAAGAACCCGGAGAGAGGGAGAGCTTTCAAATTAAGGCAGGGGCCGATGACAGGCACAATCAGGGGGAGAAAACAGGAGGGGATAAGATACGGGCATCCAGCAGGGCACTTGGCCCTGGGGAGAACAAGACTGGAGCAGAGGAGGAGAGCACAGAGAGTGACATGGAAGCCTTTTCAGATGTAGAGTTGGTGGGAAGAAGCAATCATTGGTGGCAGATGGCTTCTGTTTTAGACAGTGGCAGTAAGTTTAAACAAAGTAAGACCTCTGGCTGAGAGGGGTGAAAGTTTGGTGTAGGAGCTCCGAGGAGACAATTTGGGGGAATGGGCTGGAGATGCATCTGAGGATGAGAAAAAGGCTTGCCTTGGGCATTGATTAGATAATAAATCTGGCACTATCCAGCATGCTCTGAGTAGGAGCAGAGGAGGCAGACAGTGGAGGGAATCCAAGGTTGGAGCTTGGCAAGGCACGAATGGTGATAAGACAAGCGACAAGTAATTCAAGACAAGAGTAGAAAGAAGGCTGCGTGATATTGACCTGGTTAAGCACAGGCTCCAAACTGATCCCACGGGTTGGACGAATGTGTGCATTCTTCCCGTTAATAGACCGACTTTTGGAAAGTATCTCCCTGTGGATGGAGAAGGAATTTTTCTTTGCTTTCTTTTTTTTTAACCACCTAACTTGCTATGCTAAAATCTGATGAAATGACTTTTGCTTTGAATTAATGTATCTTAGATCAGCTTAGTAAAAGTAAAGGCATTAAAGGGAGCCCACTTAACCATTTCCCAATTGATGGACACCAACTTCCGTTTCCATTATTTTTTTTTAACCATTACCTTACTCCAGTTTTACAGATAAGGAAACGGAGGCCCATAAATGGAAAGGGACATATCTGTAATCACTGACATGAGATTTGAACAGAAATCCAAAGTGAAGGTACGAGGCTCTTTCCGCTATGATAGGGGGCTCCGTGCCTTTTCCTCCCTTCCTAGAGAACTCTCAGTGTGGAAACTCCTTCCTCTAATGTGAATCAGCACCTGCTCTGTAACTTAAAAGTTTTGAGTTGCCTGAAGGGGCTGAAAGCTTAAGTGATTGCCCAGAGTCAAGCAGTTAGCGTCAGAGACTGGCTCTTTATAGAGGTTACGGATGTAACCTCTCTAGGTAACATATATGTAACCTGCATATATAGCATCTCTCACAGCAGCTCAGTACTGACTTTCATGAAACAAAATGTACTTTTTTTTTTTAAATTTATTTTATTTGCATAACATATGTGTGGGTAATTCTTCAACAATAACCCTTACATAGCTTTCCGTTACAAATTTTTTCCCCCCAACTTCCCCACCCCTTCCCTAGATGGCAGGATATCCACTACATGTTAATTATGTTAAAATATTGGCAAATCGAATATATGTATACATATTTCCAAACTTATCATTGTTGTGCAAGAAAAATCTTATCTACACAAACGATATATCAGATAAAGGAAACACAATGTAAGCAAACATCAATCAAGGAGTATGAGAATGTTATGTTGTGGTCCACATTTCGCATCCCTCTCTCTGGGTCTATATGGCTTTCTTCAGTGAACAATTGGAGGTGGTTTGAAACATATCATTGTTGAAGAGAGCCATGTCCATCAGAATTAATTGTCATATAGTACTGTTGTTGCCGTGTATAATGATCTCCTGGTTCTGCTCATTTCACTCAGCATCAGTTCATGTAAGTCTCTCCAGGCCTCTCTAAAATCATCTTGCTGGTCATTTCTTACAGAACAATAATATTCCATAATATTCATATACCATAATTTATTCAGCCATTCTCCAATTGAAGGGCATCTATTCAATTTCCAGTTTCTAGCCACTACAAAAAGGGCTGCCACAAACATTCTTGCACATGTGGGGCCTTTTCCTTTCTTTATGATTTCTTTGGGATATAAGCCCAATAGAAATGCTGCTGGGTCAAAGGGTATGCACAGTTTGATAACTTTTTGAGCATAGCTCCAAATTGCTCTCCAGAATGGCTGGATCCGTTCACAGCTCCACCAACAATGCATCAGTGTCCCAGCCCTCCCACAACCCCTCCAACATTCATCATTAACTTTTCCTGTCATTTTAGCCAATCTGACAGGTGTGAAGTGGTACCTCAGGGTTGTCTTGATTTGCATTTCTCTGATCAACAGTGATTTGGAGCACCTTTTCATATGACTATAAATAGTTTTAATTTCATCCTCTGAAAAGTGTCTGTTCATATCCTTTGACCATTTATTGATTGGAGAATGGCTTGAATTTTTATAAATATGAGACAATTCTCTATATATTTTTGAGATGAGACCTTTATCAGAACCCTTGAATGTAAAGATGATTTCCCAATTTATTACTTCCCTCCTAATCTTGTCTGCATTGATTTTGTTTGTACAAAAACTTTTTAACTTAATATAGTCAAAGTTATCTATCTGGTTTTCAATTAAGAGTTCCAGTTCTTCTTTGGACATAAATTTATTCCATCTCCAAAGGTCTGAGAGGTGAACTATATTACATTCCTCTAATTTGCTTATAGTATCACTCTTTATATCCAGATCATGAACCCATTTAGATCTTATCTTGGTATGTGGTGTTAGATGTGGGTCAAGCCCTAATTTCTTCCACACTAGTTTCCAGTTTTCCCAGCAGTTTTTGTCAAATAGTGAATACTTATCCCAAAAGCTGGGGTCTTTGGGTTTATCAAAAACCAAATTGCTATAGTTATTGCCTAGTTTGTCTTGTGATTCTATCCTATTCCACTGATCGACTACTCTATTTCTTAGCCAGTACCAAATGGTTTTGATGACCGCTGCTTTATAATATAGTTTTAGATCTGGTACAGCAAGTCCACCATCGTCAGCCTTTTTTTTCATTAATCCCCTTGAAATTCTTGACCTTTTGTTTTTCCAAATGAACTTTGCTACTATTTTTTCTAGATCTGTAAGATAATTTCTTGGGAGTTTGATTGGTATGGCACTAAATAAGTAAATTAGTTTGGGTAGTATTGTCATTTTTATTATATTCGCTCGTCCTACCCATGAGCATTTTAAGTTTTTCCAATTGACTAGGTCTGATTTGATTTGTGTGGAAAGTGTTTTGTAATTTAGTTCATATAGTTCCTGACTATCCCTTGGCAGATAAATTCCCAAATATTTTATACTATCAACAGTTATTTGGAATGGAATTTCTTTTTGTATCTCTTGCTGCTGAACTTTATTGGTAATATATAAAAATGCTGATGATTTATGTGGATTTATTTTGTATCCTGCCACTTTGCTAAAGGTGTGAATTGTTTCTAGTAGTTTTTTAGTTGAGTCTCTAGGGTTCTCTAAGTATACCATCATGTCATCTGCAAAGAGTGAGAATTTGGTTTCTTCACTACCTACTCTGATTCCTAACAAAATGTACTTTTAACAAGCATTTGTAAAGGAACCATCCTTGCTCAGACTCCCAATTTGGAGTTGGGAGCTCTCACCAGGTGTGTACATCCAACCTGTTTAATGCTTTTTACCACAAGGTGGCAATGTGTCCTGGTATATTTGAGAATCGAAGCTGATTCTGTTTACTGGCTCTTAGATTTTGAGTGCCAAGGACCCTCGGGGGTCATTTAATCCAGCCCCAACCTCCAACAGGGGAGGAAACTGAGGCTGGAGGAGGGGAAAGGACTTGGCTAATGTCCCACAGGCTGTAACTGACTGTAGAGCCAGGGCACCCTGCTGGCAGAAGGAGAACCGACTGAGGCTTTTAAAGACTCAACAATTGTTGGTAGGGCCCTCTGAGACCATCGAGGCTGAAATGAGCAAGAGGCCCCTCTTGGAAATCCCCAAATGGCCATCTGAGCTCTTGGTTAAACCCTCCACTATGGCGGAACCTAACTTCCTGAGGCAGGTTGCTCCAACCTTGGAGAGTACTCAGTGTGGTCAATTTTTACTTAAATTTTTAAACACAGTATTTAGGCTAGGTTGTTCAGTGGATAGAGCATTGGGTCTGGAGTCAGAAGACCTGAGTTCAAATCCAGCTTCAGACACTTACTAGCTGTGTGATCCTAGGCAAGTGACTTCACCCTGATTGCTTCAGTTTCCTTATTATTTCCTTAAAACGAGCCCGAGAAGGTAATGGCAGACCACTGCAGTATCTCTGCAAGAAAACAATATGGTCCAAAGGGTCACGAAGAGTCTCCATCAGCCTTTTGAACTGAACACATTCATGGTGGAGTCGGGGAGACTTGAGTTCCAGTTCCTCCTCTGCCACATATGTCTGTGTGTCATTTCATTTCCCTGACTCGGTTTGGTTGTCTGTACGATGGGAATAATGACTACACAGAGTTGTCGGAAAGTTGGACTAAGAATGGATGACACTTTGCTTTCCAAATCTTAAAGAGCCAAAGAAATGTCACTTATTATTGAATCAAAGGTAATTCTGCCTCTCTGAATTTCCAGTAAGGACCTTGCTGCTTCCTCCCTAGTTCAGTCCTCTGGGGCCACAAATCTGTCCCTTCTTCTTCCCTGTGATAGACTTATTCTTAAATGAGCTAGAATTGACCTTCCAAGATCACTGAGTCCAACGATGAGCTACAGATGAGTAAACTGAGACCTCGGGGAAGTTCAGTGATGTGCCCCAAATCACACAAGTGATAGAATGAGAATTCAAACGCGTACCTGGCACTTCTTCACTTCTTCCACGAGTCCAGGTATCAGGACCTGCTGCACCCTCCAAGGCTTTTCTTCCCCAGGCTACATGTCCTCAGTTCTTTCAACCAAACCCAACACGGCAATATCAAAAGTTTTCAAAGAAAATACTGTTAAAAACAAATAGATAATAAAATCTGGAGTGACGGCAAAGAGAAAGTTCTTTTCCTGTCCTGCCTCCTGGATCTCAACACCCTTCAGTTTCTTTAATGAACGGAGGCCCGGGCCCCCTTGACCTGAACTCCCCCAGGATGACTCGCTCAGAGCAGAGGGCCGCAGGCCTCTCACCTCCCTGGCACTGGACCCTCGACCTCTTTTAACGGTATCCTAAGAGACCTATGCTCTACTGCTGGGTCACATCGAATTTATAATTATGTATTGTTTTTCTGTCTAAACTTACTTATTATCTGAAAACGTATTTCCTCCTTCACTGCAGGAAGGTGTGTGTGGGGGAGGCTATCGGAACAAAATATCGCATTCGTTGTTAGATACAGTAGATGTATGTAGATTGTTTTTGCTTTTTTTTTTTTTGGTACGAGGGAGGATGCAAACTGAAGGGGCTGAGTGGGAAATAATCACCAATAAAACAGTTTTGAGAAGGAATTATCAGTAACATGTAAAAACTTTCAATAATGATAGAATAAAACTTGGATAGAGCCGGTAATAGAAAAGGAGGGAAACTGAACATATGAACTCTTGCCACCAGAACTGCCCTCCCCAAGGCAGAGCAATAAGCATTCTGCAATTTATGGCCTTAGAGAGTTGCTCCTGTCACTGAGAGGTTGTGTTTGGTTGGCTTCCATCAAAGGGCCAAGATGTCTCAGAGGTAGGGCTTGAATCTACCTCTTCCCAACTCCAAGGTCTGTCTATCCATTGTTCCATGGTGCCTTTCACTCGAAAAATAATTTCTGGGAAGAGCTGAGGCCATGGCCACGGATGACAGTCTGACCTCCTTGGCAACTACCCCCCCCCCGATTCTCGGTGGCAGTTCTCTAGTAACGCGCCTGCAATAGATGGAGGCCAGCCAGCTCTAGGCTTGGGGGAGTGGAGTAGGCCACAATGGATGGAGCAGGAGGGCGCCATCCAGGAAGGTACCAGATCTCCAGTAAGTGATTGGACAATCTTCCCCCATTGCTGTGTTGGGGAGAAAAGAGGGCAAGTGGAGAGGTGGGTCTAGATGGTGCAATGGATAGGGTCTGTTCACTGGAATGATCCGCCTGATCAAGTTGGCTCTCCCAGCTTATGCTCAAGGATAAAGCACCTCCATGTGAGAGCAGACTGAGCCATGGATCTTTACGGGACACACTCCTCATCCTAGACCAAGGTCAAATAATCTGAGCCCCAAGATAAGAATGTTGAATTTGGAGTAAAACAAAACATGGCTTCAGAGGATCCTGGGATCCTAGATTCTGAGACCATTGAGTCCAAGTCATTTACAGATGTGCAGAGTCGGATAGCTAGTAATTAATTGTCTGAAGCTCGATTTGAATTCAGGTCTTCCTGACTCCAAGTCTAGCACTCTGTTCTATGCCATGCCGCCTCCCAATTCTACTCTTGCTGGGTAACTCTGGACTTAACTCTCTGAACCTCAGCATTCTCGGACGTAAAATGGGTATAAGAAGCATACTTATCTCATAGGATTGTAATGAAAACCAAAGAAGAAGGCCCTTTGTAAACCTCAAAGCACTATAGAAATGTCAATTATTATCATCCTTAATATTATGACTGCACAACTGAACACAACTGGGCGTGACTGGACATAGGACCTTTCTTGCCAACAGGGCAAAGTTGAATTTAATAATCCAGAACGA
>JAJPUD010002636.1:0-84699 GCA_023553655.1 Myrmecobius fasciatus
GGGGGGGGGAGCAATAGGGATTAGCTGATTCCCCTCACCCCATAGTATATTATAAAATCCTTTCAGCTTCAACATTTTATGGCATTCTGTCTTTATGGAATTTAGACCATAGAATTTGGAACTTTGAAGTTATCAAGAACAAGCCCTTTGTTTTAGAACTGGGGAAACTGGGGACTCAAAAAGGGAAGTGACTTGCCTAATTCACAGCCACATGGGAGACGTGGCCCCAGGCATCCTGACTGCAAGCCCAATGCCTAATGCGCTCACACTGCCTCCTGCAGCTTCATGGGATCTGTGGAGCTCTTCCGCGGGCCAAAGTCTAAACCAGTGGTCCCTGCTTTTTGAGCCTCACAAGGGAAACAAGACACAGACCTAGGAAAAGTTAATTAAACAACAGTCCAAAGCAACTACAGAGTCAATGTTACAAGGCCACGTATGATTAATGGCCAGATGAGTGGTACTGACAGCCAGGGCTCTGGGATCCCAGAGGAGGAAGTGATCGGGGTGATGGAAACTAGTAGTAGTAAACTTGCTCTGGCAGCTGAACCGCAGGGACTCTGGCTCCAGGCTGGTCCGAGTTCTGGACCAATTCAGAGGCCTCTGCACCTGAGGGATCTCTGAGTCACGCTTGTCCCCTTATCTGGACAGTCGGGCTCTGTACCTTTTTCTGTGTCCCCATAATTGCCACCCTATAAATAAATAGTGCCCTGATCAATCCTCAGCAGAAAAGACTTTGGCTGCACTCCTGGCAGTGATCTATTATCGGTGCTATTATTAGATAGAAAGCATAGAATGCTGGAGTTGGAAGAGGTCTCAGAGCTCATCTACCACAGCCTCCCTCATTTTATGGGGTTGGGGGGTGGAAAACTGAGGTCCAGAGAGAAGCTGTAGCAAGGGTAGGATTGTAGAATCACTGAAAGTCAGGGCTGGAGGAGACCGGCTTGGAGCAGGGAAAGTTATAGAAATAGTTATAGTTATATATATAGTTATAGTTATAGAATAGAATACTAAAGCAGGAAAGACCCTTGGAATACCAGTCTGAGAACTGGAAAGGACCTTGAAATATAAAGCTAGAAGGAACCTCATCTCACACCGCATAGCAAAATAAGGTCAAAATGGGTACATGATTTGGGCATAAAGGGTGATACCTTAAGCAAATTGGGAGAGCAAGGATTAATTTACCTATCAGACTATATAATGGTGAAATATAGAATGTCAGAACTCGAATGCTGATTAAGTAGTAGAGTAGGGACATTCTCTAAGCCCAGCAGTCTATTTTTTGCACTGCTCTGCTGCCTCATTTTCCCCAGTGCTCACTCCAATTTTAAGTAGATCTTTCCTTTTCCCTCCTCACTTCTGCCTCATAGGATTGCTAGTTGCATTCAAAATTCAGTTCAAGTGGCACCTCTGACAGGATTTCCATCTTGAGGCCCCTCCTCAAAGGGGATTTGGTATGTATTTTATATTTAATTTTCTGTGTACAGGTTGTTTCCCCCCAGGAGTCTCTTTGAGACCATTTTAGTCTGTGCATCCATAGCATCTAGCACAGTGCCTAGAATGCAGCAGGCATTTAAATGTTGTTATTTGTCCTTCATTTTTGAAGAGAACCTTCTGACATCATGGGGTGGTATCTTGACTGGTTCATTAAGTGAGGCAGAATTGCACAATGTCATCACTCTCTCGTCCGGAGACATCCAATGGCAAGACACAATTGGTAATGACAGAGGATGCAGTAGATGATCTTGGCTTCTTCTTCAATACCTGACCAAGGTCTAATCACTCCACAGCACTTGCTTAAACCTTCAGGGCTCTTGGAATACATTGCACTCATCCTCCATTCCATGGTGGGAAGACTTTACCTGCTTGCAGTAGACAGCCCTCTCATTCATCCACAGGTTTGAGGTCTGCTACCTTCAGCCTGGTTTAGCCCTTTCTGCTGAGATGGTTTATCGGAGTGTGCACCCTGCACATGCTACAGCTTCTTGGAGCCACAGTTGAGAACTGAGGAATAAGTGGATACCAAAGGTGGATGAGCAACCCTGAAAAGTGCTCAGAAAACCCTTACACCAGAGTCCAAGTCTTCCCTGGACTCCCTATATATCCCAATCATTTAATAAATAAATGCTTGGAATTACCCATACATATGTTTTGCAAATAAAAAGTTTTAATAAAATAAATAAATAAATGCTTGTTGAATGAATGAATGAATGAAGCTTAGCTCCCTTCACTGTTTTTACAGTAAGAAATAACACTTTTTTTTTGTTCCCAACCCTTTTTTTATTAAAGCTTTTTATTTGCAAAACATATGCATGGTAATTTTTCAACATTGACCTTTGCAAAGCTTTCTGTTGCAAATTTTTCTCTCCTTTCCCCCACCTCCTCCCCTAGATGGCAGGTAGCCTAATACATGTTAATTATGTTAAAATATATGATGAATCGAATATATGTATACATATTTATACAGTTATCTTGCTGTACAAGAAAAATCAGATCTACAAGAAAAAAATCTAAGAAGGAAAACAAAATGCAAACAAATGTCAACAGAGAGTGTGAAAATGCTATGTTGTGGTCAACACTCAGTTCCCACAGGCCTCTCTCTGGGTGTAGATGGCTCTCTCTTCACTAAACAATTAGAACTAGTTTGAATCACCTCATTGTTGAAGATAACCGTGTCCATCAGAATTGATCATCATATAGTCCTGTTGTTGCCGTGTATAATGATCTCCTGGTTCTGCTCATTTCGCTCAGCATCAGTTCATGCAAGTCTCTCCAGGCCTCTCTGAAATCGTCCCGCTGGCCGTTTCTTACAGAGCAATAATATTCCATAACATTCATATACCATAATTTATTCAGCCACTCTCCAATTGATGGGCATCCATTCAGTTTCCAGTTTCTAGCCACTACAAAAAGGGCTGCCACAAACATTCTTGCACAGGTGGGGCCCTTTCCTTAAGAAATAATACTTACATGACTGATTTACAAGGCATATTGTAAGGATCAGATGGAGGGAATGGATGGAAAGGGCTTTGTAAGGAAATCTCTACTATTATTAGTAATTACATTCCCCTGGAGCCTGCACTGACTCCTGACACTCTAGGATCTAGCCAAAGTGGCCCTTTGCCATTCTCCATACATAGTATTGTATCTCCTACTCCATGTCTTTGCACAGGTTGTCTGCACCTATGCCCAGACTGCCCCCCTTTCTCATCTCCTCCTCTTATAATCCCTCCCTCCCTTCAAGATTCAGCTCACATGTCTCACTCAAGATTGCCCGATTGCCCAGTTCTCATTCTCGTCCTCTCCCTACTATCACGGTATCTTTGTTTTATAAAAATCTTACCTCCCCTTCTCTGTGAACATGCAGGCTCCTAGTAGAATGGAAGCTCCTCCAGGGCAGGGACCATTTCCCTCTTGTAATTAGATCCTCAGTATCTTAACACAATGCTTGGCATATAATGCTTCATAAATGCTTGCCTGTTGATAGATTGTTCGTTGGTCAGTTCTACAAACTAGATTTTGCTCCTGTTTTAAAGCCCATGCCCCTAGCTGACCCTCTTCTTGTTGCTGCTAACCTATCTAAGGAGCTGAGTGTGTGATATCTTTGTTCTGCTCCTTACTGTGTGATCTTGGGCAAGTGATTTTCTATGCCTCAGTTTCCTTTTCTGTAAAATGGACGTGATTGAGTTGAATTCAACTAACAGGATCCAGACACTGTGTGAGGACCTAGTCACATAAAGACAAAAAAAGCCTTTGTCTTCAAGGAGTTTACATTCTATTAAGGAGAAATTCTACTGGGGCAGTTAGGTGATGTAGTGGATAGAGCTCCAGGTCTAGAGTCAGGAAGACAATCTGTCCAAATCTGGTCTCAGACACTTACTAGCTTTGTGACCCTGGTCAAGTCACTGAAACCTGTTTGCCTCAGTTCTTTCATGTGTAAATGAACTGGAAATGAAAATGACAAACCACTCCAACATCTGTACCAAAAAAAAAACAAAAACAAAAACAAAAACAAAAAAACTAACCCCAAATGGGATCACAGGGAGTCAAAAGTTACTAGTGACCAAATAACAACAAAAAGAAATAACAGGTATAATGATGAGTATATACAAATAAATGCAGAGTAATTTCAAGAGTAAAGGGAGAAAAACACTAACAACTGGGAAAATCCCAAAAAGCTGCTTGTCAGAGGAGGCACATAGATGTGCTCATTTGAGATAAGGTAGGAGATGTGTGAAGTGGAAGACAGGAAGGCCATTCCAAATAGAATGGATATAGAATCAGGAGACAGAAAGTCATATACAGTAATCATGAGCAATAAGCAGGCCAATTTTACTTCATTTGAGATTTCATGAAAAGAAATATTGTGCAATTAGCCTAAAAAGGTTAAACTGAAACCAAATTGGAAAGGACTTTAAATAAGAAAAGAAGAAATATATATTTGAGCTTAGAGACAACAGGGAGCAACAGAAAATTCTTGAGTAGCAGAGTAGCATGATAGAAATTAGATTTCATGATCTCTCAAGTTTTATCCTCCCTGCTCTATATCTTAAAATACATACAAATCATACAAATGCCTTCTCTGGGTTTAATTCAATAAACATTTTATTAAATATATATTGTGTACAGAGACCTATACTTTGGAATCATAGTTCATACCAACTTTACATTAAGATTATCTCTATCAGAGCACCAGCCCTGAAGTCAGGAGGACCTGAGTTCAAATCTGGTCTCAGACACTTAACATTCCCTAGCTGTGTGACCCTGGGCAAGTCACTTAACCTCAATTGCCTCAGCAAAAAAAACAAAAAAAAAAAAAAAAAAAAAAAAAGACTATCCCTGTCCTCAAGAAGCTTGAAGTTTATCTAGGGGGATTATCTGTAGCACAAACACAGTGAATTATTAAATATATATCATAATATGCATATTAAAGAGGTACAAAGTGCTGGTGGTGTTGTTGTTTGTCCTTCATTCTCAGAAGAGGACCATGACATCAGGGAGGGGATACCAGGACATGCAAATGAGTTGGATTTAAGTGAGGAAGGGCTTTGCAAGGTCACCTGCCTCACTTTTCCCTCCAGAGTCATCTGGTTCCAGGATAATATATAGGTCAGGATGACAGGAGATGGCCAGATACAATGGGAGACCTTGGCCTTTATAAGTTAAAATTTTTCCTTCCCTCTGGATATAAGGTGACTTTGATATGATGATACCCAGCCCCCCCAAAAGAAAAAACAACAACAACCACAACAAAAAGAAAATTGCACAGAAAAAGGAGGGGGAGGTTAAATGGGGTAAATTATTCAGTATAAAAAATCTATTATAATTGAGGGGAAGATGAGAGGCAGAGGTGTTGAGCAAAACTTAAACCTTAATCTCATCAAAATTGGCTCAAAGAGGGAATAACATACGAACTCAGTTGGATGTAGAAATTATCCTACCCTATATGGAAGTAAAGAGTACAAAGTGCTATGAATAGAGGGGAGGGGGTAGAGTTATTATCAAGTTGGGAGAAGAGGAATCAGAAAAAGCTTCCTAGAAAAAGATTTGTATTGGGACTTGAAAGGGCAAGTAGAAATTTATCATGTAAGAAGGAGGAAGGAGAATATTCTGGGTATAAGAGACAATGTGAGTAAAGTCATCACATGGAGACATCCAGTTTAACTGGATCACAGAGTACATGGGAGTACTCTGTGGGAAGTATGGGCTATAAATCTGGCTGTAGAGGACCTTGGATGTCTCATTTTTCTCCAGGCTGCAGTCTTGACTGCATACTACAGAAATTTTTCATCTTGGAAGTGTATTTCACTCTTGGACTCCTCATCCTGAAAGTCCCTTCTGACCCTGGGGGCCTCTTCCTCTAATTAGTTGGCTTCCCACCCTCAACCCCTATTTTAAGGCCAAGTCATGTTTTCATTCATCTCCAGGCTACTACCATCCTGTCTCTCCAGACTTTTTCTACATGCTTCTGCCATCCGCATGCCCTCACTCTCCACTCCACCTCCATACCTTTTTTTTATAGTTACCTTTTTGCCTTATTTTCCTCCACTAGAATGTAAGCTCCTTAAGGGCAGGAAAACTCTTTTTGCTTGTGTTTGTAAAATCCACACAAGCGTCCGGCCTAGCACATAAGTAAGGGCTTTAGAAATGCTTGTTGACTTAACTCAACTTGGCAATATAGGAAGCCACAGAAAAGTTATAAGCAAAGCTAGACTCAGATCTATTCATATATATGTGATATAAAATCAATGAAAGCTCTTTGAGAAGTTTATAATTTTAAACAAATGTGAGGATTAATAGTAAGTAAGAGGTGCCTCTCTGACTCCTCCAGGAGAGAGAAAGGAATGAATGTAGGTTGGGGAAAACAAAACATTCAAATTTTCAAGCTAAAGGCAGTTTGAGTAAAGGAAATGGTTTTAGTCTGGAAGAAGACAGAGCTGGGGACCAGAAGACGGGAGACATGAAAAAAAAATTTAAACCAAAAGGCAGTAGATTAACCAGGAAGCCTTGCTGTATGATTTGACTTCCCCAGGATTCAGTTTGGAAAAGCTGAGATGATGAGCCTCTATTCTAGTGAAAAGAGCTGGTTTAAGAGTAAGAAGACTTGGGCTTGGAATCTGGCTCTGTCACTAACTAGCTTTAAGACTAAGCAAGTTCCTTCACCTTCTTGGACCTCAATATTCTCAACTCTCTCCCCAGAATATGAGCTCCTTGAGGAAAGAGTTGTCTCTGCCTTTTTTTATATATTCTAATTACCACAATGCCTGTCCATTACTAAGGGCTTAATAAATGCTTAGTGAGTGACTAAGATTGGACTACTGATCTCTGAAGTCATTTCCAACTCTAACATTTTATATTCTTTGGTCCAGTCCGGCTTTAACAATTTAAAAATCAATTGGTGGACAGAGCTTGTGCCCTATAAAAGATGTCACCTTTCCCAACTTAGCTTATCTGTTCCACCCACTTTCCCATATCCTTCTGATGACTCATCCCAAAAAAGTTCCAAGTAGAGACTTCCAAAACAATGTCCCAAATACTTGAGGAAATTTCTCAAAAGATTCAGCTCTAGGTTGTGGCAAAAGGTTTTCACGGGACTCAAATTGGGCACTTGGTGAGATTAACTCAACTATAACACAATGTGTCCCTTCAATTGGGCCAACTCCATGCCTATGATCCTGGCACCAGCAAAGTAATAGTAAGTGTTTTAACAATCTGGTCTTAAAAAATGTATACATGACATACGGTTAAGGTTGGTCTCAATCATTAACATTTTTTCCATCAGTTTCTTAAACCTAGACAATAAATAAAACAACAAATCAAGCCCTGATTTGTAGCATTTGATGAATTCAAAGGTGTAAATGCTTCCATTGAAAATTTAACGATCAGCCCTCCTGAGCCAATATAAGCTGGCTGCAGCAGCCTGGCCCTGGTCCTACTTGAGATTTTTTGGAAACTGGGTTGGGCAGCTCTGCCCACACAGGATCTGGCTCCTCTCCTGTCAGACCCGTGTTCCCAAAACACCTGCTCACAGGGAAGAATGGAAAGAATGAATTAGTAACAGCAGGGGCAGTGGAAGTAATGTTATTGTCATTATTATTAGTAATCATTTCCCTATCTGTACCTAGGCTTTCTCTTGCATAAAACAAGGGGACTGGACTGAGTAATCTCTAAGGTTCTTTTCACTTCCTTCTAACTCTAACATCTATGTTCTAAGATCTCTGTAAGTTTGACATCCCATATTCTAAGCTCCATTCCAGTTCCAATATTCTATATTCCAACAGTCTTTGTTCTAAGGTCCTCACAACTCTAATGTTACAATTTTTAACAATCTGAGTTCTAATATCCCTTCAAGCTCTAACATTCTATATTCTGACGTTTTATGTTTTAAGGTCTCTTCTAGAACTAATATTTTGTGCTTTAAGATCTCTTTTCTGGCTCTAGCATATCTATGTTCTAACATTCTATGTTTCCCAGTCCCTTTCAGTTGGAACATTATGTTCTAAGGTCCCTGACAACTCTAGTGGTCTATGTTCCAACATTCTGTTTTCGAATGTCTTCCAACTCTAATATTCTATGATGTATTTTGGAACATCCTATGTTCAAAGGCCCCCTCTGGCTCTGACAGTCTATTATTATATGATTCATTACCATATTACAGAAACTTTGCAAGAATTCCCAAGTGACACCACAGGAGCCAGAGCCATTTGGGAAAAGCCCTTTCCTCTCCTTCTGCCCCCCCCCCCCATAGATTATTGTTTGTTATTGTGCAGACTGGCTGTTTTGGCGGGTTGGGGGAAGGGAGGAGAGGAGGAAAGGGAGGGAGAGAAGAATCTCCCCCTGAGTCCTGATGTCTCTGCCAAGAATGAGCCCAATAGATTATTCCCAAAGAGGGCTGGACTCCTCCTGCTGCTGCTGCCGCTGCTCCTCTGTGGGGAGGCGCAGGTGGAAGGCAAGCAGCTCAGAGCCTAGAGCTGCTGAGGCTATTTCCATAAAGCCATAGCAGCTGTTTCCAAGAAGCTAGGAAATAACTTTTGCTGACCCACAGGGGCATCACTGCAGAAAATCCCTGGAGGGAATTTCCTGCAGGAGGTGACATGATCAGAGCTGAATAGGTAAATCTCTCTACCAATGCACCCACCAGCTCAGGAAGAAAGCATTCACTAATCCACTCCAGCCCAGGAATGACATGCCCTACCTCAGCAAAAATACTCAATGGTCCAGAAAAATGTTTACCAGTCTAGAAAAATACCAGCCCAGGAAAAATATTCAATAGCCTCCAAAATTGCTCCTTAATTCAGGGCAATACTCACTAGCTTAGGGGAAAGTTTCTTGTTATTCAGTTATTTTCAGGCATATCTTACTCTTTGTGACCCTATTTTGTGTTTTCTTGGCAAAAATAATAGAGTAGTTTACCATTATCTTCTCCAGATTATTTTACAGATGAGGAAATTGAGGTAAACAGAATTAAGTGATTTGTCCAGAGTCACACAGCTAGTAAGTATCTGAGGCTAGATTTGAATTCTGGTCTTCCCGATTCCAAGTCCAGAACTCTACCAGCTCAGAAAAATACAAACCTTTTGATACAAAGATACTTATCAAGTTCAATAAAATGACATTCATTAAAAGTACTTCCTCAACTAGGAAAAAATTTTACAGTAAGTTTCTCTAATAATGGCCTCATTTCTCAAACACATAGGGAACTGAGTCAAATGTATAAAAACAAGAGAGATTCCCCTTATTAATAAATAGTTAAAGGATACAAACAGGTACCTTTCATAAGAAGAAATCAAATTATTGTTACATGGAAAAAAGTTCTCTAAATAGAAAAGTAAATAAAAAAAAAACTTTGAGCAATTGTTCCTATCAAATTGGCTATTATGACAAAAAAGGAAAATAACAAATGCTGGAGAAGATGGGACACTAATGCATTGCTGATGAAAGTGTGAAGTAATGTAATCCTTCTGGAGAACAATTTGTGCCTATGCCCAAACAGCTATAAAACAGTGCTTATCCTTTGACCAAGCAATACCACGAGTAGGTCTGAAACCAAAAAGGTCAAAGAAAAGAGGAAAGGATCTATACGTACAAAAATATTTATAGCAACTCTTTTTGTAGTAGCAAAGAATTGGAAATTGAGGGGCTGCCCATCAATTGGGGAATAATGAACAAATTATGGTATATGATTATGATGCTATAAGAAATGGTAAGCAGGATAGTTCAAGAAAAACCTGAAATTACTTATATGAACTGATGCAAAATGAAGTAAACAGAACCAGGAAAACATTGTATACAGTAATAGCAATGTTGTATGATGATCAACTATGAATGACTTAGCTCTTCTCAGCAACACAGTGATACAAGACAATTGCAAAGACCCTTGATGAAAAATGCTCTCCACCTTCACACAGAGAGAACTGATAAACTCTGAATGCAGACTAAAGCATACTTTTTTTAAACTTTTTAAATTTTTCTCAGATTTTTGGTCTTTTTTTGGCAATGTGGCTGATATGGAAATATGTTTTGCATGGCTTCAAATGTATCATCAATATCAAATTGCTTGCCTTCTCAAAGAAGAGGGAGGGGCAGGAAGAAAAGAGCAACTATGGAACTCAAATTTTTTAAAAATAAATGTTAATTTTTTTACATGTGATTGGAAAATATTCAACAAAATAAAAATATATTGAAAAATCTTGCTCAACAAAAATACTTTCCCCAATCAGCCTCAAATATTTTCAATCCACTGATAATACATTCTATCCCCTGGCCCAGCAATAACTGGAAGGGGGGATGGAGTTGCCATTCTCATTTGCTGCTCCTATGTGGCAACCTGCAGAGATTATTGGATTGACTCTGAGCAGCACCACAAGATTTCTGAGCACGGAAAGCTTTCATCAGGCCTAACTGGAAATTTAATCTATCAGATTAATCTATTCTATCCAAGAAGGGAGATAGATTAGAGGAATATTTACAAGCTGCAATATATCAAACACAACATCTATGGAGATACACTGAAGGAACCCTTTTTAGTCTGGTGAAGAGAAGGTTTAGGGATAATGTCCTATCATAGGAAGTCTTTGGGTAGAAGCTGGATGACCACTTGTGAAAGATATCAGAAAGAGGATTCCTGTTAAGGTACAGTTTTTCAGGTATTTGAATGATTGCCTTGTAGATTAGGGATTACACTGTTCTGCTTGTCCTCAAAGGGTAGAACCAAGAACAATTTAATTCTGTAGATATTTAATGAGTACCCAGTATAATAAAGACCTCGTGCTTAGTACTAGAGATACAAATATGTCTACATCTCCATTTCTACATAGAGAGAACTAATGGAGAAAAGAGAAAAACATAAACATGAATCATTATAATAGAAAAGAGAAGGAAATAATGCAAAAGAGAGGTCTAGGCCAGAAGAAATTTGAATATTTGGAGACCCTTTTCCCTTTAGTGGAAGGGACAATCAAGGAAGGCTTCATGGAGAATAAAAATATTCTGGGTGCAGAGAGAGGGATGCAAAATGTAGACCACAACATAACATTCTCATACTCCTTGATTGATGTTTGCTTACATTGTGTTTCCTTTATCTGATATATCTTTTGTGTAGATAAGATTTTTCTTGCACAACAATGATAAGTTTGGAAATATGTATACATATATTCGATTTGCCAATATTTTAACATAATTAACATGTAGTGGATATCCTGCCATCTAGGGGAGGGGTGGGGAGTTGGGGGGGAAAATTTCTAACAGAAAGCTATGTAAGGGTTATTGTTGAAGAATTACCCACACATATGTTATGAAAATAAAATAAAATTTAAAAAAATATTCTGGGTGCTAAATAATGGGAAGAAGTAACAGAGAAGCATATTTCAACCTGATATAAAGAATTCCTAACAATTCAAACAGTCCAAAAATGAAATGGACTACTTGGGAAGATAGTGAGTTTCCTGCCATGGGAAGTTTCACACAGAAGCTGGGTAACCATTTATCAGGGATATGGTAGAAAGGACTCTTGCTTAGAATACAGATTTGGCAAATTGGCCTTCTGGTTCTGAGCTTCTCTAGACCTGTGATCCTGTAGTGGTAAATTTATCAGTATCATGCAAGGGTTGCTAATGGCAGTTATATCTAAAGGGTCCAATACTGATGATGCATGCAGCAGAAAAAGAGAGAGAGGGAGGGGAGGAGAGAGAGACAGAGACAGAGAGACAAAGAGAGAGAGAGAGAGACAGAGAGAGAGAAAAAAAGAGACACACAGAGAGAGAAGGGGGAGGAGAGAGACAGAGACAGGAAAAGAGAAAGAGAAATAGACAGGCATAGACACAGAAACAGAGAGACACAGAGACAGAATTATACCAAAAAGGCAATATGAGGTAGTATAGATACAAAGGAAAAAACACTAGAGTCAAGAGATCTGGATTCAAACCCAGGTTGTGATACTTATTAGCTGCTTCACTGGGCAAGTCACTTTCCCTTTCTGTATCTCATTTTCTTCATCTTTAAAATGGTAATAAAAATAGCCAACTATAGTTAGTGAAAAGTGAGTGGATATGGAATCAAAATCCCAGTTCTGCCATTTGCTAACTAAGTGAATGCTACTCAATCCCTTAGATTTCTTGGGCCTCAATTTCATTATTTGTAAAAGATCCCTAAAGTCCCTTCTATCCCTAAAATTGTTTCAGGAAGTACTTTGTAAAACTGAGAGTACTAGAGAAAAACATGAGTTATTATTATATATTTGATATTTTAATGTTTTTTTTTCTTATACAAAGTTGATCACATGATATAGGCATATTCAGAAGCTGAGAGGTGGGAGAAGTGAAAATCCATTTATAAAACATTAAAAATAAAATTGGTTTTGATAAGAGAGATAGCAGGGGTGAAACAAGGCTACCCACTATCACCATTATTATTCAATATTGTATTAGAAATATTAGCTTTGGCAATAAGAGAAGAGAGATTAAAGGAATTAGAGTAGGTAATAAGGAAACAAAATTATCACTCTTTGCAGATAATATGATGCCTACTTAGAGAATCCTAGAGAATCAACAACAACAACCAAAAAAAAACTGCTAGAAAAAATTCACAACTTTAGCAGTTTCAGGATACAAAATAAATCCACAGAAATCATCAGCATTTTTATATATTACCAACAAAGTCCAGCAGCAAAAGATACAAAGAGAAATTTCATTTAAAAATAACTGTAAATAATATAAAATATTTGGGAGTCTACCTGCCAAAGCAAAGTCAGGAACTATATGAGCACAACTACAAAACACTTTCCACACAAATAAAGTCAGAGCTAATCAATTAGAAAAATATCAAGTGCTCATGGGTAAGCTGAGCAAATAAAATAAGAATGACAATAACTATCTAAATTCATCTACTTATTCAATGCCATGCCAATCAAACTCCCAAGAAATTATTTTACAGATCTAGGAAAAATAACAAAGTTCATCTGGAAGAACAAAAGGTCAAGAATCTCAAAGAAATTAATGAAAAAATGCAAATAAAGGTGGCCTAGCTGTGCCAGACTTAAAACTACATTATAAAGCAGCAGGCATTAAAAACAATTTGATATTGGCTAAGAAATTGAGTAGTCAATCAGTGGAATAGATTAGGTTCACAGAACAAAATAGTCAATGACTATAGTAATCTAGTGTTTGACAAACCCAAAGACCCTAGCTTTGGGGATAAGAACTCATTATTTGACAAAAATTGCTGGGAAAATTGGAAATTAGTATGGCAGAAATTGACCTTATATCAAGATATGGTCAAAATGAGTTCATGATTTATATATAGTTTACCTTTCAGATCTATTGAAAAGGAAAGAATTTGTGGCCAAAGAAGAACTAAAGTTCATTATTGAAGACAAAATAGATAACTTTGATTATATTAAATTAAAAAGGTTTTGTACAAATAAAACCAATGCAGACAAGCAAACTGGCAAAAAAAATTTACATTCAAGGGTTCTGATAAAGGCCTCATTTCTAAAATATATAGAAAATTAACTCAAATTTATAAGAATTCAAGCCATTCTCCAATTGATAAATGGTCAAAGGATATGAACAGGCTATTTTCAGATGAAGAAACTGAAACCATTTCTAGCCATATGAAAAGATGCTCTAAATCACTATTGATCAAAGAAATGCAAATTAAAACAACTTTGAAATACCACTACACACCTCTCATATTGGCTAAGATGACAGGAAAAATAATGATGAATATTGGAGATGTGGGAAAACTCAAACACTAATACATTGTTGGTGGAGTTGTGAACTGATCCAACCATTCTGGAGAGCAATTTGGAACTCTGCTCCAAGGGCTGTCAAAATATGCATAACCTTTGACCCAGCAATGTTTTTATTGGGCTTATATTCCAAAGAGATCATAAAGAAGGGAAAGAGATCCACATCTATGAAAATGTTTGTGGCAGCCCTTTTTGTAATGGCAAGAAATTGGAAACTGAATGGATGCCCATAAGTTGGAGAATGGCTGAATAAATTATGGTATATGAATGTTATGGAATATTATTGTTCTGTAAGAAATGAAAAGCAGGACGATTTCAGAGAGGCCTGGAGGGACTTGCATGAACTGATGCTGAGTGAAACGAGCAGAACCAGGAGATCATCATACACAGCAACAACAGTATTACATGATGATCAATTCTGATGGACATGGCTCTCTGCAATAAAGAATTGTCTCAAACCAGTTCCAATTGTTCACTGAAGAAAACCATATACACCCAGAAAGAGGGACACGAAATATGGACCACAACGTAACATTTTCATGATCTCTGTTGACATTTGCTTGCATTGGGTTGCCTTTCTCTGATTCTTTTTTTTTTTCTTGTAGATAGGATTTTTCTTGCATAACTTCTCAAGCATTTCAACATTATTAACATGTAGTGGACTTCCTGCCATCTAGGGGAGGGGAGGGGACTGGGGGTAAAATTTGTATTGGAAAGCTTTGTAAAGATCAATGTTGGGGAACTACCCATACATATGTTATACAAATAAAAAGCTTTAAAAAATAAATAAATAAACAAACAAACAAACAAACAAAAAGAAATGAAAAGCAGGTTGATTTCAGAGAGGCCTGGAGAGACTTACATGAACTGATGCTAAGTGAAATGAGTAGAACCAGAAGATCATTGTACATGGCAACAACATTATATGAAGATCAGTTCCCATGAACGTAGCTCTTTTCAACAATGAGAAGATTGAGGCCAGTTTCGATGATCTTGTGATGATGAGAGCCATCTACACCCAGAGAGAGGACTGTGGGAACTGAGTGTGAATCACAACATGGTATTTTCACTCTTTTTGTTGTTGTTTGCTAGCATTTTGTTTTCTTTCTCAGTTTTTTTTCCCTTTTGATCTGATTTTTCTTGTACAATTAAGATAATTGTATAAATATGTGTACATATATTGGATTTAAGATATATTTTAACATGTTTAACATATATTAGATTACTTGCCATCTAGGAGAGGGGGTGGGGGGAAATTTGGAACACAGAATTTTGTAAGGGTCAATGTTGAAAAATTATCCATGCATATGTTTTGAAAATAAAAAGCTTTAATTAAAAAAAAAATAAGAGAGCATCAGAAAATATTCATCCAAATGGAAGGAGGGTAGTTCCATACTGATTCACATTTTTAAAAATTTATTTTAGTTTTACTTTGTGGAATAAAATAAGCATTTCTATAACAGTATAATTTTTTTAAAAAGATGATTGCATATAAAAATGCAAATCTATTATGTACAACTTAAAACTTATGTCTTCTTAAAAGCTAACCATGGAAAAGGGGCACAACAATTCATAGCAAAAGCAGAAGAGGTAAAAAAAAAAAAGGATTTCTTAGGAAAATCTAGTTTTCTTAACCACATATGGCATCTGGCCCAAGTCCCAGTCCCAATGGGACAACAACAACAACAACAACAACAACAAACAATAACAAATGATGAATAATAATAATAATATTTATATTTTAATATCTTGAAGATCCATGTATTCCACTATGTGTACTTTCCCTCTGCTAATGAAAATAACAATACCTTAGTATGGACTATGTTTCCAAATTTCTGTGGCTAGGAAAATTCATCCCCAGATGACCAAATATTTCTTCTGTCACCAAGTCCAACACTATTTCCATTGCAACACTGCCTCTCATGAGAATGCTCTTCCACGGCCTTTCTAAAGCTAAAATCCTGATTCTCTGATTCTATGAAAACAGATGAAATATAAAAAGACATGTAAAGATAGTAGAGTCCAGTTGAAATATGAATTATAATGAACATAATCATTATAATAATTATTATTATCTCTTGAAGAAAAGGTCATCATGATATCTCTGTACCACCAGATTATTTAGAGGATCTTCTCTTAAAGCTAAAGGAGCGTTCTGATGGGAATGGGGCAGTGGTTTACTTCTTTGGGGAGACATCTCCTTTCAGCTTGGTGGGAGTAGGGGCAAGGAAAAGAAGTAATAGTAATCTAGGAAATAGAGAGTCTATGTAGAGAGTTGAAACCTCCTGAAGCTTGTACTTCCTCCCACCTTCATCATCAATAAGGGCCCAGTGAAGACATTGGGAAACACACCTTCTCCGTGTGCCAGAAAGCTCACCTCCCAGCTCAGCAGGGTTTGGAGCCCAACCAGATGCCTGACCCAGCCCTGTTTTCCATGGATTTCTACTCACCCAGCGGCAGGCCCCTGGGCCCCTGTGTCAGGGCATGTAAAGAACACCGGGCCAGCACAGGCCCCCTGCCAGACAGCTCTGGCTCCATCAGATAACTAAGGCTGCAGCCTCTCCCCTGCTGGCATCTTCTAGGAGCCTGGGGCCCCACCTAACCTAACAGAGAGTTTACGTAAGTGTGTTTATGGAAAAAACAGATGCACACACCAGTCCTTCCTGGGCCTGTCATGGGAGATTCAGAGAATCACAAAAAGTTGAGGGAGAAGGTATTTTAGAACACAAAATACAAAAACATAGAATGCTAGGATTGGTAGGCACCTTAGAAAGGTTATTTATAATCTTCATTTTATAGATGAGGAAACTGAGTCAATGAAATGGAAAGTTGATGTGTCTAAGGCTGCATAGCTAATAATTAAATGGTAGAAACAAGACTTAGACTCAAGCCTCTCAACTACAAATCTAGTTCACCCTTCACTGTTCTGCTGCCTCTCTCCTATTGTCCTCCTGGGAGCCTCCCCTGCAGCTAGCTCCCCAGTTCCTCAGAATCAAGTCATAAATTGATCCCCTCATGATAAGAAAATTTCCATGAAATATATCCAGAAAAGGATGACAGAACTGTAAGAGGGTCAAAAAATTAAGCCATGTGAGGAAGGAAGGAGGAAGGAAGTGGGACGCTCATTCCAACAAAGAGAAGATGGAGGAGGGATTCCATAGCTTACTCCAAATATTCAAATAAGAATGATTCAAAAGAGGGATTGAACTTGTCCTACTTTGTCCTAGAGAGAACTATGAGCATTGGGGAACAACATGGAGACAAATGTTGGCTCAATACAAGGGTGGGTCTCATCATAATAGAACTCTTTCCCAAAGTGGAATGGGATGCCTCAATAAGATAGTGAGCCTCTCATCTCTGAAAGTTTTCAGGTAAGATGTGGATGATTGTCAAAGACGTAGAGGAGGATTCCTGTTCACGTATAAGCTTGACTAAGGTGACTGCCAATTTTAATACTCCATAACTCTATAAAATCAGTTTCTTCATCTGCAAAATGAAGCAGATGACTTAAATGATTTCTAAAAGAACCCTGCTGGTTCTAAATCTCACCATCCTTTGAACTCTGAGCTTTTTTGAACAAAATCCCACAGTGGAAGTAAAAAAGCATTGATCCCTCAAGCCTCAGGAGTCAAGTCCTTACCCTGGCCCTCACTAGATGCATGGTGTTAACCAAGTCAGTAAATCTCCAAGGACTTCTGATTCCTCACTGATAAATTATGGGTAACATGTAAAGGGTCCTCAGTGAATTAAATGAGCTTTAAGATCTCTTCTAACTGCTTTTATGAAAATTTCTCAATATCTTTGCCCTAATCCAGTATCCTGTCCTTAAAATAAAATGGGTTTTTTGTTCCAGATTTGGGTTTTCATTAGTATCAGAAATTCCCTCCACTGAGGCAGATCAAGCAACATAATATATAGATTTCCCTGGAGCACTGAGATGTTAAGTGGTTGGTCCATAAT
Organism: Myrmecobius fasciatus; assembly: GCA_023553655.1. Taxonomy (NCBI): domain Eukaryota; kingdom Metazoa; phylum Chordata; class Mammalia; order Dasyuromorphia; family Myrmecobiidae; genus Myrmecobius; species Myrmecobius fasciatus. Next base: position 17,705 of record JAJPUD010002636.1, read on the forward strand.
CAAACAGCTAATATGTATCAGTAGGGGGATTTGAATCCTGCTTATCTGACTCTGCTTTGCTGTCCTTTATACTTCAATCATAACTTACATTTCTGAGGTATTATAGAGATTACAAAGTACTTTTCTCAATGATACAAAGTAGCTAATACAAGATTAATTGTCCTTAGGCTTTGGTACCCAGTCCTTTTTTTTTCTTTCTCTATCCCCTGAAAAACACTTTCTCTAAACCAAATAAATATTCCTTTTAGAGCTCAAAGAAAGAAAGAGTCAATCATAAAAAATTATTTAGAAAAGTAAAAAAAGAGGGGCAGTTAGGTGGCACAGTGGATAGAGCACCAACCCTGAAGTCAGGAGTATCTGAGTTCAAATCTGGTCTCAGACACTTAAATTCCCTCGCTGTGTGACCCTGGGCAAGTCACTTAACCTCAATTGCCTCAGCAAAAAGAAAAAAGAAAAAAAAAGAAAACAAAAAGAAAAAAAATTATGAACAAAAATATTTTGGTTTTATCTTGCACAAAAACAGACTTTCAAAGATGGTAGGGACCTTAGAACGCAGCATATTAGAACAACAAATTTTAGAAACCTCATTTCAAAGTCTACATTTTTACCTGTATCCCCAGCTGGCATAGTATCTTGCATGTAATAGACACTTAATAAATACTTATTGGATTTAATTGATTGAATTCTATACATTCCATATACTCAAAGGATCTGTGCTCCCTCCATGAATGAAAATTCACACTCTTCTATAATTTAATCTATGGTCTTTGACAACAACTGTGACTAAAATGTTCATCCCTTTGGACCAATTTTAAAATACACATTTAGAATTAGGATTAGGATTAGACATTTCTGATCCATCAGTATTTCAAGAATGTGTTACTCCGTTTTTGTGAGTATCCTTCTCCAGGTTCAGATTGCAATTCCTCCATGGCTCAAGACACAATTCTATGAGTGTCTGTTAATGAAAAAAGTGTCAGTCATGTAATTGACCCTCTGTGAACATGAGTTTATTCTTAGGTGACATCCATAAGGTCTCATCCTGAATTCAAACCCAAAGCTTGGTAGGATCTGCCAGAATTTGTGTTTCTCCCATATAAACTTCAAGAGCCGAAAGTCACTTCCATTCTAGAAGAAGGAATATTGCTTTTTTTTTTTACTCTAAACAACACCAAATAGAAAAAGCATTTCCAAATACATAATAAAACAGAAAGAGAATTGCATATGAAACTGTAAATCTCTATACATGTAGCTTACTTTTTTAAAAGCTTAAGATAAAATCCAGGAGAAAGCCATCTGCACCCAGAGACAGGACTGAGTGTGGATCACAACATAGTATTTTCACTTTGTTGTTGTTTGCTTGAATTTTGTTTTCTTTTTAATTTTTTTCCTTTTTGATCTGATTTTTTTTGTGTGACATGATAATTGTGGAAATATGTATAGAAGAATTGCACATGCTTAATATGTATTGGATTACTTGACATCTAGGGGAGGAGGTGGGGGAAAGGGAGGGAGAAAAAAAATTGGAACATTAGGTTTTGTGAGAGTGAATGTTGAAAACTATCTATGCATATATTTTGAAAATAAAAAGCCTTTAAAAATAATAAAATAAAATTCAAATGTAACTTTCAAAGCTATACTGCTTGTCTGTGATCCTTTGTCTTTCCTTGTGTTATAAGTCCAAGTATGTCACCTCTCTACTCAGTAAATTCCAGTGGCTTTTATCACCTCCAAAATCAAATATAAAATGCTCTGGCATTCAAATCCCTTCATACCCTAGCCCTCTCCAACCTTTCCAGGCTTCATACATCTTATTCCACTGACTTCTTGATTGTTCTACAAACAAATCCTCTCTTGGTTCCAGGCATTTTCCCTGGCCATCCTCCATGCCTAGAATGCTCTTCTTCTATTCCTTCTTTAAGTTCCAACAAAGATCTTACTTTCTACAAGGAAACCTTTCCCACCCATTTTTAATTCTGGTGCCTTTGCTCTGTTAACTAATTCCTATTTATCCTGTATATAACTTGCTTTGTCTATACCTATTTGCTTGTGATCTCCCCCATTCGACTATAAGTTCCTTGAGGGCAGGAACTTTTTTTTGCCTTTTTTTGTATTCCAGGTGCTTAGCATAGTGTCTGGCACTGTGGTACAATCCATGAGGGATAACAAATGCTTATTAGTTGTTTAATTGACAATTTATAATTTCCTTCTCCTCCTCCCCATCTCTGTTTCTCTTTCTTTGTGTCTGTCTTTCTTGCTCTCTTTTTGTCTGTCTCTCTCAATGTATTTCTCTCTTATCTCATATCTAGTCAGTTAACATATATTATCAGTTCTCACCTCCACAATATAACTCACATCCATTCCCTTTTCTCCACTCATACTGGCTTGAGCCTTCAACATGTCCTACCAGGACCACAGAAATAGTTTCTAAATAGGATTCCCTTTTTAATTCCAATTCCCTTTTCAAATCTCTCCCTTTTCTGATCCATTCTGCTGCACATAATGGCCAAATTGAGATTTCTAAAGCAGAGTCCTGCTCATATCGCTCCCTTGTTCATGGGACTCTAGTGGCTTTCAATTGCCTCTAGACTAATCAATAAATACTTTTAGTTGTTTTTTTTTTTTTAAACTTCTCACAGCTTGGCTCTAGTCTAGCTTTCCAAAACTCTTGTGCCTCATTCTTATTTACATTCTCCATTCTCCATCAAAATTTGGCTTGATTGCTTTTTTTCATACACTTGATTTGATTTATCCCCTCCATGTCTTTGCACAGGCTATCCCTTCATGCCTTAAATGTATCACTATTGTAACTCCACCTCAAAGAAGCTCTTGCTTTCTTCAAAAATTCAACTTAATATGTGGTAAGAATAGTCCTTGAATATAATCACACTGGGTATGAAGTCCTTTCAGGGGTATTTTCCCCTTAATATTGTTTTTTTTTTTCAGCTAATTAAGTCTTTACTTGTTTTTAATTTTTTCTATGTGATAAGAGATTTCCACCTCTTTCCTGAGTTCTACTTAGTGGTTTTAGCAACAACAACAAAATGTACATCTGATTGTTTCTATAGCAACATGAGGATCTCAGTTCCACCTGCTCTCTGATACAGACTACATTCTTTTAAAGAAACTCTAGCCTCTTTCAGGATATAACTGTTTAATACATTGTATAGTACTTGATAGGAAATTTAAGGGATTTTCAAGATTGAACTAACTTGGGGATGGAACTTTTAGCCTCCTTTCCTCTATCATGTGACTTAACTGTGCATTTTTGAAAACAGAATAATTCCCCTGCTGTCATTAGCACTATGAATATTCTTTTCAATGTCCCAGGATAGAAATCTTCATGTTTCTCTTGACTTTTCTTTCCCTGCCCCCTTTCCTCATCCTATACAGTGCAAAAAACACAGGATTTGGAGTTTAAAGAACTAACTTCCTAACATGTCCCTGCCTCTTACCATCTATATGACCCTGACCCAGCTGTTTATCCTCAGTTCCTTCATCTGGAAAATAAGAGGCTTAGACTAGATGCCCCTAAGGTCCCTCCCTGCTCTAAATCTGAAATCATGTGATCATACAACTTTTGTAAGCAGTCCTTTCCTAAAGTGGAGGCACTTATGCTTGAGATGACTCCAGGTAAGGAAAGGGCCAAAGACATGTGTTTTTTCCCAGTAAGAAGATTTTGGACCCCCCAAGTCACTCAACTCTAATTGTTCATTTGGGCTACGTGGGTGATTGTTATTGTTCTAAACTCTCCACACAGGCTGGCCCATGCCTGTCACCCTGGAGGAAGAGGAAGAGAAAGAGAAAGAATGAAACATAGGACTCTTTGTGCTCTTGAGCCAAGCCCAGCCCAGAAACTTCTGTCCAGTGATCTGACTCTGTTCCTAGCCTCAAGATTTAGGGCTGTTTTAGCCACCTGCTAAGACTTCCCCTCCTTTCTCATCTTCCTCAATAAGGCTGCCATATTATAGGGCCAAGGGTGAGGCAATAAGACTTCAGTAAGGAAAGAAATTAATCAGATTCCAATCCTATTTGTGAGTACCGTTGGTACAGTGGAAAGAATACTAATCTCTGGAGTTAGAAGATCAGGGTTTGGTTTTGGTGGTGCAACTTATTAACAAGTGATTTTGAAACAATTTCTTCAATTTCTCTGGGCTTCAGATTTCTCATCTATAAAATGAGACAGTTGAACTAGGTAGCTGGCTTCTAGGATCTCTTCCAGCTCAAAATTCTATGGTTTTATTTTATTTTTACTCCTCTAAACTCAAAGGCCACCTCTCCAAGAAGCCTTATCCACTATTTCCCATCAGATCTCACATAACTTTTTTTGGCATACCTTTTAAATATGCTTATCATTATGTAATGTTGTATAATATAGCTATCTGTGTTAGTGTCTTTTATTACACATAGCACTTTATTTTATTAAAGCTTTTTATTTGCAAAACATATGTATGGGTAATTTTTCAACACTGACTTTTTCAAAGCTTTCCGTTACCAATTTTTCCCTCCTAGTCCCCACCCTTCCTCTAGAGCAGGAAGTCTACTACAGCACATAGCACTTTAAACTTCTCTTGTGCCCTTAATATATTTTGCTCTGTATTGTAGTTATTGTCTATGTCCTATCTGCTTATTGGACTATAAACTCCATGAGGGAAGAACTACATTATTTATCTTTATATATCCTTCCAGTTCTAAGCACAGGATATATAAGCAGATTGCATTTAATTGATGCTGGTAAATAAGCTAATAATATCAATACTAATACATCACATTAATGCTTTAAGGTTGACAATTCAGGCATTATATCTCCTGTTCTATAGATGAAGAAACTGAAGCTCAGAGAACGAAGTAACTTACCTAGAATGACAATTCAAACACAGGTCTAAATGAATACTATGTAGTTTTTTCTTATCTTATTCTTTTTCTTTTAAATGTCAGTAAGCAAGGGACCCACATGTGCAAGAATGTTTGTGGCAGCCCTTTTTGTAGTGGCTAGAAACTGGAAATTGAATGGATGCCCATCAATTGGAGAATGGCTGAATAAATTATGGTATATGAATGTCGTGGAATATTATTGTTCTATAAGAAATGACCAGCAGGATGATTTCAGAGAGGCCTGGAGAGACCTGCATGAACTGATGCTAAGTGAAATGAGCAGAACCAGGAGATCATTATACACGGTAACAACTGGACTATATGATGATCAATTCTGAAGGATGTGGCTCTCTTCAACAATGAAATGTTTCAAACCAGTTCCAATTGTTCAGTGATGAAGAAAGCCATATATATCCATAGAGAGGGATATGAATGCCACAACATAACATTTTCATGCTCTCTATTGATGTTTGCTTGCATTATGTTTCCCTTCTCAGATTTTTTTTTCTTGTAGATCTGATTTTTCTTGCACAGCAAAATAACTGTAAAAATATGTATACACATATTTGATTTGTCAAGTATTTTAACATAATTAACATGTAGTAAACTTCCTGCCATCTAGAGGAGGGGTGGGAGATAGGGGGAGGAAATTTGTAACAGAAAGCTTTGCAAGGGTCTTTGTTGAAAAATTACCCATACATATGTTTTGCAAATAAAAAGCTTTAATAAAATGAAAAAAAAATTTAAAAGGGCTTATCCTCAAAAAATAAATAAATATATTTTTTAAATGTCAGTAAGCAAATACAAAGACTTTTGAGGAAGTCAGCTTCTATCCCAAGATGAGTTGAGAGAACAGAAAGAGTCCCCATTCCTAGGACTAAATTGTAGACTCATAGTGAAAGGACACTAGAGGGAATGTTTGACAATAATGATATTAAAAGAAAGAGAAGTGTAGGGTGGACCAAATATGTGCCCAGCCTATAGATATCAGGTCCACCTAACAGGCCCCTAAGCCCCCATCTCAAGTTCTAATGAGATATAGAGCCATGTAGACCAAAAACCACCAGACACAAAATCAGTAAAACATGAATTTCAATTCTGACTAGCTGTGAGACAAATTACTACCATCTGTAAAATGGGACCAATCCTTCCCCTATTTACTTTATAAAATTTTCATAATCCCTTTTCATGAGGGATTTTCAAAGTTGAGCTAACTTGAGTACTAAACTCTTATGTTCTTCCCTCTCTACCACGTGACTCTATTGTACATCACTGAAAATAGGATGATTCCCCTACTGTCACTATGAAAAGCCTATACATGATGTCCCAAAGTCTAAGTGCAGCTTTAAGTATTAAAACTACGAAGACTCTTGGGGTACCTTGCATAAATTTAATTTGTCATTATCTATCATTAATCTACTTTTATAAGTATTCTTTCCAGGTCTATCATAGGGTCATAGAATCACAAAATATTAGACTATAAAATATGGAATGTCAAAAGTGGAAGGTATCTTAGAGATTATCTATGGAGGAGGAAATTGAAATCCAAATTCACACAGCCCTTAGGAATAGCCTGGGATTAGAATTCAGGTCTCCCAATCCTTGGTTCAGTGCTCTTTTGATCCATCTTATACTGTTCTCAGGCTTCTCCCTGCTTCCCCCCAGGTTCCTCTGAGTCTCTGGGCCCAGTGGTGGTGGGATGAGGTAAGGCGGGTGCAGCTGTTGCAGCACCCGGTTGGCTCTGCCAACTTTGGGGGAAGTTGGCTGGCACAATGGTCCCTAGAGAGAAGTAAGGGGAGGGGAGCAAAGGAAGGGGTGAGGGGCAAAGGAGGAAAACAAAGAAAGCAGTTGATAAGAGGCTCACAGGTGGCACACTGGAGTAGGAGAGCTGGCACAAGAGAGAAAATGTGAGGGGGAAGAAAGAATAATATTGAACCTGGAGAGAGGGCAAGAGATGGGAAGAGAAGAGAGCAAAGAGAATGTTTTCTGAGAGACTGGAACATGGCCACAGGTTTTTCCTGACCATATCTCCAGATGGTATCTCCTAATCCATCTAACATCTCTCTCTATACCCACACACAGTAACATCTTCAATATACACAGAGACATTTTCATCGTCCCAATACATACACACATTCATAGAGATACTTTGAGGCACATTATAATATATACAGGAACCATCCTCTAAGTTTCCAGTACATATAGATATGCCTCCACCATAGACAAAACAAAAAGATACATGCTTGTAACTTATCTTTCACAAAAGATACATAAACATTCTTGTCACACTCATTACTGATACAAAGATAACCTAACCCAAAGACACATAAATCCTGACAGGAAGATAGTGCTCTGAAACTCACATTCAGATACACACACACACACACACACACACACACACACACACACACACATACACACACACAGCCAGCATGAACCAAGACATTCTCACTATCTAGTGGATATATGGAGCAACTGAAATACCAACATGCATCTTTACTCCCTTTATGTACATCTGGATAAGAACAGATATACCCATCATCATATACACAAACATCAACCCAGACACAGGCTCACTCAGCACACAAGACATTCCTGATTCATCCTCCCCAATATATTTACAGTGATACCCAAAGTATACAAACTATCTCACCATCAGCAATAAACTATGCCCCTAAGAACAACCACAGACACCACCTAAGAGACACAGACACACACTCTTAATTAAATCCACACACAGAAAAGCCACAGCACACACACACCAACACACATATACACAGATATGCCACAGACATTCACACCTTCTTTACTCCACCCCCATACGTATATACTCAGACCCACCCACATATAGATGCAGATTTCTCTCCCAGCCTGCTGGTTCCCTTGGGAGGGTGCCACCTCCCATAAGGGCCACAGGGGGGCAGTGTGGACACCTTCAAGGCCCTATACTGGACGCACCTGGGACTCCAGTGTTCTGCCTTCCACATAATCTTCCCTAGGGCAGTGAAATAGAGTTTCTTTGAGTGATTCTAGGCAGAAGCAATTGTCTCATAAAAACTGAAAACCCTACTCACCCTAGGTTTGAAGCTAGGTTTGAAGGCCAGTGCCCAGAAACCAAAGGAAGTGGGTCACAACTTGTCATTATAATCTACTCCTGCAAGCATAGTTTCCCTATCTGGGGAGCTGCTTTTAAGTGAATGTACTGCTATAACAACTATTCAGCATTACAATAAGATAGTGGATGAGAGGGCAAGGATAATCCAAAGCAGCTGACATATGAAAAAAAAAATTACAATAATATCCATTCAGACATAAGATTAGAGCATATTATTACTTGCTTGTTTTGTGAATCCTTTTGGTTTTGCTTTGATAAAGAATTTGGGCCTTTATTTTGTATATTTATTTGGTTGGTTTTGTTTATGGTTGTTAAGTTAGACTTAAGGAAAATAAAACTTATTCCCACTTCTAGAGAAGTGTGGGGAAGTACAAATATTATCTCCACTTCATGGATCAGGAAAACTGATGATCAGAGAGCATTTTCATAGAATGCTAAGGGTCCTTAGAACAGAAAATGCAGGAGCTGGAAGGAACTTTGGAGATCAGTGAGTTTCTCTCCCTTCCCCAAGTGACCAACAGATAAGGAAACCATTTTTAGTCATTTTTCAGTTGCATTCTTCATGATACCATTTGGATCTTTCTTAGCAAAGATTCTGAAGTGTTTGTCATTTCCTTCTCCAGCTCATTTTAAAGATGAGGAAACTGAGACAAACTAGGTTAAGTGACTTGCTCAGGATCACATAGCTGGAGAAAACCCTACCAGAGATTCAATCAATCAATTATAATTATATCTATATCTATCTATTTATATATAGATATATAGATATACCTATATAGATATAGATATAGATATAAATACAGATATATGAGAGAGAAACAGAAACAGAGAGGCACAGAAAGAGACAGACACACAGACACACAGAGATGGGGAGGGCGGGGGGAGGAAGAAAAAGGAGGAGGCAGGGAGGGAGGGAGGGAGAGAGAGTAATCTAGCCCAAAATCTAACTATAACTTGTTGACAGCGCCAGAATTGGAAGTCCAGGACTCGAATTTAGGATTCGAACTAATTTAAAGCCACAAGGGTTCCTTCCATCTCCCAGCTTGGCTCGAAGCTGTTGCTTAAGCAGACTGGTCGAGGGGGGGGGTGGGGCAGAGTCTACTGCGAAGAAGCTGGCTTTGGGAGAGGGAGAGCTTTGTGTGGGGGCTGTCTGCTGTCTGGGGGGTCTGTGTACAGCCGGGGGCTCCTCCGGGCGAGTCTACACCAGGTGCCTACCTCCTTCCCCAGCCCGCCAGCTTGCCCGCCCGCGTCTTAAAAAGGAGGAGCGATAGGGACAGAAACCTAGACGGGTCGGGTGGTTCTCTTTCGCCGCGGGGGTGGAAGTCAGCCTCTCCCTTCACGCCCTCGGAAAACAGGGAGAGGTCCCTAGAGGGGGTCCCAGTTCCCTTGACCGAGACATTTCCTTCCACTTTGAATTGAAGTATGGGGGAGCGCCCTGATCCCTTCCCCCTTCCTTCAAATCACATAATCCCACGAGCCTCGCCCGGGGCCCTTCAACTCACTAGGAGAGAGAAACCGAGCCGGACACCGACCGGACTTGAGATGAGGTACTGAGGCTGCACGGAGGAGGCGTGGAAATGTCCCTCAACTGGAGAGGAAAATCAATTGATAAGGCACCTTATAGACTTTCAGCGCCGGAATATAGAACATTTGGACATAGAAAAGCACATGGGGAAGAACATGGAAGTTAAGACAGGCTGTTTACTCCAACGCTGTCCCAGATTTTAAGATGAGTTTTCCCGATTCTGTCTGTGTTATTATCAAAGTGATTGAGTGTATCAGTGTGGGATATAATCCATGCCCTCCCCAAAATGGGAAGAGGATTAGGTATGTCATCTCCTCCTCCCACCTTCCCCCATAGTGCCCTGGACCAGGTAGTGCTCTCCTCGGTGTGTTACCCCTGAGATGTTGTTTTTCAGATTCACAGGCTCTCCCAGATTAGTCCTCCACCCCCTCATCCTCATCCCTTCCCACCATACACACAGCATACACACCACACACACACACACACACACACACACACACACACACACACAGAGAGTTTCTATTTTTCCTTTATTCCTCAGTCCTCATGATGATCTGTCCAAAGCAGCCTCCCACCTCTCTGATCCGGAATCTGCCTCCAATTACCACCACCCTCTGGCTTCCTGAGCTCTGATTCCCCCAGCTGAGCAGAATCTATCACCACCCCTATTGTCCCTTGGGCCCAGGACTCAGCTGGGACCTGCCTACCGGCTCCTCTGGAGCTCTGAATGAAATCCTGCTTACCAGCAAAATCCCAAGTAAACTTCCCCCTCCAAATTCCTTTTTTCCAGTGCTTTGCCCCACCCCTGCCCCTGCTCCCAGGCTGGCTTGGCACAGAGAGGGTTATGATGCCAGGAGAGAAGTAGGTATTGAAATGTGCTCAGTAGTCAGGATCAAGCTGGATTCTTTACAGGATATCACTCCCACCATGGGGATACACATTCCTTCACTCCCCCATATTTCTCCTTCTCCCCCATCCTTCGCTCTCTTTCCTTTTTTCCTCTCCATTTTCTACTCTTTTCTACTGTAGCATCCCCTCTGGGCTTGATTCCAAAACTCACACTTGAATATACAAATTGGGGAAATGAGCCCAGAATTCAGCTGACTCTTACCATCTGGGATCTAGGGATGACTGAAAAGTTGTGGCTTCTAATACTGAAGCTCCTGGGTCTCATCTGTGTACTTCCCATCCTCAATGGAATGGAAATTTATTCGGTTTTTTTTCTTTTTTCTTTTTTGAAAAAAAAAAAAAAGATTTTATTAAGAAGGCATAGTAAGGACAGTAACTACAATAATAATCTCCACTTCTATACTGGAATACAAACTCCCCTTGCACACACTAGTTTGAGCAGAGTGGGGTCAATCTTAATACAGAAGTACAAAGATAGTCAGGCACATAAATAAATAAATAATACATGGAGCCAAGGAGTAGCTCTTGAAGTCCTTTTCTTCTTTCATGTCATCTCCTTGTAATTCTCTGCTTGTCTCTCAGGATCAGTTCCTTTCCAGAGCTTATGGCTGGCCCTTTTCCCTTCAAGGATTTACCCTCCCACATGCTGAAACCATCCTTGGGGTCAAGCTCTTTTTCTGTTACTAAACACAACTACTGCCTTCAATGAATGCTACTACTGACTCTGGTGACCAGTAGGATTTCCGTTGCCTCTTCAAAAATTTCAAACTTCACAAGATTGTAACTTGGTCCATTCAATCTCTGGATTCTTAGTTTCCTAATATCAGGAAAAAAAATAAATATAAAAGAAACAATTCAAGAAACAAGTGAGGTAAAAGATTGCAGCTCACAACACATCAGGAAGGAAAAGAGCTAAAGAGCCAAAATAGGAGTAGATCATTCCTTTCTATGTTTGAAATCAGTTCCAGCTCAGCAACTCATGAGTCATCAGTTTTCATGGCTCTTTAGCCAACCAGAAGACTATTTGTCACCATGAAGTACCAGCCCCTCAGTCACTCATGGCTAGGAGAGATTCAGCCAGACTTATATTTGTAGTTGGATTGGAAGTAGGCAGCACATGTTCTAAGGATTGATACTAAAGAGGGAATTGACGCACCTGATTTAAGCCTCTCCCTCCCTGATCCCCAAACCCCCACCTATCCACACATAAACACCGTCACTAGTTAGTCAAGACTCTTATTAGAGCAAAATTTGTTAACTGACCTGGATATAAAAAGTAAAGGAGGGATGTGATTCAAAGTCCACATCAAGGCTGAAGTCATATGAGCGGAGTGAATGGAAGAATTGTTGTCTGAAATGATTAAAGTCTTATCACTAAGTATGAAGAGGGAGAATTATAAAGCTCAGTTTTGGACATGTTGAGTTTGAATTGCTGAGGGATATCTGGGTAAACATATCCTGAAAGCAGTTGGAGATGAAATCAAAGATTTGGGAATCATCTACATGGAGCCAGTAATTAAAGCCCAAAGAGTGAATGAAATTACCAAGGGAAAGAGTGTTGAGAAAGAATAAAAGAGAGCCAAAGGCAGAGCTTTGAGTGACATCTACATTATGAAGTTGGAAAGGGAATAAGGAGACAAGACAAGGAAGAAGCATTTAGTCAAGCAAGAAGAGAACCGAGAAGTGTGTTGTCTCTGAGACCAAGGCAGAAGGGATTATGTGGAGGGAGCATTGTGTGAGGTAAAAGACATTAAAAGATTGAAAAAAAGCACTAGACTGGATATTACATTTTTCAAAAGACCTAGAGAAGAGGTGGGGAAAGGATGACTTATATACCCAAGCTCACACAGCATGATGGGTTCAATTATTCCAAGTCTAAAATCTATCTTAAGGGGCAGCTGGGTGGTGCAGTGGATAGAGCACCAGCTTTGAAGTCAGGAGGCCCTAAGTTCAAATCTGACCTCAGACACTTAACACTTCCTGGCTGTGTGACCCTGAGCAAGTCACTTAACCCCAATTGCCTCAGCAAAAAATTAAAAAAAAAATTAAAAAAAAAAACTAAAATCTATCTTAAGTGGGCAGCCAGATGGCTGCCTGAGTTTAAATCTAACCTCAGGCATTTAACATTCACTAGCTGTGTGACCTTGGGTATGTCACTTAACCCCAATTACCTCATGAAAAAACCCAAACAAAGCAAAAATAAAACCTACCTTAAGCAAAATATAAAAGAAATAGATAAGATAAATGGAAAATTAAAAAACAAATAGCTAAATGAATAAATGAGGTCTCTCTGATGATGCCTAAAATGTTAGGGTTAACAGAATTATTGAAAAGGAATATATCTATCAGGGATACCATATCCACGAAGCTCTGGTCAATTCACTGACTCTGATGCATCTACTATACATCTACTGGATTATCTAGTATAAATATTACTGCATTTCAACAGATTGCCTGAAATATTCCCTTTAAATGTCAGAATCCTTATCTTTCTTCAAGATTCAGCTGAAGTTCTCCCCCATTTGTGAAGTCTTTCCTAATTGCTCAGTTGTCAATAGGTTCTCCCTTCTTAATTTTCTTTACACAATTTTTAATTTATATACCTGTTGCACACATATACACATACCCATAAATACAATTGTATCATTATCTAGCTCTTGCTCTCCATCTTTTCCACCAGAATAGTATGAGATATATAATCAAATGATTTGAAAACACTTTTATTTAGGTAGACTGTGTCTCTAATATTCCCATGATTTATTGTTAGGACCCCTGTCAGAAAAAGAAATCAAGTTAGTCTGACATAATTGGTTCTCAATAAAGTTGTATGTTTTATTTTTTCTCCCTAGAGGCTCACTAACGATTTTTTTTAATGATCCATTCTAGAATTTTCCTAGAAATTAAAGCCAAACTTCACTGGTCCTATTCTCTTCTGTTTTTTGAAATTAGGACAGTAGCAAAATTCTAAAATGAGTATCTTGGTGTACTCACTCTGGACAATTATCACTATTTCATTGACCCCAAGTATTAATCCTAACAGGATTACTTCCTTGCTCCTTATTTCTTCAATATAATTTAGGGGGGAATATTATTTCTTGTTTTTATTATCTTAGAATCTTTGAGACCTTTTGTTTTGTTTTATTTTAGCATTTTTATTCTTCAACATCAAATTGTTCTGGACTTTACGAAATTTTTTTTTTCTTTTTGCTGAGGCAATTGGGGTTAAGTGACTTGCCCAGGGTCACACAGCTAGGAAGTGTCTGAGACCAGATTTGAACTCAGGTCCTCCTGACTTCAGGGCTGGTGCTCCAACCACTGCACCACCTAGCTGCCCCTGGACTTTACTAATTTTTATCAGAATGTGCCTTGATCTCATATTCATCCTTTTACCTTTAAAACTCTAAGTTGGTTGATGAGTTCCTAGTACATTCACCTAAGTTTCTTCAACCCCTGTTTTCCGGAATTTTATTTTTGAATTTCCCATCACTCTTCCTGAGTTGACTCTCCTTGAATGTTGTGAGTAAATGGAAGTCTACCTAATTTTTCTCTTGACCCTTTGAGACTTGCCCACTCACCCCACCCAAATCTGAAGTGTTTTTCAGACTACATCCAGCTTTCTTCTATTCTATCATAAAGACTAGAGATGATTACTTTTCCCCAAAGTTCCCACCATTTCCACCCCAAAAATCTCCCTCTTAGAAAAAATAAAATCCAGAATGGAATTTCCCTTTATTAATTCCTTCACCTTTTGCAGAATGAAAAATAAAGGTAAGTCAATAAGTTATTAGCTGCTCTGTTTTTTGATAACAGTATTCTAGCAACTGTTTGGATAACAAAAGTGTTTCATTGTTACTATGTTATGCTTCTGTGCCTGGTTCCCTAAGTTTTTAGTTTCCAAAGTTCTCAACTTTTTTCTTTTTATTCAGGTAACCTGCAGTATAACTGAAGCCTTTTATTTTTCCACCATTAATTTCATCCAAATGCTTTCCACCATGCTATTCCTAAATTTTCTTACATGGACATATTTTTTTTTAATGTATATAATGTTAACCCTTCTCTCACTTATCCTATTTCTTCTGAATAAAAAAACGTATACCATAAATTCATCCAGAATGCAATCCCAGTCATGGATTCCTTCCTACCTAGTCTCAGTGACAACAATGAGATCAAATTTGCTTTTTTACATTTGGAAGGCCAGTCATTCTTGTTTATTGCTTAAGCTGTGGTTATTTATGTATAGCTGTTTGAAGCTATGGGCTATTATGGTCTCCTGTGAATTTGTGAGTAAATTTCTCTGCAGTTATTCTTCCTTCACTGGAGCTACACATTATATATATATATATATATAGCTAGGTAGTTTAATAGATCCTTATAAGTGACTTTCTCCTTCACCCTTCCCTTTAAAAATACTTAATACCTTTTTGATTAGATTTGCAAGAAAGCAAGTAAATATATTCTTATTAGCCCTTATAAGATGTACTTCATCCCTGGTCAGGAATCTGTTATCCCTATATTTTAAATTAAGATCTAGAAATCCTAATCCAGTTCACAAACACCAGTTTCTAAGGCAGCTACTTATTTCCTAAATCACTTTTTTTTTCTTCTTCTACATCCCTAATTATCAATGGATAGCACCAAGTAAAATAAAATCTGTGTTCCTGTGGTCTACATATTCTTGCCTAAGACTTCATAATCTTTGGCAATACTTTTGAATATCATTTGTGCCACATGAATCACCAGAAGTAGGTAGTCATCTGTTTCAACAAGTCTTGGGAGGTCTCTGTTATGTCTTGAATATATGCCCTAGGAAGACAATAGACCTCTATTGTTGTTAGCAGGTTAATAGATAACTGCTTAGTTATCCCTTAAGGAGTCACAAACAACTGCTACTCTTCTCTTCTTCTGATTCTTACTAGATAATTTCTCACATGATAGTTTTACTTTAATAGTCTTTTCAGAAGAAATAAATGCTTCCTTCTCAGAGCAGGTCCTTTTCCTTCCCTTTCTTTTCTGTGCAGCATTATTTCACTATCCATTTTCCTGATAAGGGGTGAAATTCCCCTCTACTCTTTTGAATCTCCCCCCCCCCATTAAACTCAATTCCCTTTTTAAAGGAACATTTCATTGTCCCTCAAACCATAGAGAGGAGTACCTTGGATCACTGACCTCCAAGGAAGGATAATTCACCAATCCTGAGCCCAAGAGTTGGCCCTATTCAGGGACAGCTCCAATTGTTAGGAAGTGTTTCCTGCCAGCTAACTCAGTGGGGCCAAAGAGTTTCTCCACAGCACAGCCCTTCAAATACTTAGAGAGAACTAATATGTTCTTCCCATAGTCTGCTCTTCTTTTTGAATTCAGCCATCTAACTTGATCTGAATCTATCTGATTGTATCACCCAACCCATATCTCTCCATTTCCCCCTTAAAGACTATATGAGAAACTTTACCAAAAGAGTTATTAAAAATCCAGGTAAACTATATCCATAACAGTTTCTTCATTTATTAGTTTTGCAAGGCTATCCAAAAAAGGGAATTTTTTCCTTTTTCTCAATAACTTTATAATTATACATTATTTCTTTTCCTGTTATCACTAATCTATTTGCGCCATCATTTTCTTATTGACCTTGCCTTTCTATCATCTCCTTCTGGTTGGATCCTTCTCTTTAGGTCCTTACTACTTAAATATCCTTCTGTTGCAGAAGTTGGAGGTAGAATCTAAACTTAAGCTGGTCATGTTGCCTCATACCTGTAATCCCTACTATTGGGGGAAGCTGAGAGAGATGTATAACTTTAGCTCAGAATTGAAGTGCAGTGGGATTAAAGTCCATCAACTACTAAATCCAGTGTCAACATGAGGCACCCACACACACACCAATGGAGGTTCACTAAGCTACCTAAGGAAGGTTGAACTAACTGAAGTAAGAAAAATGAAACACAGTAAATCATCTGCAACAATGATATTGGAGTTAAGTTTATAAGGCCACTTAATTTTTTCAAGAGTAGGAGAGTTTGGGAGATTGAAGCTCCAAATATATATATATATATATATATATATATATATATACACATATATACACACATGCATACACACACATATATATGTATGTATAATATATATACACATATGTATATATGTATTTTATATATGTGATATATCTATATCTATATATATCTTTAGAAATCTTCAAATTTTCTTCAATCTCTGATCTCATTCACACATCTAAAGCCCTGCAAATCACCTTTACAATTTCTTTCTCTCTGGCAAGCTCAAATTCTTTTCTGTTCTTCTACTCTTTCTTTTATCACCTACTCCCACAGAAGTAGAAAGTTGATTATAACCACCTAACTTCATCCTTTCTCTCCTTCCAATTCATCGTTCATTCCTCTTCTAGAATAATCTTTTTCAAACACAGTTCTGGTCGTGTCACTCCTGTGGTGTCCCTGTTATCTATGGAGTAAAGTTCAAATTCCTTAGTCTGGAATTCAATGCTTTCCACAGACTGGCACCATAGTACGTTACCATTTTTATTTCATATTATTTCCTTTTGTGCACTCAATGTTCCAGTCATACTAGTTTGATAGCTCTCCTCTGATCAAACTATAGCATGAACTTCCCCCTCCATACCATTACACATGCCTTTATTCTTTACCATGTTTACCCATTGAACCTACCATCCATTAAACCTACCATCCTACCACCTCAAATGCCATGTAAAGTGTTCTGTGAAGATTTTCCTCAACATCCTGGTTGATAATAAACTCCTATAATCAAAATCATATAGCATAATTTATAAAACTCTTTCATGAACTTATGGTTATAATATTGGGAATTATAATTATCCATGATGGTGTTTTATCCCCTACTAGACAGAAAGTTTCATGAGATCAGACACTATGCCTTATTGAAACTAAATATCTCACTTAATCTTAAATATACTGCTTTCTATATACAATCTGCATTTAATAAATGTTAGTGAAAGAAATAAATTATAAATTATTGGTTCTTGTCCTGCTATCTCATAGGGCTGTGGTGAAGAAATCACTTTGCAAATTATATACTATTGCTGAGTGTGGTGGTCCATGCTTGTAATTTCCACCACTAGAGAGGCTGAGGTTGGTGGGTCACTTAAGCAAGGGAGTTCTGAGATGCAAATGGCTAAAGTCAGTCAGTTATTCAAGCTATGCCTATGGCAGGATGAACTGCCCAGGTCAGAAAAACAAAGGAATTAAAAAGCTTCTGTGATGATCAAGGCTATGGTCAGATCCACAAGTGACTAATGCTTCTCCAGCCTAAATAAGATAAGAAAACACCACTTATTAGAAATTGTATTTTAATCAAGAAATATCAAGAATTTTGTTTTCTCAAGGATTCAGTTTATTTATACTACCTACTTCATCAAGATATGATGAGGAAAAATATTTTATAAAACTTAAAACATTAGATAAATGGCAAAAATAAAAATCCATTTTATTTTGGTAAGGTGAAAGACCTCAGGTCCTTGCTTGCTAACTGGGGAACAATGTCCTGGATTATAGAGATGGAAGGTATCTTAGAAACTCTTTCATTCAACGCCTTCCTTTTATAAATGAGAAAACTGAGAACCATGGGATGAAGGACATCTTCAATTTACACAGCAAGTAAATGGAAATCAGGATTGGAACCCAGAAGTCCAAATCCAGTGTTCTTTCTGTGTACCTGACTCCTCCTTAACATACTTATTCATAAAAACAAAGAGTAAACCCAATGACTATTAGCTGGATACTTAGAATATACTAAGTTTTATAAATAAGAAAAATAAGGCCCAGAATGGCGAATTCACTTGCTCAAGGCCACATGGGATATTAGTAGCAGAGCCACAGTATTAGAACCTGAAACTTATAATTCCCAGAGCTCATGACATGACATTATTGGTATTTCTCAGGATGTCCTTGCCCATTAGCCCTTAATGCTAGAAGATTGTTGGGGGAAGAGTTTCTATTTTTTTCTGATGGGAAATGACCCCTACAGTCTGGTAATAGATCACTCCCACAAGATGGCAAGGATAGAAATACAAGGTCTGGGTTACTACTAGCTAATCACTCCTCCCTCTTCTAGCCTTCTCCTTGCATTGGTTCCTTCTGTGTTCCTCTAAGGCCAAATCTGCCCAAGCACAGATACTACTCTGCTCTGCCTGGCCTTACTTTGCCTTCTCTTATCTGGCCAGGCCCTGGGCAAACAAATGAGAACAGAGGTAAGGACTGCCCATCTTGGGACAGGAAAAGGTAAGGTTTATATTGACTTCAACAGCAAGTAATATTCAAGCACTGAATGAATGATTATTTGTCAGAGACTCTGCAGGGAGGCTTTATGCTTCAGGCAGAGTTTTGGGGGTTTTTGGACTAGATACTTTTTAATATCTTTTTATTTTAACATTTGATTTTGTTCTAAAGTCTCTTCCAGTTCTAACATCCTAGATTGTATGAGCTATTTTTCCTTCCTAGTACCATACTTCATCCTTTATGTTCTAATGTTCTGATCTCTGCATCTCTGTAGATCTCCATTTCTCCTCCTCCCTCCTTCCTTCCTCTCTCCTTCCCTCTGTCCTTTTCTCCTTCTGTCTTTGTCTCTGTCTCTCTCTGCCTGTCTGACTCTCTTTTTCTTTCTCTTTTTCCTTTCTCCCTCCCTCCTTCTCCCTCTCTCTGCCTTCCCCCTCCCCTGGACTCAACTTTGGAAGGAAAAATCTTTCTCTCTTTATTACCTACCCCCATCTCTAATACACTATTATGAACTTCTTAGCATGTTCCTTTGTTTGGGGTATAGGGAAGGAAAAAGGACACCCCCAGGCTGTGTTCCAAGAATCAGACTTATCTGTATGGCAGTGCTGACAGACAGAGATAGAGATCAGGCTCTGTCCAAGCCTGAGCAAGGGGCATACTTGGCTGTCTCTGTACATCTGTATCTATATCTGTACCTATATGAATACTTCTGTGTATTTACATGTTTGTGTCAGTGCAGGTATCTCTGAGTATGTCTTCAAACACATTTTCTTCCATGATGTAGCTGAAATTCTGAACATGTATATTGGATGCATTTCTTACTATATATTTATGTGTTTTTGAATGTCTCTGGAGTGTATGTGTCTCTCTGTATGTATGCTTACCTTGAAGAGTGTTGATGGATGGTCATGTCTCCATGTCTGTGAGAGTTAATTATCTTACTGATGAAGGTTCTCTCTCCAATAGTAAAAAAACACTATCTCCAGCACAATTTTTGTTCACAATCTCCCCTAAATGCTCTATATAAGATCTACGCAATATGATGAATTGCTAGGGCAGCACTCAAACTATTCATCACTTATTCTTGACACATAACTGTTTCGCCTTCTTTTATACCTACATTTTTCTTGATGGCAACATTTCTGGCAATTCTTGTGGGTAGGTCATCATTGGTAATAGGTAGCAGTCTCCTTACATCTGCCATTTATCTTTCCATTGCTCTTTGAGATACTCACAATTTTGGTTCTTTGAATGTTTTGGTCTTCCCCTATTCTTCATCATATAGCACTACTAGAAAAATATGTTTTCAGAAAGACAGGTTGGGGCAGGGAATGAGGATAGACTG
The DNA here is from genome assembly GCA_023553655.1 of Myrmecobius fasciatus. Classification (NCBI taxonomy): domain Eukaryota; kingdom Metazoa; phylum Chordata; class Mammalia; order Dasyuromorphia; family Myrmecobiidae; genus Myrmecobius; species Myrmecobius fasciatus. The sequence goes on from JAJPUD010002636.1 coordinate 37,729, forward strand.
GAGCCATGGAATTAGATTGTAAACTTCTTGAGGGCAGAGAATGTCTTTTGCTTCTTTTTGTATTCCCAATATTTGGCTTAGTTCCTGGTATATAACAGGTGCCTGATAAATGTTTATTGATTGATTGATTGAATTGATGGAAAGCACTGTCCAATTTCCCAAAGGCAATCCAGCTCACTCTATTCTTCCTGTTTAATTCTGGTCCTCACTCATTACTGGGCTCATTTCTTTGCCAGGACCTATTCATGATAAACTGAAGATACAACTCACTGGCTTGTCCCTTCAATTATCTGGGCTATATATCTGGGCACTTCTTTTAAATTTCCCTTATATGGATCAGTAAACTAATCTCCATTGCATAACTAGGGATCTCATTGAGGAGATTATCTGAAAATAAGAGCTTCTGTAGAACCCTATCATACAGAGGGAAGTCCTCTTCCATTTGGACTCTGAGAAAGTCATCCTTCATGACCCTGACAGATTCCTTTGGCAAACATATACCTTGTTTGGTATTAATAAACAGAGAATGGTTGAGCAAAGTTATCTCTGTGGTTACATCTATCAAGGAATCTTGTATGATTTCACCACATGCGTGGGAGAAGCCATGTTGGAAGAGGCCTTTAAGGCTACATTTTACTCTGTGAAGAGAATTTTTTTAAAAATCAACAAACAATAAACAGTAGGATCTTGTGTTCACTATATTTTTTAATCCCCTCTATATGCAGCAACCCTGGCTTCCTTGCTGTTTCTCGAACATAATACTCCATCTCCCGACTCCATAAACTTCCTCCTGCTGTCCCCCATCCTTGGAGGTCTTTCCCTCCTCATTTCTGCTTCCTGGCTTCTTGCCTTCCTTCTGAGATTATCTCCAATTTAGCCTTTAGTTTGTTTGTACAAAGTTCTTTGCATGTTGGGTTACCCCAGTAGACTGTGAGTTTCTTAAGAGTGAGGGCTGTCTTGCTTTTCTTTGTATACCTAGCATTTAGCACAGTGCCTAGCACATAGTAAACAATTAATCGTTTCTTGTTGATTTAACCTGAATTGTGTAACTGTGAGGATGTGGTCTGGGTGACAAAATAGCCTGCCAAAACCTACATGTCTTCTCATATATTCAGTAGCAACATTCTCCCCAGGTGCAAATTCTATTCTCATAAGGATATTTTAGATATGGGAATGTCAGCATGCAAGTTGGCAGTTGCTGAAGTCTTGTCACCTTTTAGGAGTATTAAAGAGCCATAATTTTGTCTATTCTTTTGATATCTTTCTATTTCATATATCTTGAAAATAAGTTCTTGAGCATCTTACTAAAAATTAAGATCTAGAAAGCTCAGAGATGAACTAGTCCCAAACCTTCTTTTACTGATTTTTTTTTTTACTAATTTACTAATAAGAAAAATGAAATCCATGCAAGATAAATGACTTTCTTCTGGTCCCCCAGGTTCTCTGACTCCAGAGCCAACACATTTTCTTCTTTTGGCTTGGATTTCTTCTGGGTATTTTTGGAAAAGTCCAGCCACTCTTACCAAGTTTATCCTTTTAGAATGCCCTTTCTATCTCTATATGCACAGAGAGCATCAAGGTTCATTTCCTCTTTACCTCTGCCTCTTAGAATCCTTTGCACCTCTTAGTCTCAGCTCAAATGCTACTTCCTAGATGAAAACTTTTCTGATTTTGCTAGGTTTTAATGGTCTCTCCCTGCTCAAATTATTTTATGTTTACTTATCTGTTTTGATATGATATGATCCAATTGAACAAAAGTTTCTTGAAGGCAAGAACTTTCTGGATTTTTATTTTTGTATTCTCAACATAAAAATATTTGTTGAATTGAATTAAATAAAATCCAAATGTAATGATTCTTCTGTCACTGGCTATGAATGCAGCTCACTAGAAAAACACTGGCAAATGTATGCTGTTCTACATATATTTGTTGTTTTCTTCCAGTTTTCATCTATAAATGCACTTAAGATGATTTGATATAGCAGAATCTCACATTAAGCTTTCTGCAGGTTAATTTTCTTCTTCAACATCTTTCAATGTTTTGTGAGGTGATATTGCTCATAATCTTTTGCTATGGTCTTCCATAAAGTAATACTAGTTTCCTTGTATTCTAAATGGATATTTCTCCTAGCTTCCAGGTCTATTCTCTTGGTAAAGCAATGAAGCATTTGTTAGGTTAGATCATTTCAGAACTCTTGTTTTCCTCAGCATGATGATGACTTTTAATTCCATTAAATTTCTATAATAAATAATAATCACAGTGTCTTTACTTTTGTCAAGTTGATATTTTCCAGTCAGTAGCTCACTTAAATAGACTGATTTGCATCAAGTGTGCGTTCGTATCTTTATTATTTTTTTTCTAATTTAGGGCAAAGTTTGACTTTTGCCCTAATTGGTCAAAAATCTGACTGCACATAAACAATCGATTCTGGAATGACTCCAAAGCAAGTAGAGTCTCAGTTTCTTCATCTGTAAAATAAGAATAACAATATCTATATCAAACATAACAAAATATGGGAACAATCAGCATTGGAGGTGTTGTAAGAAGACAGGAAGTTGGAGATACTGTGAAATAGTCAAACTACCCAGGGAAAATAATTTGTAATCATGCTAACAGAGTGACTAAAATGTCCATACTCTGATTCAGATTCAATTGCTAGGCATACATTCCAAAGAGATCAAAAGTAAAAAGAGAAATCCCCCATATATGTCAAAAAAATTTATAGTAACACTTTTCTTAGTATCAAGGAACTGGAAATAAAACAGATACCTATAACCTGGGAAATGTCTACACAAATTATAGGAGCATACAGATTGAAGCATATTTTTCTAGGTTTTTTTTTCCTCCTCAGAACATGGCTAATTTAGAAATATATTTTGTGTGATTTTTGAATGTATAATGGGTATTATATTTCTCCCTTTCTCAATGTCTGGGGGAAGGGAGTAAGGGAAGAAAAGATAATTTGAAAATGAAAATAAAATACATTACGGTAAGAAATCTAGTGGAATATTTAACTTCACAAGAAATTATTAAAGAATACAGAAAACAAGAGAAGACTTATATGCACTGATACAAAGTGAACTAAGTAGAACCAGAAAAAAAAATACACAATGATGCACAATAATGTAAATTGGAGGAGCGACAACAAAAAAATCAAAATTGAAAGCTGTGTGATCCTGATGCCTATGATTGTTCCCAAAGAAGAATGCAAATGTTTCTCCTCTCCTTCTTTGAAAAGGATTCTGAATTGGAACATAGCATAAAATATCTGATTTGATTGAGATGTTGGTTGGTTTTTCTGAATTTTTTTTACCCTTTTTTTCTTTTTTCCCCCTTTTTCCCTGATTCTCTGGGTGTGGGAGGGGAAGAGATAAATTGAGAAGTGGAGGAGGCAATGGCTCTGAGTGTCTCTGCACACTTATGTTTATTTCTCTATGTGCCTATGTCTGTATGTGCATATTCGTCTGTCTAAATAGAAATAATTTATGTGCATGTGTATATGAGTGCAGATGCATGTATCTATATTAATTCAACAAATACTAATTGAGAGCTTACTTTGTTCTCAGTCAAACCCAAGATCTTAATAAGGTGCTGAAAAATAATATGTCCAGGTGAAATGACATAGGACCAGGACACTGAGAACTTTAATTTCCAATACCTGTGTGAAAGGGCCAAATGATTAGTAAAGAGGGTAAGGGCAGTAAAAGGAGTAGGGTAAGCACTGATATGTGTGCCTATTTCTGTGCACGGTTTTATCTTGTTATTCTTATCTGTTCTCTGACTGCAAAATGTCCCCATTGTGCATTTTTTTCTTTACCTCCACTCCCCCTACCCTAAACTTTCCAATTGTACTATTGTAGGGAGGGAAATAACCCTAGTAGTATAAGATTTATATTCAAATCCCAAGTCTGATACTTAGTAGGTAGATGACTGAGCAAGTGACTTCCTTTCTCTAAACTTTCGTTTCCTCCTCTATAAAACAGATTCTTCCTTAAATGAACAGTTATGGCAAAACATTTTCCTCACAACCTGGGAAGGTAACTAGCATGGATATCATTATTTCCACTTTAGAGATGAGGAAACTGAGGCTGAGGAAGTTTAAATAATTGCCCATGGTCACAAATGGATTAAGTTCTGGGGTCAGAATTGGAATGTAAATTGTCATCATTGTGTTAACAACCTAAGATCTAGTCTGTCCGTCTGTCATTCTCTCTGTCACTCTGTGTGTGTGTGTGTGTGTGTGTGTGTGTGTGTGTCTTTTTCTCTCTCTCGTTTCTCCTCTTTGGTTCATCCTTCATGGAGTTTCCAAACAATCCTTTTATCATATAAGTATCCCCCAAAGAATGAGAGCCCCCCAATTCCAAAACCAGTTCAATGACACCTGAAATCATGCCTTCACAAACTTCTAAATCTGCATAAAGAGAGTAAAAGTCATTTCTTCCCAGCAAGATAACTGTAAAAATATGTATACACATATTTGATTTGTCAAATGTTTTAACATAATTAAAATGTAGTGGACTTCCTGCCATCTAGGGGAGGGGTGGTGACTAGGGGAAAAAATTTGTAATGGAAAACTTTGCAAGGGTCAATGTTGAAAAATTACCCATACATATGTTTTGCAAATAAAAAGCTTTAATAAAAAAAAGAGAGAGAGTAAAAGTCACTTCATGGACCAATTAAACTACTTGATAGATGGTCCTATAACACCCTACCCCCCTCCACTTCACCCCGTTTCCAACAACTAACTAGAGGGGTCAGAGAGAAGTGGGTATGGAGGGGAGAGGAGGAGAGTAGGAATGGGGAACCTAAAAAGTGTCCTAAAGCTGGAAGCTGGAGCAGAAGAATGGGGAAAAAAAGAGAGAGAGAGTATGAAAAATGGGGAATGGAAGATGTGGTGATGAAGGGAGGAAAAAAGCTGGGATTTACAAAAGGAGGATTGGAGTGGATGGGTTAATGGAGGTGCAAAGAGTCTGGAGGGGAAAATGGTGGAGGTTTGGAACCATGAAGAAAGCCTTCAGAGACCCAAGTCCTCTCACTGAAGGTGCCTTCCACTATGAAAGTCCCCTTCTCACTATGCCAACCAGACTGCTTTTGAAACTTCTGCAAGAGCACAGCAGCACACAGCAAGAGGAATATGTCCTCTCTGTGGGACAGAGAAGGGATGTGAGAGAGAATATTCATATTCCAGGCAGCATGAGGTGGTAGAAAGAACCCTGGAGTTGGAACAAGCAGGTCTGGGGGCAGTCCCCAACACTTCTGCAATTTTAGCAGGTTATTTTACCTCTGTGGGCCTCGACTTTCACATCTGTAAACTGAAAAGATTGAGCTGGGTGACCTTTAATGTCCAGCTCCAAGCCTATGATCTGATTGGCTCTCTGAATTGGTTTCTTCCTAGGGAAAAGCTCTATGTGAATATCAGCTATTGTTAATATTCTAGAATCCTGGGCTGGCCCGATGAGCTACAAGGAAGAAAGTGGGAATTATAGTCCCAAAGGTTACGGTGTTAGGGGAAGGGAGATTTCTAATCTCCAATCTAGTCCTTATTCTAGGAGCCCCAACTCGACAGGAGATTTTGTCTTTTTTGATTGCCGAGAAGCCAAGTAGCAGGGAGAGTGAAAAGATTTTCACGGGGAGTTTGTGGGAGAAACTTGAGATCCCCTATGCTTACACTTTGGCTCCAGGGTGTAGTGCAGTGAAGGAAAGTTTGACCCTAGGCTCTGCTTCCTCTTCTGATATGCACAACTTGTGTCCTTGGGCTAGAGACTTTCCTTTTTCAAGAAGAAAAGCCTGTTTCATCTGTAAATGTATGTGAGTGGAGGGGTGCGGGGGTGTGTGTATAAGCACACATATACATATATTGTTAAAAGGGAACTTAGACTAAATGATCTCTAAGGCCTGGTCTAATTCAAAAACATAAGATTCTATGATTTCTGTTCCCCATTCCTCCACATACATCCTACATCTGCATCCCAAGGCTTCTATAATTACAAAGGACTATGGTGGAAGAAGGAGCAGGACGTTCTATAGAAAAAGGAAAGAAAGAAAAAAGAATACTACAGGCTTTCTGGTGCTTCTGGGGTTGCTTGCATTTCTTAGGAGGAAAAAAGGTTACTAAATTGTAGGCCGGTACTTCCCTCTTTAATGGTTCCCGGAGGGGAAATAAGCTCCCACTTCCCTCCCCCTCCACTACAATCCTCAGCCCCTCAGCCCTGGGTGTGTATTTAAATAAACTGAACTTCTTTCAAATTCACTTGGACATCTATCTCTCTAACCGATTATTCAAGAAGAATTTGCACTGAAGTTCTCCTAAGAGGCCTTCTTGGAGTGATTGTGCTCTCCTAAGATATGCCTCTGGAAACCAAATCCCGACTGGGATAACCAAACTGGAAAAGTGTCAGAACTGATGCTGAGCTGTAAGGCTGAGGTGGAAAGGCCAGAAAATGTGGAAGGAATGGCCTGCTGGTCTCAGTAGGTTATTGGCCAGGAGATGGAGTGTTTAACCAATGCAATTTTTTCAGATTATATACTTAGGAGTGAAGGTGTTGCAATCTGTGTCTGTATGGATTGTGCTCTTCCCAACAAAGTCAGGAATCCCTGAAGGGCCCCCCATCTTCTTGGCTTTAGGAATTGGGTGGCAGAGGGGAGAAATGAAAGTATGAATCGGCCTAGTGAAAAGCACCCTAAATCTGTACCTCAAACACTGGGTTTGAGTTCTGTCTATCAACTAAATTTGAATATGGCTTTAAGCAAACTTTCCCCTTGTTGGGCCTCAGTTTCCTTTAAAGACAAAAATCTTGCACTACCATAGGTTGGTTGTGAGGCAAACCATAACAGCGATATATAGAAATGTGACTTATTGTCAATAAAATTAACAAAGCTGTTTTTAAAATTAAGTCTGTTTTCCCATCTACAAAATGAAAATAATCATAATTATACTATCACACAAGGTTGTAGCTAGAAAATTGCTACACAAACTGTAAAACGTTATAAAAAAAGTGTTATTAGAGAAATTTGAGCCTCAGTTTCTTCACTTATAATATGGAACTAATAATCTTCACCCTGTGTAGCCATTAAAATGCTCTAGAAATGGGAGTTGACATTCTTACAGCCCTCTTGGGAGTAATGAGACCGGAGGAGGCGAGGCTGAGTTGCCTGTTCTCACTCCTTTTCCCAAGGGTTCCGAGCTATCTGGAACCTTTACCCCAGGGGACAAGGACAAGGGGACAAATAGGACAAGAGGAATAGCTTATTTGGCAGGAAGGCTGATTGGCAAATCCCTGCAATCGGTTATTATGTCCAGGCTCGGCAGTGTTAGGAAAGACTATGTTTCCACGGATTCAATCATTCTTCCTGCGTCGGGTTAGCTCGGCAGCTCCAGAATGAAGAGATGTGGGGGGTTAAGGGCTAGAAAGGCAGCCAGACTTCGTTCCAGCTGTTTCCTCTCTGAGTACATCTGGTCCAAGGAAGACTAGCCCTCCCATCGCAGGCACCGTCCCCAATCTTCCGAATTTCTGCGTCATCGAATTTAAAATACGATGCGCGGAAAGCCTTTTATCTTTCTCTTCTTTGGGATGTAGCTGAGGAGGTAGAGGGCAGGGGAGAATTACTGATGTCCACCTGGCCAGGTACCAGGCATTCCCTCTGGGAGTTATTTGCACCTGCCTACACAAGTGTGATCCCTTTAATCAGATATCCGGATTTCAACCACTTTTTGTTTTTAAAGGACAGAGCTCGCTCGCTTCAGTCATAACCCATAGGGTTTAAAGTTGGAAGGGAATTTGGAAACGATCTAATAACAATCTTTTCATTTTACATATAAAGAAATTGAGGCTTTGGCAAAAAGCCAAGTACTTTTCCAAGGTCACACAGGTTAACAAGCAGCAGAGCTCTGATTCAAATGTTCAATACATATTTTAAAATAGGACAAATTCATGAAGAAAAAAAGAAAACGAATTCTCTAATAATAATATCAAAAACACATTTATATAGTACCTAGGTGCTTTCACATACATTATCTCCTTTTGACCTAAAGAATATAGCCAAAGGAATATAGAACCTATCACACACTTCTCAAGCACCTAAAGGGTAGTGGGATGCATTGAATAAGAGTGCTGGATGCAAAGAAGACCAGGGTTCAAATCCAGCCTCTGACATCGTTTACTGGGATGACTATGGGTAAGTCATTTAAACTCTTTGAGCCTCAGGCATTTCTCTTAGGACTCTAACTTGGAGAAAGGGTTTCCACCTGCCTGGAGGGATATGGAAGGAGTGATTCCCACAAGACTGAAATCACCGGTCCTAGATATATTGGAGTGCCCTATTATGTATAGTAAGTGCTTAATAATAAATGTTTGTTGAATCCCCAGGGCTATATTGTAATTCATAGCAGCAAGAGCAGCTGACTGATGCTTCAGATGGAAAGAGACCACGACCTGAAGTTAAGAAAGCCAGAAATTTGAATTCTGACCTTGGCCTCTGTAGTTGTGTGACCCCGGCCATTGTCATTTTTATTCCCTGAATCTCAATTTCCTTATCTGTAAATTGAGGATAATAACACACCACCACCCTTACAGCGTTGTGAGCAAAGTGCTCTGTACACCTTAAAGCATTATAAGAATAGAGACTAGACCCGTGATTTAATAGCATAGGGAACTTTCTGGTGAGCAAATTCTCTCTATCCATGAAGGATGGCACCTCCTCTGTAATTTGGTTTTAGACAATTGCCTAGAAATAGTAGATTAAGTGAATTGCCCAGGGTCTTACATATCAAGTATGGGTCAGAGGTGGAACTGGAACCCAGGTTTTCCTGTCTTCCCAGCTAGCTGCTTAGCCACTAGGCAAAACTGCCTCACGTTAATTATTATTTTTGGCATCTCATTCCATTTGATATTTCCCACCCTACTTAATTTGGTTCTGCCCATCTCTTACCATCCCTGCCAAATCGCTTTCCTATCTGCTTCTCATTTTCCAAGAAAGTGGATAGGTTGTGTTAATTCCTACAGGCCTGAATGTTTCTCTTTTGTTTCTTCTCCTGCCATAACTTCCCATCCACTCCTCTCCCCATCTAAAATTATTTGGAGTTCGAAATGACTACATTCCCTCCCCGATTCTGTTGAATGTTTAACAGGCATTTTCTTGAAAAGTTTTAAACATAAAACACTTTAAAAGAGTAGTAGAATTTTGTTACAACTGGAAGGGACCTTAGAATGTAGAATGTTAAAACAGAAAATGTTAGGGCTGAAATGACCCTAAGAATATAACGTTAGAAACAGAATGTTAGAACTGAGAGGGACTTTACAACAGAATTTCAGGGTTAACAATGGGACCTGAGGACATAGAAGGTTAAAACACTGAAATTAAAATTGTAAAGAACCTTGGAAATCATTTATTCAATTCCTTTATTTTATAGAGAATGGAAGGAACTTTCCAAAGGTCCCAAAGTGGAGGAATTGGAATTCAGATCTCCTAACTCCAGGTTTCATTGCTCTTTCTACTTTGTATTTCCTCTCTGGATATTTTCTTTCTGGGCAGTAAAAATACCTTGTCCCCTTTCAAACAGGCTCTCTAGTAGGCAGAGAATCTTTCTATCTCTACATGTATCTCAGACATCCTAGGAGGCAGGGAGGGAAGACTGGGAAATACAACCCCCAAAGCCCCTGGAGGGAATGGCTGCAGGCCATCTGTCTGACTTTCCGGTTTAGTTGGAGGTATTAGTTCCAAGAAATCTTTGCTAGACTGAACTGCAGCCAGTTACCCAATAGTTTCGATAAGTGGTTTTATTACTGGTTAGATTTTACAAATTCTGATATTCGAACAGACGTCCACTTTAAAATTCTAAAACAACAACAGAACCAATGAAGGGGTGGTGTGTGTGTGTGTGTGTGTGTGTGTGTCTGTTTTTTGTTTCCTTGTTTGTAGAACTATTCAAAGTAACAAACTTTTTTTTTTTAAACATTTTTGCTCTGGTCATAAATATACAGAGAGAAAAGGAGGCAAGAGAGAAAATGGACATGGGAAATCCAGTATGTAGATAAAACAGTATATAAGGCACGTGGCAGTCTTTGAAATACAAGAAGCTCTAGCCAACTTAAATTAATTCTTGTTTTCCTTGCTCAGTCAGTCCACAAAACTGTACAGTTACACAAATGTTGTGTTGCGGATAGATCTTCCAAGTTAATTTTCAGTCCACACTCTGTAGTTACCAGAACACTCATTTTCCCCCTCTGTTTCCAGGCGAGATCCTAAAATGTGGTTAGTTAGTTGCTCAAAGCCTCTATTTAAAATACACTTGGAATTCAACTAAAGGATAATTTCTTTTTTAAAGAAATTATTGGGAAAGCGTCATCAGAAAAGGTTTGTAAGAGTTGTCTGTGTGGGACTCCTGGATTCATGGCCCTCCAGGCTCCCAGGCACGGAAGTTAAGACAGACGTCACAGTTGGCATTGTGGGATTAGTCAAGTCCGTGAGGGTGGTGGGGGTGCTGGAGGGGCTCATGGATGCGTTGGAAATCTCTGAGGCTGGGCCCGATGGGGTCCCCGTCTGTAGTGTGGAGTCTGAGGTCTTGTCCACCCCTGTGTTCTCCTGGCGTAGAAGGTTCCGCCTGAATTTAGCTCTGGCGTTCTGAAACCAGACCTGAAACAATTAGACAGAACAGCCAGTGTTTACAAACCTGTAATGAAAAAAGAAAGAAAAAGAGGAAAAAGAAAGAGACAGAGATAGACAAAAGGAAAAGGAGAGAGGGAGAGAAAAAGGTTGGAAGAGAGGGAGGGAGAAAAGAAGGGAGAGAGGGAGGAAGAGAAGAGGGAGACAGAGGGAGAGAGAGAGAAAAGAAAAGAGCATAAAAGAGATAATGAGGAAAAAGAAAAAAGAAAAAAAGAAAGAGAAATGAGAGAAGAGAAAGGGGAAAAAGAAAAGAAAGAAAGAAACCCAATCGACCAGCTTCCCATGGGATCATTTTTTAAAGCCTCTGGTCAGCTGCATTGAATAAGAACAACTTTCTGGCTTGTACCCAATTCTGCCCAGCTGATTTTGGCCCAGGGCTGCTCTTCAGGCCCACCTGTGTAGATTCGGCCCAAATATCCAAGGGAAGGGGTGAGTTGAGGCAATTATCTGGCTAATTCAGGCCCAAGAAATCTTGCAATTGGAGGAACAGTATCGTGAGGAACTGAATAAAACAAAATATGCATCTGAACAGAATTTAGTAGAACTGGAGCCCTAGATCTGAGAAACCTCTACCATGTCTCTCCACTTATCTTTGGTTAAGGCAACATCATACTCAGAATATTCTTTGAAAAGATAATTGCTTGATTTACTTTTTATATGTGTATATACATAAATACACATACATACATTGCCATGTGCATTATACTGCATAGACACCTATATGCATATATACATATATATTCATATTTATGTCCAAGATGCATATCCAAATATAGCCATGTATTTGTTTATAGATATATATGCACAAACCCAAGAGTATCTCCATATATATATACACTCATATATATATATATAGTACATATAGATGTGTGCAATTATACATGTATTGCATGAGGATGTATATCCACTGTGCATTTATATGCACATATCTGTGTTTACATTTACATTTGCTTTTACACCACCTGTGTGTGGTTCTATAGATACATGTGTACATGCATATCTATACATGCAAACAAATGTTTAAAGGTAAATATAAACACTATACATAGGCATATATACATATAATAAATACTTATGTGCACACACATAATACTTTGCGAAAAACCATTGAAAATAAATGATGTTCAAATGTTAAAACTCTAGAAAGGTCAGGGATCATTGGTCTAGATGATTTTTTTAATGTTTCTACTGACCTTAGGTTACTTCTACTTTTACTGCTGGACCACTCTCCCCACCTCAAAAGGGAGAAAAAGCAAGGACTTTCGGAAAGGATGTCATTGTCTATTTTCCTGTTTCCATCCATACTGGCAACTATTTTTACCTCTGTTGATGGGGGACATTGAGAGAAATCCAATGTTTCCCTTTGTCTTTCCTTTTCAGCCTTCTGAGAACCCCTATTGCTCCCTAAGCACTCGATATTAAGGTGGCCTTTCCAGAAGAAGCCATTTAGCAGGTGATAATCATTGTACTTTAATTTTGATTCCGTTTTTAAATCCTATCTAGTCATATCTGGAGACAGTAAAAAGAAGCACTAGATGGATTCTCTTAACAAAGTTTTCTCTTCTTCCTTATACCTTTCCATATATGTATGTCCAAGGATTGAACCAAGGCATGAATGATGGAGGATGCTGGTGGTGGTGGAGATCATATAATGCTGGTGAAGCTGATGACTTCACAACAAAAGTAAAGACAGCTCACATTTCTAGAGCATTTTAAGATTTACCAAGCATTCTCCTTACAGCTATTTTGTGAGGTCAGAAAGGAAAGAACGACTATTTCCATTTTACAGATGAAAAAGCTGAAAAACATAGGAATTAGGTAACTTACCTAGGCTCACAGGGTTTCTAAAAATGGAAGGCAAGACTGAAATCAAGTCTTTTGACTCTGAACCTATATCTGTGTTTTATGAAAAGAGCTAGCTTCCTTCCAGATGGGCCTTAATTCTACTCAAGAGTTTTCCTTTGCTGTTAATATAACGATGGTCCCATATCCCAGCACTGCATGTGGCTCCTAATGTCTTCATGGTACTCCCTGGCTGGACTTCTACCCTGCCTTCCTAACAGGTTGTTTCCTTTTAGAAACAAACAAGGAAACTGTTCCTTCCAGATTGGTGATATTCAAAGGAAGCCATCTCACCTTGGAGAAGTGAGCATATCAGTGAAGTGAACATTTTTTAACAGTTCTGTTCTGCAAAAACCATGAAATCAATGACTTTCAATGAGAGTGAGTACTGAAAAAGAAAGTACTATGTAAAAAGTAAGGACACGGCTTTTAGGTCCAGTTCTGCCATTAAATTACTGGGTTACTTGGGGCATGAATTTTACTTCTTTGGGCTTAGTTGCTCCATCTGCAAAAGGGGGAGTTAGAGCAGATAATTTCCAAGGTCACTTCCACTATGTTCTATGTTCAAATTTTCTTACAGCATTAACACTATATATTCTAAAACAATTTTTTCCTAAGGTCCTTTGGTTTTGAATTCTAGGTTTTCTAACAATTGCCACCAGTTGTTTTCATTAGCCTCACACAATTTTTTTGGGGGGGGTGAGACATAAGTGAATGGATAACTTGCCCAGGGTCACAAAACTTCATGTCTGAGGCTGGATTTGAACTCAGATCCTCCTTACTCCAGGACAGTTTTCTATTCACTGCACTACCTAGCTGCCCTTAGCTTCACACACTTCTGAACTGTCTTTTCATAACTTTCTCCCCAGATATTGTACTGGCTCAAATATAGGTCTTCCAGAAATATAGGCCACAAACCTAGCAATAAGACTTTCTGGAAAGAAAAAGTATAAATTACTTTTAAATTTATCATATAAATTTTAAAAATAATACTAATCATTGGCCACACTCCAATTTCAAACAAGCTATATTTGGAAGTTGAAAAAAAGTACAGTCTATATTTGGATCAATTTGGGCTTCAGATTCCAATACAATTATTATTAGCATTTTTCTAAGCAGCTACAATGTCTGAGAATAATCAAGCTTTTCAAGTTAAACCAGCCTACACAGGATTCTGAGATACAAGCTGATCGTTAAAGGTGATGGTTCTTTCTTACTGTCATATTCATCTTTGGCATGAATCCAATGTTCTGCAGATTATTCAATCTTCAAGATGATTTAATGGAACCTCAAAAAGGAGGTGAGAAAATTGAAACTCAAAGAGGAGAAATCACCTGATCATGGTTAATTTGTTGAACTGGGATAGACTCTACTTAGTCCTCAGACTGTCTGGTACTCATGGCAGGGTTATTACTGACTATGTCCATGGGATAGATCTATGGTTCCCTGCTTCTGTTTTGCAGCTAAGTTGAGAGAAACAGAATTAAATCAACTGCTCACAGATCATAGAATGAGAGAGGCAAAGCTTAAAGCCCTAGAATCCACAACTGGTTAATAGCTATTCATCTCCTTATACCTGGCCTGAACCTAGAATAGGAAACAAAACGATATATCTTTTGGGAGAAATGAGAAAATGTCATTTTATTTAAAATAATAATAGTAATCACCAAGAATATTAAAGAATCTGACACTGTGGCTGCTAATTATGACTAAGAAATAAACCAGGATCAGAGGAACTAACATAGAATGCAGCAAATGAAAATTCTCCCCGAGACTGAGTTAGTTATGACTAGCAGAGAGCATGATGGCTTCTTTGGAACTGTCCTGAAAGAAGAGGAAAATAGGCTCCTAAGATGTACCTGTGGACTGGGAAATTATCTCTTTTTATTTATGCCTATTTTTGGTTCTTTAAACATACCCAATTTATTTCCCCTCATAACACCTCAGTTTCTTCTATAAAATTCGGATAATAATCCTAAGACTACCTCCCTCTTGAGACTATGAGGAAAATAATATGTAAACTATAGAGTAATATGGAAATGTGAACTAGTAATAATATTACTATTATTTTTTCTGTTATTATGCAAAATTACTGCAGATTCCTTCTTTCCCAAGAGCCTTTTAGACATAGTTATATGCCACTCTGGGATACTGCTTTCTGCAATTAGACCATGACCTAAGAGGTTAAATCCCACATCTCCTACATTTTAACTGATTGAAAAGAAGAGTGCTAATATATAACCACCTAGAAATCATAATAAACAAATAACAAAAGATAGGAACAAGATTTATGATTTTGTTAGTATAGGAAATTCTTAGAAGAGGAATTATTCCCCATACTCATGAGTCGGCACCTTTTCCACAACTTTTAGTCTTAAAGAGTTGCCTGCAATACCTATGATCACACAACCAAATATGTGTCCAAGTTCTTTTGGATTCTGAGATCAGTTTTCTCTCCACTATGCCTTGCTGCCTCTGGAACAAATAAGTATCATCCTCAAATCTGAGTTTTGTCCATAAAATACTGTGCCCATAAATATTGTTACCCATCTATGTACCTCCACATCAACATTGTTCTCTATTCCTATTGTGAAAGATTAAAAAGGGAGGAGGAAAGCTCTCTGGGGAAGCTAGGTGTTGAAGAAGATAGAGAGCCAAACCTGAAATCAGGAAGAGTTATCTTTCTGAGTTCAAAACTGGTCTCAGAAATTTACTAAATATGTGACTCTGGGCAAGTCACTTAACACCATTTACCTCAGTTTCCTAAACTGTAAAATGAAGTGGAGAAGGGAATGGCAAACCACTCCAGTATCTTTGCCAAGAAAACCCCAAATGGGGTCACAAATAATCAGATGTGACCGAAACAACTGAACAATAACAAAAGATCCCATTTGCAGAGAACTCTGAAAGTGATGTTCAAGACTGCATAAGGATGGAGCTGATGGATACAGTTCCAATCTTCTCGAGAAGGGAGAAGGAATGTCATTTTGGAAAGAACACTGGAGTGCACGGTCATAAGGCATAAATTCTATCAAGGCCTGGCTCTGTCACTAACTTGTGATTTACCTTGATTAATAGTCATCTCTTCATTCCTGGCTTCAGTATCCTTCACTATAAAATGGGCAAGCTGATTAAATAACCTCCTACATCCCTCCTAACTCTAATATTCCATGTTCTGTATCAGTGTCCTAACAATCTACATTAATCTCTCAGGCATTCCATGTTCTAATTTCCCTTCCTAAGGTAACATTCCTATAAACTCTTAGCAGTCTATATCCTAAATCTCTTTCAACCCTACTATTAGAGCATACATCCTAGCATCCTATACTATACCACCATCCTTATTCTAATATTCTAGGATTCTAAGGAAGAATCCTTAACAGATTTCATAAACCTTTAATTTTTTGAGAAGGGGCAAGCAGAGTTATTGGCATAATGAATTTGGACAGAGTGCTCTAGAGAGAAATGGAGTCTATGAAGAAAGAGCTTGTCCTGTTTGCCCTTAGTGAAGGAGAGAGAACAACATCTGAAAATTATGATGATATAGTTGCTCATCTATGGGGATTTCACCACCCTCTGCTATTACCTTCTAATAACTCAGGGTTGAATGGAGCAACTGGAATCTAATTGCCAGATGCTCTGGGATCTCTTCCTTCACCTCTCTTGTTAGGTGTTACTTCCATCCTTGGTCAAAAAGGACGGACAGAAAAAAGAGCTCATACCTATACTTTTCTCCCAGCTGAGTAGAGGCTGGCTAAGGAAGGAAGTTGAATCAAAAGAGAGCTTGGACATCTTGGGATTTCACTGATTCTATTTCTTTATAGCCAAATATCCTTGAAGGTAACTACAGCTGAGCCGTGAATTAGCAGCTCACAGAATCACAAGATCTAGAACCAGAAGGGGATCCTTAACTAAAGCATGAGTACAACATCTCTTGACAATCTAACGTGTTTGACCACCTAACGACACTCTGTTTCATGACTTAGCCAGATTTAACTTTTAGAAGATTTTCTTTATATTGTGTCGAAAACCACTTCTCTGAAACTTATCTCTATTGGTCCCACTTTTTTGTCCAATGGTATCAAATAGAATAAGTTCATTCCATTTCTCACCAGGCATCACATCAAATCCCCATTCTGGTTCTCAGGATTAGATGAAGAGGGAGAAGAGATGAATAGACCCCAAGTTTTCGAGTCTTTCTTTTAAGATTCCAAAGTGGGAGACACCAGCTTATCATGAGATCAACACCACACATAGATTTTAAACGTATTGTGTATAGCAGCTTATTTCTTAGGCTGTGAATGGCAGAAGGGTATGATTCATGGAAAGAGAGTTACAGATGGAAGGAAGGAACTTTAGCTAAAGGAATATTAGAAATTAGAATGCAGCTGGAGGGTAAGTGGGAGCATAGAATGTCAGACCTGAAAAGGACCTGTTTAGAATGCGGAAACAGTTTAGAATGCTAGAGAATAGAATAAAGACTGTTAGAGTTGAAAGAAATTTTAGATATCATCTGTTCTACTTCCCTTTATTTTACAAATGAGAAAATCAAGGCACAGAGAGAAATGACTCGTCCAAGAAGGTAAAGGGCAAAGCCATGACACTACATCTTTTTCTGATTCTGTTTAAAGCCCTGACTTCATGGGAAATGGCAGATGTTCAATGATTCTGAAAGCTCTAGCATCTCCTCATTGATTCTTCCCCCTTTCTTGGGAGATATGAGAGCCCCTGCTTGTAGCAGGGGTGGTGAGTGTCCCATGGGCTGTTCCAGGTTGGACCATCAGTGAAGTAAATGTTCCTCACCTCTCCCCCATTCCCTTCCCCCTCCTGAAAATAAGGAGTTGAGACAAGGAAATCGGATACAAGGGCCGCATTTTCTAAGCTTGAGTAATAAAAGAACTAGAAGAAAACTTGAACAAAATCCTAAACAATCCTGTCCCGAGCTGACCTCGGTTGTTCAGGTCTCCTGGGCAACTCCTGCAAGTTCCCATCTCCGTTTTCCCTTTCCACTTGCCTTTCTCTTCCCTTTTTCTCTCTATGAAACACCCCTACTTCCCGGAGGCCATAGGGGAACGGAGGAAGAGATGAGGTAAGGACGCGGAGAACTCATTTTTTTAAAAATGGGTCAGTGGTCTGGAACCCAGACAAAGGCAGAAAAGGGGGACGGGAAGCAGGTCCTTGTAGGGGCAAAGAGGAGCATCAGCACCAGATTGGCTTTTGAGGAGTTCACTCGGCTGACGTCACAAAGTCATCTCTTGGGAGCCGAAGGAAAAAAGGTGACCTCTCTTCTCTCATAATAGTTCTTCCATCATATAATTGAAAATTTTGATTGTGACGCCGTTCTTTGTCACCATTCTCTATCTCTATCTCCTCCACCACTCAGAGAATTAAAACCATCTACTCCAATCCTCCATTTTACAAATAAGAAAATGGGGTCCAGAAAAGGGAAGTACTTTACACTTAGTAGGTATTTAATAAATGTTTGCTGGATTGCCCAAGGTCGCCCAGCTCTTTAAGGAGGGGGCCGGGTTTATAACTTCAGATTGCAGATTTAATGCTCTTTTTCACTACGGCAACGTGAGAAAGAGTAATTTCCAGACTCTAATGACTCCAAATTTCCTTCTCTCGGGCTCTGAAACTTCTGAGTTTTCATCTCTTTCTACTATCCCTCTCACCCGCCCCGGTGCTGCAGCTCCGCTAGGAACTGCACACAAAAGTCCAACACTGGATCAAAAGCCGGGGTTTCTGTGTTGGCTGGAAGGAAACCTTTGCGCAGGAAGCTGTCTTAGGGATACCCATAACCAACCCGCTCTCCAAGAATTTATCCCAGAGATCGTTCCTCAACCTCAGTTGGAAATGACAAAACTGCGCATGAGAAATTAATGTACTTTAATCTTTGAAACAGTCATTTATTATTCATTTCCACCACGGAAGCAAATATGTTCTGTCTGTCCCTGATTGACAAAACAAGTGAAAGTTTCTATTTCTTTTTTTCGGGTAAATATTCAGAGAAGTCTCTGAACTTCTTTAGTGTCATAACCCAGAAAGGGAGTCAATCGGCTCCACTCAATTCATTTTTTACTTTCTCTGGAAAGTCTATTCACCACCAAGTTAGAGTGGGGGACTGAAAGGAGAGGAGGATAGGAGAAAGGCGAAGTTAAACGAATAATTACAGTCATCAACATTAGGGGAAACTCGACTCCGAGAGTTACACGGATAAGAGAGAAAGAGGATACCAAGAAACAGAGAGACCCTAAAACACAAGAGAAGAGATAAAGATACAGAAAGACTGAGGCAGAAAGGGAGGAATAAAAACAGAGAAAAGGCCGAGGTGCAGAAACCCGCTAGAAATGGGGGGGGGGGGAGGGAGCAAGCAAGAGTAGAGGATTGGAGCCTCTGATACAGACAGAAGAAAACTGAAGAGATTAAAAAAAAGGAAAGAAAGCAGAGAACCGGTTTAGGGGGTGGGAGGGCAAATATAGGTGGAAAGTATGTGTACCTCCAACTGTAGTAGGCACATAAAATGCTTTTTGGGCTGAATTAAAGTAAGAAACAAAGAAGAAGGAGGAATCTTATATTCTTTAAAGTTGAGAGAGGGAAAAAGTCAGAAAGAAACTGATAACAGAAGACTATAGCATAAAGGAAGAGAAACAGAATCACTCTCTGGGCCTCTTTTCTCTGTCTATAAAATTTCAGAATTAGACTAGATGGTCTTTCAGGATCCTTCCATTTCTAAAAATCCTATGTTCCTAAGGAAGAGTGAGGAAAACAGAGAAAGGTACAAAATGACTGCCATAACAAAACTCAAGGTGAAAGAGAAACTGAGACAGAAAGGCAGAGGAAGAAGCAGGAGGAAAGAAAAAAAAAAACACAGGAAAAAAAGGGGGGGGAAAGAAAGGAATAAAATGCTAGAGAAAGTGATCCAAAGGAAGCAGGACTAGGATTTTTCAGTTTCCTTTTCTTTTGGGTTTATCTGGTTTTTCATCTATGGAAAGATTTCTTTCTGGGCTTCCATAAAGCCAGTCTTTTAACAACAGAGAAAGCTTCAGCCTTTGAGATCTCAGGGAAAACTCTAAAAGCCCATGAGTTTGGGTGTGTGAGCTTGAATGTGGGTGTATTGTGTGTTATGTGTTTTGTGTATATGTTGGGTGTGACCTATCCCAGGCATGATTTACTGTGGATTGCATTTTGTGTATCATATTGTATAGCTGTGTAATCTGAGGTAGCCGTGCTCTTGCCTCCCATTACTTCCCCCACCTTTTACCTGGAGGACTCTCTTGGTGAGACCCGTCTTCTGTGCGAGCTGTTTCAAGTCCTTGGCGTCGGGGTTATGGTTAATAGCAAAATAGGACTTCATCGTCCTCAGCTGGTGATGTTTGAAGGAGGTCCGCATTCGCTTAGTCTTCTGGCTGCTGGGGTACTGCTGGTCTCTGTCCAGATGGTCCCCGTCATTTTCATTGCAGCTCAGTGCTAGAATGGGGAAAAGGTTCAGAGGTGAAGAGTGAAGTGAGGAGGTTTCTCCTGTCCTCAGATTAGTACAGAAGACATTTCCCTAGAGGAAGCCTGCATCCTTCAAGGTCCAGGGTCCAGGGTCCTCCTCCAAGAGGCTACTCAGATTCAGTCTGCAACAGTTCCAGTCCAATGAAGAGGCCAAGAAAACCTAGTAGGCTACCCTTTCCCCATCCAAATTGAATAGAATCCAGGTCCTGAAATATCAGCTTATCGTCAATCAGGTATAGTCTGGTACTGTTCCTTCCAGCCCTTAAACAGGAAAACTATAATAGTCACTATGGGTCTCACTGTCATAGCTCCTAGGATGAATGGATTTAGAGCTGATTCAAAAAGCATAAAGCTCAACCCTTTCCTTTTATAGATGAAGAAACAGAGGCCCAAAAAAGGAGAGATGACTTGCCTCAAATCACACAACTAGAAAACAGGAATTTGAACACAGGTCTTTGGATTCCAAATTATGTTCTCTTGCCACTACATCAGCATTTCTGAACTCCAGGTAGAGTTTTCATTAGTTATTATATTTGTGGTCTATCTGAAGCTTTGGACAAATATTGGACAACTGACTGATCATAAAAAGAAATCCTTATGAGTTAGATTGAATTCTTCTGATATTCAAAGTACATGCATCATAGTAAACAATGGAGAATCTGAAAAATATATATATACACACACACATATATATATATATATAATAACTGCAGTAAAAAAAATAGAATAAGAAGGGAGCAGGAAAGGATTATGGAGCAAACAAGATATTTGAGTTATTTTTGTCAAAATTAATATACATTAAAAATAAATTATAAACAATTTTGAGTTTATGGCCTCATTACACTAATCTTATTTTGTTTTATTTAATTGATTATTATTAAATTCAGAATAAATTTTGTATATGAATATGTGAATTTATTTTTAAAATCATGTACACAGAAAGTTTCCTTCTATGTGCTGAGTAAGACCTAGACAGAGCTCTTTTCAGTACTATTCATTTTTAGAATTTAGAACTGGAAGGGATCTTGCCAATCATCAAATCCAATATTTTCATTTTATAAGTGAAGAAGCTGAGTTCCCATAAGAAGAAATGATTGGCCCAAGTTCAGGCACCTAGGACTTCTCAGAGGAAAGATTTCAACCTCAATCTTCTGTGTTCAGATACAGGATACTATGGTGTGATCCTATGATCACACCTCTGTCATGAAGCAAACCTCAGAACAGCCATCACAGGAAAGGACAAACTTCTCTACCTTCAGGTGAACCAACTTCTGGATAGCTAAGAGACCTCATCTCCTTCATTATCCCCATGTCATCCAGACACGACCTGGGTTCAAAGGCACTCCTCAGCCAGGAACAGAGAGCTGTCCTCCCTAGACATTTTCCAACTAGGGATTGAATTCAGTGGTTTTCACAAAGCTTAGCTGTTACCCCAAATGGGCTAGGGAGTAATCTTTTCACAGTCAGTGAGAAGTTCTTTCCATAAGAGACCAGGTCACAGCTTGGCAGGGGGCTCAGGTCACAGCTGCCACTCACTATGGGCTCACAAAGCAGAATGCCCTCTGCACCCCCTACCCCAAGAACTCAAGGAGCCCTTTGCCAATGGTCCTCAGAGAATGGCCCTGCCCAGCCACCAAGAGCCCACAGAACAGGATTTCCTGCCCTTCCCCCTCTAAGAATCCACTAAGCAGGGTCTCCCTCTTCCAAGATTCCTCAGGGCACAGACCACCTGGGAGAACCCTTAGGATCAGGCCTGGGACTAGAGCCAAAAAATGGGGGAGTACACAGGGATGCAATTTGGGGGATGGAAAGGGAGGAGTTTAGTCCTTTAAAACAAGTTCCTGCCATTTAACAAGGAGTCAAAGGATAGTCCTTAAATGTGGTTTCAGAGAAATAATAGCTCCCATTCCTGTAGTGTTTTAAGGCTTGCAAGGCTGGAGTCTTTTCTTCACTATGGTCTTATGAGTTAGGGAGTACAAGCATTATTATTCCCATCTTACCGATGAGGAAACTGAAGGTCTGAACAGAAAGTGAATTGCTTAACTAATAAGCTGGAATTCTGGCCTACCTCTCTGAACTCTTAAGTTCAACCCCAAATCTACCAGTTGTTCCCAAGGTGCCTGAGAAGAGGAGTGAACTCAGGGTCATAAAATTCCTTTTATTCTCACTGATCTCAGTGCCCATCCCAAGTCATAGGTAAAGGGGGAAACAAGAAGAAAGGGAAGCAGCTCAAAATAATAAGAATAATGTTTTGTATGTAAATAGATTTTGAAGTTTGCAGAGTGCTTTCATATACATTATTTCATTTGATCCTCACAACAACTCTGTGAGGTTTTTCAGATGATGACACTGAGGTTCAAGTAGTTTAAATAACTTATCCAGAATTACATTGCCAGGAATTGTATTTTGGAGTTTGAGTTGAAGTCTTACAAGTAAACAATTCTCCTCAAAGAAGGGGTGGGCTGGGAGCAGAGGAGAAAACTGTCTCTTGGGAGCACAACTGGGACATAGCATTTGTGGACCTCAGACAAAAAGTTGACAACTTGATGTTAGAATATTGTGCTCCCATATATTTCTGACTATTCCTATTTCCATAGCATGCCAAGGTTTATAAAATGCTTTCTTCCTATGAGGTAAGTGGTGTTATATTGATCAAAAAGGGACCATGGTCCTTTTTTTTTTTTTGTATGGGAGTTCACTCTATCAACTCAGACTAACCAATTTACAACTTTGAACCTCACAATGTGGCTTTGAAGGACTAAAGGGATGTGCCTAAAGGTTTCTCTAGTAGTATCAGAGGTAAAATTTGAATTAGGATCTTCTTGACCCCAAGTCCAGCCCTCCATTCATCACCTCCAGCTGCTTCTGTTCTCATTTTATAAATGAAAGATTTGAGATTTGGGGGAGTTGAAGGGAGTTGTTCATGGCCACAAACTAGTACATATCATATATTATATTCTAAGCCAGTTCTCATTCCTTTGGACATTTCATGGTCATTGATCTTGAATTCAAAGGATCCTTAGTAATTATCCAGTCCAACTGATGGTCCCATTCCATAGATGAAGAAAGTGAAGTCCAGAAATATGAAATAAATTATCTTAGATCACAAAGCAAGAGACAGGATTTGAATCCAGGTCTAAAGTATAGTGGTGTGCTTCCCAATATATGGCTCTGTCTCTCATAGCATATGATATTTGTCACCAGATAAGTATACATGGGCCTTAGAGGGCAGGATTTGCTGGCATAAAAAGGATATACATTTTGAAAAGTCATATTTAAAGAGTCTCTCCCTGTGTCTCTTTGCTTATCCTTAGTCCCAGGTTGGCTTGAAGGGAGGGAATGGGGAGGAGGGAAAACACTGAACCATCCACAGCTGCTCCTTCAGGCATGTTCTCAGGGGGTTTCTCTCAGTCCTTCCCAGGACAGTGCCCCCTCCTTCCCTCCTTCTCTCCTTCCCTCCCTCCCGGACTTCTGTTAATGAGCTCTGCTGGGGGCCTTTGCTGGCTTAGTGTGCCCTTGGGTATCCTTCCTGAGATAGGCCTGGGCGGGGTTCGGAGGGGGAATCCAAAGGGAAAGAAACTCCTTTGAGGAAGGGAAGGGGGAAGGGCAAAGCAGAGAGGAATAGGAAGGAGGTAGGAGGGGCCTGAAGAGCAAGCCCCCCTGAAGGGTTGGAACTGGAGAATGGATAGAACAGAAAGAACTAGAAACAGGGGCAAGATACTAAGGAAACATAAGAAAGTGAACAAGAATAAACTGTCTCTTGGTTTGCAACATGTAGGAAGTCCAGAAAAGGGAAGGCAGCAGTGTATTTTTACAAAATGTGTCTGACAAATCACTTGCCCACTTTGAGACTTATCTGCAAAATGGGCATAACATTATTAACATTGCCTCACTAATCTTTAAAGTGGAACAGAAATAATAATTTATTGGGCACGGAGAAGGCTGCTTTGGATAGCCTGGTCTGTTCTGGAAGAAGAAGCCAATGCAAAACAAAACAGGAGGAGAAGAGAGGTAGAAAAATCAGGAGATGGTGGAGATTGAAGTCAGGGATCTAGAGAGTGAGAAGAATTGGGAGTGGGAGGGGTAGGATGAGATCAGACAGAGGTTGAAGTTGGAAGATGGAACTAAAGTCCTAGAAAGGAAAGCAAGAGGGAGAGAGGGGGTTAAGGGGAAGGAGAATGAGAGGTCAGGGTAAAGAGAGAAGGGGCAGAGGGGAAAGGTGGAAGATGGGGGAAGGGATGGAATGAGGGGGGAAAGGGGAGTTGAGGGATTAGTCAGGAAAGAGGAGATTGGGCCAGGAAGGAGGTCGGGGAAGGGGGGAGATGGGGTAGGGGAAGCGTGGGGAAAGGGGAGAGGGTGGGGAGGGCTTTGGCTTTCTTTTTCCCTCTCAATTAGGCCAATTCAATAGAGCTAAAGAGCTCGTAAAATCATGAATAATTTACTCGTGATCTGTTATTAACCCATCGGGTTTCCAGCTCTTGTCGAGGGGACTGAACCTGTAATCAAATCTGACTTCGCCTCATTTTACTAAAGACGAGATTGTAGGTTCAATTGTCTAAATAATGGATTGGAATCAAATCAGTAATTATGCCGCCAGGCAAAAAAAAAAGGGGGGGGTAATGGAAGAAATAAGTCACCGCCTTACGGACAGAGTTGTTTGCCTGGCCCCAAAGTCTGCTCGCCAAGCTGCTCCCAAGCTGCTTTGGAGCGCCCAGCTCGGCCAGGCCAACCCCATGCTGCGCTGGGCTCAGAGCTCCCCAAGAGACCGGGCGTGGCTCTCCTTCTGGTTACCAGCAGCACCAACTCCACCCCCCCAGCCTTCCTTCTCTTCTTCCTGTCCTCCCCCAGGGTCTGACCAAAATCGTCCAGCCCATAACCCTCCCCTCAACTCCCCACCACCACCTCCCAGAGCGCAGGCAGGCTCCCTTTCTCTCTCTCTTCCCCCCCCCCCGCCTGTGCTGGGGCCCAGAAAAAAGGGAGGGGGGAGAGTTGGAGAGAATTCTGAGGAGCTGGGCCACAAGGGTCCTGCCCTTTTTCGTGCTTTACCCAGACTATCAGAACAGTGGGGGAGATAGAAAAGAAGAGTTTCTGATGAATTTCTGTGTAAACGCGAAGGGGTAAGAGGGACTCCTATGCTCTTGACAAAGTTGATCCTGCTCCTATTAGAGCTTCTGGGATCATAAAATGTCAAGCTGAAAAGGAACTTTAGAGATCAAATAGTTCAAACCCATTTTACAGAGAGCGAAATGGAGACTCAAAGAGTGGGAGTGGCTTGTTCAACATTATACAGATAGCAAGTAGCAGAGACCAGATTTAAACTTTAGGTCATGAGACTCTTAGATTTGAATCATTCAACCTGATTTTCTAAGGATAACTTCAAACAGATAGGGAGACATTCATTCCCACCCCCATCCCCATACAAACAGTTATTTAGAGAAAAGGCCAAAGACCTCTTCATACATGCAATATACACATACACATACATTTATTTCTATAGCATCAGGCAGACCGCCATCTCAGCTTAGATTTGGTCTTATATAAATTAAGGACTCCCATTTCTATGGAGTTTACACAATACTTCCCCCCAAATGGTCCTAGGAATAGAACCTACCTTCCCATTTCATATATGAGGAAATGGAAGCTTGGAGAGAACTGACTAGCCCACAAATATATCCGATAAGTGTTAACTTTGGAGTTTTAACTCGTCCAAATTTTCTAAATTCAGCCCTTTCCCACTACACTATGAGACCCCTGCTGGGCTGAGTGACCGTGTGTCATCAAACAGGCAAAACCATATATTTGGGCTTCTCTGAATGCATTCCTTCCCTGGCTAGGGCCTCTTGCTACTAACCAGACTCCCAGCATCACTTGCCTGTCCAAAAGTCCCTTCACCACATGAATGAGTTTTTGGCTGAGGTTAGAAGAGAGGGAAGACATTGACTACTCAGGATACTTGCTAATCTGATAGTGACATCTCTCCCCACTCCTTTTCTGGATAGATGTTAGTTTCTGTCATATGAATAGGCATAGACATAATGCTAACACTCATCTCACATTTCTATCACATTGCAAGGTACAAAGTACTTTACTCAGAATATTCCTGTGAGGTAAGAAAGTAGTATCCCGTTTTTCATAGATAAGAAAAATGAAGTTTTCTTGTCCAAGGACACGCAGAAAGAAAATGTCAGAGCCCCAATTCCAACACAAAATTCCTGACTCCAAGCAGTCTTTTTGCTATACCATGCGGCCTCTAAAAGGGGACAGAAACTGAAACGAAAAAAGAGAAATCTTCTGAATCGAGGGAGACTAGGGCCGACTTGCAGAGATGCCGTTTTCCTGGGAAACACTGAAAAGTGGCCCCATGTTCAGGCATCAATTCAGCAGGTCCCTCTTCTACCTCTCCCACCCCTTCCCAGATAACAAAACAAAATTTCAAAACTATCCTCCAGCATCTCACTCCTTTTCAACAAGTGAAGGAGGATGGACGACAACAGGGGCAGCAAACTCTTTAAGGGGAAAAAAAGAGACGAGAAAGAAGGGAGGGGGAGGAGGGAAAGGAAGGATGGGGGGGGAGAATGGATCTTTTTGAAGTCTTGGCTTCCTTCTAAGCTATTCTCCACTTGTCAGCCTTCATCCACATCTCAAACCCGCCAACCAGTCTTCTACCTCACAGATACCAGCCGGGGGCGGGGGGGGGGGAGAGAGAGATGGAAGGAAGAAGCAAAAAACCTCTCCCATTTACTCTACAATTTAATTCTCAACGCAGCTTCAATTGCTCCTCCCCCCCCCCCACCTTAAGGGGAAAAAAAAAAATTCCACCACCACACACATACACACCCGCCACCCGTAGGGAATACAGATCTCAGAAACTGGTCCTAACTTCCACGTCAACCTATCCACACTTAGAGCTGTTTATAAATATATACAGATTTCACTTTTATCTGAGAAAGTCAGGATGCAGCTTCAGTTTTATCCTCACGGAGAAGGAAAAACACCAGGCTCAGTGGAAGAAAGAAGCCAAGTCAAAACTAGCACTCAAACGAAAAAAGAAAAAAAAAAAAAGCAACCCCTCCTTCCTTTAATTTTCCAAATCCATGTTCTTTGCGTTCAAGATTCACGGATTCCGATTCTGTGTTTAACATTTCAAACGGAGGTTCAGGAAATTCATCCTTCCCCCCCCCTTTTTAAAGGAAAACAAAAACCCCACAACCCACTAACTCTCCAACCTGTTTCTCTCCATCCTATTTCTTCCAAGGCGTTATAAAGCTTCAAAATCGCCACTGAACGTAGAGCATCTAGACAGATGTGCTAGACATTTTAATCAAAGTAAACCCTATTTAAGACTGCTTCTCGGCCCCCTCCCCCTACCGCACACCCTTCCAGATAGCTGAAAACATAGTTTTGTTTGCAGTTGCACATTAGACTGAGAGAAGAAAGGAAAAAACCTCCCGGAACCGGGAACCTCGAAAACGAAATAAAAAATAATTGCAAATAAACTCTATCTATTTAGGAAGCCAGGGGGATCGTAAAGCTTTCCGGACCTGTCCATACCTCAGGCAGATGTCGACGGTTTAATTTACTAGTCCTCAGAACCTCAACATCTGCCTCCTAAAGGAAGGTGACAGGCGGAGGTAGGGGCTGGGAGGGGGCAGAATTGAAAGGCTGAGCCCTGCAAAAATTACAGAAGAGAGGAGACTTCTGAAAGCAGAAAGACTAAACCAAGACCTCTGGAACTCTTAGCCGGGAAGACGTGTAGAAAATGGAAAGAATGGTGCACCCAGAAAATCTGAATTAGGGTCACAATTTTTGTTAGCTATGTGACTTTGAGCAAGTCCTTCACATTCCCTAGACCTGTTTTCTGATGAGCAAAAATGGGGATAATAAGACCTTGCATTTCTTATCTCAGCGTGGCATTGAGAAGGAAGTGCTTTAAAAACCTTAAAGGGTCAGAGAAAGGGGAGTTGTTATTGTTGATGTAGTTATTTTAAACTATTGAAGACCCACCCTCTCATCTCTCTCCATCTTCCACACCTCGGTAATTCCTTCCCGGAGCCAAGTCCCACTGCTTCCCTGGTTCTATATTTCGGGAAATATATTCCTTCTTAATACCAGGCAATAGCTTCGCAATTTTCAGAGAGATGTGCAGTGCTCCCAGCACACTGGTTTCTCAGGTACCGGGGACAGAGGATAAGGACGGCGGGGGGGCTGCTCCCTGAGAAGGAGGGGGACGGAAAGACTTGGAGCCTGAGCCGAGGGGCATCTGGTAAAACTAGCCGAGATCGAGAAAAGGGGAGAGAATGGTTTCCTCTCCACACCACGGACTTGGCGCCTTCTGCTTCCCCCTATTCCCCAAATCCCGAAAAGTGATCCCTTCCACCTTCACCAACAGCACATCTGCGAGGTCGAATTCTTACATTTAAATCCTCTTCTCCCTCCTCACCCCACCAAGTTGCCAGTCTGTGGTCTACTAGTGCCCAGAGTCTCTTGTCGCCTCTCCCCACACCCCCGCCCCATACCCCACCCTGGCATTGACCGGAAGCCCCTTCCCTGTCATCTATCTTGTTAGGGCCTCAGCAAGTCCGTTCTCAGCTACTCTCCACCCAGGCTCGGCCCTGTCCTGTTCCGGCCTTACACTAAACAGGCCTTGCCTCGAGGTCCGTCTGGATCCAGGTCTGAGTCCCCAGCCTAGGCCTCTTCCCCCCTCCCCGCTCCATCCCGGGCACCTGCTCCCAGGATTAGGGCTCAGTTTGCCACTGGTTCCTGCAGTTCTCAAGTCACTCTCCCAGCCTGGCTTGCACCCCGGCTGCTCTGCCGCTCCCTACCCCAACCCCACCCCAAAAGACAAACAACCAAAAATCAGTTATTGGTACTCGAAAATTCTAGTTTCACATTTCGGTCTTCCAGGTTTTAGCTCTAGCTATACTTCTCTCTACCTTAATCTCCCAGGCGGACATCTGCTCTCCCGCTCGGCACCAGGCTCTCAGGGCCCCGGCTGCTCATGCCGGGGCTAAGGCACCCGCAGGCAGCCAGTTGTCTTTCGAGATCCCCCAGAGGACTCCTGGTCCTCGAAAGTGAGAATTTACCATCTCTGGCCTTCATCTTTTAGCTCTGGCTACATTTTTCTGTTCCTTTCCCTCTAGCTTCCCGCACCTGCTCCCCCGAAACTCCCCGGGTCTCTCTCTGCAGCTCCCAAACCTGGCTTCTTTCTCCAGGATCGGCCCTTGCATCCTGGACTAACTTGCTCCCCTCCTAGGCGAGCTACCAAAGGGAATTCACAGTCCGGCCCTCGGAAGTGCTAATTTACAAGCTCTGCCTGCCTTCCAGATTTCAATTCCAGCTACTCTTCTTTTCTCTCCTACCTACTAATCATGAAAAGTCCCCCCTCCTGTTTTCTCCTTAACCAGATGACCTCGCTTCCAAACTCATTCTTTATGAGGGGATGGAGGGTAGGTGATGGGGGGATAGTAAGGGGAAGAGACCAAAAACAAAATAACTTCCAAGGCCAATTCATAAGTTCCCATAGCTTTGAGATGCTGCACCCCCCTACCCAAGTCCCAAAGGACTGAAGCACAAGGGTAGTGAGGGTGAGGAGGTCAAGAAATTAACGCGTCCCATTTAATTCCAAGGAGGGGCAGCCACATGGCTCAGTGGCTAGAGTGTTGGGTTTGGGATCTTACTCTTCCATTTAATCCCAAGGGGTTAAGGTAGGTACGGGAACAAGACGGGGCAAGATGGAAATAGGTGGCAGAAGTGGTTTAAGGAACTGCAGTCGCGTACCATCTGGGCAGGCTCATTAGCAGATACAGTCTCAGAGCCCTCGCCCTCCCATTTGCGAAGGACTCCCACTTCCCAGAGCTGCGCCTCGCCGGGGGGAATTAAAGACCTCTAGGGGGCTAGGGAAGCCACAGAAACACATTTCTTACCTGCATTGTAGGCGGCCAAGTCCGCCCCAGGCCCTGGGCTCTTCCGTTTCCGCGGCCGCCCCTTCTGCACTGTGCCCACGCCGTTGTAGTAAGGGAGGCCCAAGGTGTTGGCCCCGCCGGTGCCCAAACTAGAGCCCTTGGCTGCCGCTGCCGCTGCCGCTGCTGCAGCCGCTGCCACATCGGCGTGGTTAAAGTGGGCCTGGTAGTCACCCTGCAGCAGCGCCTCAAAGTGCAGCCGGCAGTAGACCAGGCTATCTTTCATTCCAAAGTGGTCGCCCGTGGTCAGCATCTTGTTGCAGGTGGTGCAGGTAAAGCAATTGAGATGGTAAACCAAGTCCCGGGCACGCATCACCATCTCTGATGCTGAGATGCCCAGGTGACAACGGGCACAGCGTTGCACAGAGAACCGCCTGGAAAGAAGGAAAGCAATTTGGGGAAGGTGTCTTTCTGTACGCCTTAGAAGTTTGATCAAACCGTCGTACTCTCCACTCCCATCCCCAACCCCAGTGTCTTCACTCTTATCCAATAGACTAATGGGGCCAAGTAGGCTTGAAGTCTACAAAATACTGGGATCCAAGAGTCTTTCTCTATCCTAGGCTAAGTGTCCGTCCTAGGATTCCTCAGTCTCTCCTTCTGACACAATACCCTACCTTTACCTGCCTTTACCAGAAAGCTTCTCCAAGTGCTTGTGCAAGACCCAAGAGAGCCCCCGTTAGCTCCCACTCCTGTCCTCCTCAAAGTTGTCAACACCGGGGACCAAGGGACTTGTCACATGCCCTTGCCCTTCCCCCCATCTTCCCCCAGCACCTCCCACTGCCAGTGAGCAACATAGACCCCGAAACAAGAAGGAATTTGAGAGAGCCAAAATAAATAAACAAATAAATAAATAAATAAATAAATAAATAAATAAATAAATAAATAAATAAATAAATAAATAAAAAGGAAAATGATTGAGTGAATATAAGAAAGTAACGACAGAAAGATGATTAAAATTAGAAATAAAATGGAAGACCCTAAACAGCAAGTGAGAGAGGGAAAAGTAAAAGGAGAGAGGAGAGAGAGAGAGAGAGAGCGAAAGAGAGAGAGAGAGAGAGAGAGAGAGAGAGAGAGAGAGAGAGAAAGAAAGGGACTTTTTCCATCAAAATTTATGTTTTATCCTGTCTACACCCGGTAGTTCCCAATCACTCTGATCGATCCAGACATCTCTAGAAACAAAAATCTCTTTTCCCAAGGATCTCTAATCGCCTCCAACACAAAGTCCAAATATGGCGGGGGAGAGGAGTGCAGGATGCCTACTTTTGAGACTCCTGAGACTAAAGGGAGAAGCGAATGGAAGCCAAGGGATACATTAGTTCCCTCTTAGTTTCACTTAAACTTCCAAGGGGGATAAGAGAGGGAGGAATTCTACCTTTGTCCATCTCTTAAGGAGTCCATCCCCACTCCTACCCTCTTCGTTCCAGGCCAGAAACATGCCCCCACATCCGCTCCCCCAGGGCAGCTTAGGCCGGGCAGAGTGGGCTGCGCTCCGGATGGGGAGCCTGCTCCGGTACCTGTAATAGTCTTCTTTGCAGTAAATGCTGCCGTCCTTGCTGAAGCAGGTGAGCTCCGACTCCAGGTTGAGTTTACACTCGCAGCACTTCAGGCAGCGCATGTGCCACTGTTTGTCCACTGCTAGTAAGTAGTAGCGGTCGGAGATCTTACCTCCGCAGCCCGCGCAGAGCGCTGCCCGGTCACTGCTGATGGACGGCATGGTCTGTGGGGAAAAGGGGGCACGGTTAGCCCAAGTCAGGGTCGATGTCACCTAAAGGCTGCTACCCTGATCCTTTCTCCCCAGGCCAGGGCACACCTCCCCACAACAACCAACCACCACTCCCTCTCCAAACGCTGCCCTTTTTCTTCTACTGTCTCCCCCAAAGGAAGGAAGGTACCCTACAGTTTAGTAAGGCCTGTGGGACTAAGGAAAGAGAAACTTTTACCCCCGGGCTGGTGAAAAGGACCCCAACCCCCACCTCGTAGCCGGCGTGAAACCAGACGCCCCAAAGCGGCGCCTTGCTCACGACCTCTGCCTTCTCTTCGGCCCCGGTCCCAGTCTCTGGGTCTCTCTCCTCCCCTCTCACTCCAGATCTCTCCCTCCCAATCGCCTTCGCTAGCTCTCGCCCTCTCCTTCCTCCCCCTCACCCCCCTTTCTCAGAGTCGCCCTCTCCCTCCCTTTCTCCTTTCCTCCCTCCCTGTCTCGCTCTCCCTCCCCCTCCCTTTCTCCAGAATGGCTTTGGGGCTGGGGTCTTTAACTCGGCCTACACTAGAAAATGGAGGGGGTAAAAGAGGAACCAGTGGAGAGAGTGAAGAACCCCCCCCCCCATAAAGTGTCTTTTCTGAGCCTCGCGAGTGACTTAAAGGAAGTATTTAAGAGTTTGTGTTCCCTGAAACATCATGATCTCCAGACTGGTTTTCTTAAACTCTTTTGGGAGCGGTTTTTCTTCCTCTTCTCTTCCCTCTCCCCATCCCTGGCTTTAAAAAGAGAAAATTAAAATACAGTGAACTCCACACAGCTTTGGAAGTCCGGGGATAGAATGGAGTCAGGCGCATAGGTCGCTAATCTGAGTCGGGTGTTTGAATTCAAAACAGGACCTGGAGAAATATTTTTGCCTGTCCTCCTTTTTCCTACTGAACCCGAACTACAATCCTCTAGGCCCTACAAGTGAGACAGCATCGCTACGCACACATTACTAGACCAGACCTTTTTTCCACCACAGAAAGCATCGACTTTCACAGAAAGCCGGCCAAAAGATCTATCAACCCAGCAACCACGGCTTGGTGATCAACATTAATGGTCCACTATTCGCAACTCCTTCTCCAGAACCCTGTTTGCCCGGTACAGGACCCCTTGGTACGTTCCAGTCCCCCGGGGCACCAATGTTTAGCGAAGAGGAATAGATAGACAGACTTCAAAATGCTCCCGCTCCCTCGGCCCACGACTCCAGTCCTACCCCGTGGAGTCTTTAATTTATTTTGTCTAATAAGAATCAGCATTGGGAAAAGAAGGCCGCCTTGCCCTGGATCCAGGCACAGCTCCGTAGAGAAATCGCAAAAGCTGGGCCAGGTTATTTTTCTCTCCCCAAAGGTCACGCCCGAGCCGGACGCTGGGCCTGGCCTGCTCTGGGGACTGAAAAGGAGCCTGCCGGCCTGTCGGAAACCCTGGGATCCCGCGGCCTGAGTCAACCCAGAACCTTAAGCCGCAACTAGAGCCCCAAGGAGCGGGGTGGGTGCCCTTAGCAAACGCTGCAGCCCAACTTTAGGGCTCCCCCCATCAGGGCTGGAAAAAGAAGTGGGGTGGCAACCGCCCGGCTCTTGTCTCCCCGCAACACACACCCCTGGCAGAAAGACACTCCCAGATCCAAGACCCCCGAGACTGGGATAGAAGGCGCCGAAAAACAGACAACGAAGCCCTCGAGCCTGAAGTAATCAATCCTCTGTGGGAATAGTAAGCCAGGTTTTGCCCCTCCGATTCCACTCAGTGGCTGGAGGCTAAAGGGAGCGGGGTTGGGGGGGAAAAAAAAAAAGGCAAGGAGCCAGGGAAGCTCCTACAGCCCGGAGCCCGGAGCCCGGAGCCCGGAGCCCGGAGCCCGGAGCCTGAAGCCAAGCGGAGGACACAAACTGACGGCGGATTGTGCCGGCTATTTCTTTCCTCCAAAACCCGGGTCCTGACTTCTACAAGGACCAAGGCCCCTTGGGCTGCCCCAGGACGATAACTAAAGGAGGGCTGAGCGCTGGGCACAAACCAAACTCGGGGGACGCCAAGGTGGGGGAGAAGGCAGATGTTCCTCGCCTTTTCGCCCCATGTCACCCAAAGGAGGCAGGTAGTCCTTTTCCTGGGCCCAATTGGGCCCCTGGCTCTCCCACATCGGGAGAAATGCTAGGCGTTTCTCTTTTTCTTGTGCTTCTTTCTCGTTTTCCATCTCTTTCCTAGGGGGGAGCCGCAGCCCAATAGAAAGCCCTCCGTCCTAGGGTGAAAGAGTGTTGCTGCCGGCTCAGCTTTTGCAGCACCAGCCTTAGCTTCTGAACCCCGGACCCAGCGAAGAGCGCTCCAGAAAGTACATAGCTCACTTTCCCCAAAACTTCAAAGAGGAGGTGTGGGAATCTCCAGCTCTGCGTTTCTCCACACACTCACCCCAACCCCGAGATCGTAACTCCCAGTCAAAGCCCGCTCCCTTCTGCGCCATCCCCCCAAGATCTTTCTTCCCGGATCTCTCAAAGCAAGCACGGGTATGAGGTGGTTGATCTGCCTTCTCCTGTTGTCAGTCCACGGCAAGTGGAGGGTTGGGGGGACTGTTGCAGAAGAACTGGGATCAGCATTTGGAGATGATATCGTCTCCCTCTGTGCCCCCTCTCCCTGTCTTGTCCTGCCCTCGTTCCCCTCCGCAAACACCCCTTTCCCCCTTCCCCAGCCCGTGCGCCTACCGTCTCCGTCTCGCCCCGGTCTATGGCTGAGCTGATGGCTGGCGCTTCGCTCTTGGCCCTGCGGTCCATTTCGTCAATGACCCCGTGCACTTCAGGGCCCGACAAGCTGTGGAAGAGCATCTCGGCGGGGCCGGGCCCCCGGGCCGGAGAGAAGAGGAAAACGAGGAGGAAGCTGTGGTTGAGACGCGGGAGAGGGAGCTGGAAGCGCCGCGGGAGGCTGGGGGTGGAGGGAAGGTGGGAGGCGGCTGGCTGGCCCACGAGTGCTGGGGGCTCACCCTGGACCCGAATTCCTCCGGGGGTCGGTTCGCCCTGCGCTCGGGAATGTTAGCGGGCCAGGCGCATCCCTCCTCCCACCGCCTCCCGGGCTGGGCTCTTCTTCGCCCCAGCCCAGCCCCGCCCAAGCCCAGCTCCCCTCAGTGCTCCGGGCTGTCAGCGCTGCTTGGAGCAGCCGGCTGAAGGGAGCGGTTCTTTGCGCATGGTCTGCCCGAGTCCCCTTCCGGACGTGCCCCAGGCCTGGGCACCTACATATCTAGAGGTCTCGGTCACTGAGGGGTAGAATTGCAGGGTATTGGTGAGAAGGGGAGGCTCGAGAGCGGTAGTTAGATGTCGAGCCCCGGGACCTAGGGAGGAGGGCAATGGTCAACGTCCCCTCTGTGTTCCCTCAATCAGCTGGCATGGTCGTTTGGTCTCGGGGTTAGGGGCTAAAGCCCTAGGCTATACACGCTGTGCGAAGCCAGGAGGTAGCAAAGTCTGGGAAGCTGGATTCTCTACCTCCTCAAACTCCGCTGGTGCCTCTCCCAGGGAGGGGAGGGAAGGGGAGGAGTTAGGGAATACCAAAAGACAAGCAAAAGAGAGAGAGAGAGTCCAGGGATGAAGGTAACGATGAGCCCCCTTTCCAAGAGCAACTCCTCCCCCCCAACCTCAAGTATCCCGCGTCTCCAAATGCACCCTGTTCTGCTTATTGTGCCTTTGGCGGATCCCAAGTAGCTGGCCCTCAATGAGAGACGCGTGAG
The DNA here is from genome assembly GCA_023553655.1 of Myrmecobius fasciatus. Taxonomy (NCBI): domain Eukaryota; kingdom Metazoa; phylum Chordata; class Mammalia; order Dasyuromorphia; family Myrmecobiidae; genus Myrmecobius; species Myrmecobius fasciatus. Next base: position 73,125 of record JAJPUD010002636.1, read on the forward strand.
TAACTGGGGAGGAGCAGGGGTAGGAAGGGGAGGACGAAGAGGAAGAGGAGGAGGACGAAGCAGATCAAGAGAAAAGAAGAAGAGGTGGGCAGGAGGAGAAAAGGAGGAGGAGGAGGGGAGGAGGAGGAAAAGGAGGAGGAGGAAGAAGAAGAAAAAGAGGAGGAGCCGGGATGTCTGCCGCTGCCTGGACCTGCTTGGAGCAATCCCCTTAAAGTGCGAGCTAAGCAGCCACCCCAGCTCTGCAGTCCGGGTGAGCACAACCCTGCGCGCCTTTTCTACAGCCTCCTCTGACATCACGTCCTGCCATAGTCCCATTGGCTAAGGGCCGCCTCTGGCCCTCGCAGCTCGTGCTGCCTGGAAGATGGGATGCAGGGGAGGGGTGATGTGATGGATTGGAAAGGGATGGAGTGAGTGGTGGAAAGGGGGGGGGGCGACTGGCTGGTGTCAGAGAGGGAGGGAAAGAAAGAGGAGGTGGTATTGGTAAATTCTAAGCTGCTGATTCCTTCCTGTTTTGACTTTGAGGGAAAGAAAAAACCTTTCACCTCTCTTCTTTTCGCCCATCCCCCCCCCCCATATATTTCTGCAAAAAAGATGTTGAAAGAATCCTCTCTCTCCACCCCTGCTGTGACTACTGCTGAGTGTCCCTTCCCAGTGCAAGGGACACTGTCTGGGTTGGGGGGGGGGTGGTAAGAGTGGGATGAATAAGGAGAGGGAAGGCCCAGCCCCTGAAGCTAGCAGTCAACACAGCTTGAATTTAAACCCATTTCACTTCGGGTTACTGTAGGAAATCCACCAGTTTCCCGCCGCTGGCTGATGGGAACATCACATGATTCATCTCTAACATGAGCTGAACAAGGAAAGGAAGAGCAGGAGAAGGAGCAAAGGCACCAGAAAGGAAGGGAAGGGGAAACCAAATTCCTCAGTCGTTTTATTAGAGGAAATAACTCTTTTCTCTCCCCACTTTCACTCAAAACCATCCCATTCTTAAAAACCCATTCATTTAAGTCCTTAAACTCTTAGAGACCTTCCACACTGTAAGTTACTCCTCAGTGACTGCAGCTAGAGGATTCTTCCTGAAGATCATCACACATCATCTGGGGTAGGGAAAAAATTTCAGAACTTGTAACAAAAAGACCTCCCGTATCTTTCAGTTATTAGCCTCCCGATTGTGGGCAAAGGTAATCACTTCAGCTCTCCTAGTTTACACATCTTTAGAATCATCCTTTATCAGTCTCGAAAGGTTGTTGTGAAGATCAGAAGCAAGTGAAATCAAGGATAAAAAAAAATGTTCTGTGAATCTTACCATCCCCTCTCTCTAAAACTTACATGATACTTACTTTTGTGCCTCTCTTATGTTCCATTCACATTTTATTCTATTTTATGATTATTTGTCTATGTATTCTCTTTTAGACTACAATAATTGGCAAAGACAGATTTTGTTTTACCTGAAATTTTAATTTCTCCCAACGTTTCATACGATGATAAGCTCTCATTGGACATTTAACATTTATTGTGTGAATGTGGACAACAGATGATTAACAAATATGTGTTGACTTAAATATGCAACATAGATGTATTATTCTCCCCCACAAGAGAGGTGCTCTTCCCAGGTCTGCTAGATTTACATACTTCCCCTTTCATGGTCGACTTTCTCCTGGACCTCTGAAAAGTCTCCCCCAACCACTAACTTTGAGATTCAAGGAACCGTTTCTGGGACTCCTGAACTATGAATTAATTGTGTCTATTTATTGGAAGTGCATGAAATTACAAACAAATGTGAATTCATAATCTGGCTGAATTAAAAATAAAATCAGAATATCCAACCCTGATTGGTAGCATTACTAGGAACATTATAATATCACACGCAACACACTCAACACACACACACACACACACACACACACACACACACACCCCTTACTGGAAGGATTCTCCTTTGTATTTATGACATTGTACTAAGGAAATCTATGGCCCTCTATAATGTTTCACTTAAAGTTGTGTTTTCCCTATAATTCATCAATGTGAACACTAGCAACTAGGAAAGTGTATAGCAGAATAAAAAGAGAACTGCATTTAGAATCCAACAATTTAGTTTCTAATCTATACAACCTAATAATTCAGTCAAGTTGCTTTACCTTTCTGACTCAGTTTTCTTATCTATAAAAAAAGACTAGATAGATAATGTTTAAAATCTATTCCAAATTTTAAAAACCTTTTTTAAAATTTCCCTCATGAAGTACATTCTTTTCTAAACTAGATCTCCAGCACATCAGAAGGAAAAATACCTAGCAAAGGTTGGAGTGATTTTTCACACTCATCTACATTTAACATAACCAGTTTTAACTCTGCATGCTTTTAATTCCTAATACAGAGCTTTGTATCTACTAGGCAATCATTAAATAAACATTAAGTGCCTACTATGTGCAAGGCGCTGCGCTAAGCAATGGAAATACCAAAAAAAAGGGGGGGGAGGGGTACACAGAAGACAGACTTCTTTCAAGGAGTTTATCATCTAATATTGCTTGTGCAATGAACGAATGAATGAATGTATACATATTGGGAAATATACATGTGAGCAAGTATTTATAGACATATCTAGTACTATTCCATTTGAAGATAATAGCTTCTCACTAACTAAACCAGGGAAATAATGTAGAAGTCTAAAATAGATTTCTAAAAGTTGAAAAGCAGGTTTTATCATCTATTTTATCTTTTATTTTTCTAGAATCAAACCACCCAGATAGTTTTAAATTTTACAGATTTAGGAAACATGATATAGTGGCATGAATACTGACCTTGCCCTCAAGTAATTTGTGTTCAGGTCCCAACTTTGTCACTTTCCAGCCATGAGGCCACATGCAAGTTGCTTCACCTGATCCTTGGTTTTCTAACACTATTACATGGGAATAACACTATTCCCCTTCCAAAAGTTGTGAAGAAAGCCTTTTGGAAATAGGGAAAAAACTATAGAAGTGTAAGTTGTTGTAAAAATCAGTCTTTAATTTTACATTTTTGGAGTCTAAAAGTCATAGTTTCCATGAAGAGACAGGGTTGAGTGGAATAATTAAACTTGAATGTAATCAAATGTTCTTGTGGTGTCCTAACATAATAAACGAACATCTGGGGGTAGAACAATAACGGCATCCAGTTACATAACCCATATCCTTGCTTATTTTTACCTTTTTATCTTTCCAAGAGAGCAAACTGAAGTTGAGTTATAGCCTAGGGAATTCAGGGTTACCAGTTCTTATTTACTAATATGTACCTTTGCTAATGATATTTTAAAGTTTGATTCTTATTTTTGAATATAGCTACGGGATGAGATTGCTGTCTCCATCCAAATTATTTCTACTTAGAACCCATTAAGAAAGTATGCCATTGCCCTCCAGTTCATAGGCCAGCAACTTTGATAATCTTCCTAAGTAATGTATAAACATGTGAAGACATCCATTCCTGTCTACTGAGACAAAGCAGAGTAATAGACCATAAGCATAGAACTGGTGGTATACATCCTGACATATGAATGGCATTAACATTGTTCAGAATAAAAAGCTGGGTATCATTGTATGATAAGCAGAAAGAAGTGGGGTGTGGGAGGACCTTCCCCCTCCATAATATTGCAAATTATGTTGCCATACGAAATCGGGAGTCCTGAAACCGAAAATTATTCACCACCCCAAAAGAATCACTAAAAATTCTCTCTCTCTCTCTCTCTCTCTCTCTCTCTCTCTCTCTCTCTCTCTGTCTCGTTGCATTTAGTTGATTAGAATAAAATCCCCTTAACCTGTATTTTGTAGTAGGTGACAGGTGAACTAATAGCAGGTCTGGAGTTTCTCTACTCTGGCTCGCCGAGGTAGCGTCATCTTCACTACCATCTGCTACCTACCAGACAAACAGACCAACCACATAATGAGGTACCAGCTTCTACCCAGCTACCGTGACTAAACCAGAACAAAAGAACTCAACGCCTCCTTCAACAAAGGGACACAAGTCTAAGCTGTCTCTGCTAATTGCTGGGTTTCAGGTTGTCGGTTCCAGATTTCAAGTGAGCTGCCAACTTCCACCCGGACTTCCTAGCTGGTGGAGAAAGGTAAAATGGGCTTGAGAACAAGGAAGGAAAGAGATGGATAAAGAAGAGTTTGAAGAGCAAATATCTAGTTAAGCTAATTAAAAAGATGGGGAGATGAAACTGCCCAGGAGAGCAAGGTCATGGTGGGGGGAGTAGGCTACCGAGGAACAAGGGCGGGGGGGATGATTGATAACTCATATATTTTCTTATGTTTCTTTCCATTATTAGGCTGCAATATATGGGACATAGCATAAACTATGAATTAAATCGTAATTGTAGCTTCAGGCGTCTTCATTGTCTGCTATGGTGTTACGTCTTCATGCACGGTGATTGACAAGGTGCAATTAATCATCTTACTCGGTTGTAAATATGGGCACCCTGCTCAGTAGGCATCAGGAAGTGTGTACCAGCAAAGGAAGCAATAGTTGACGCTGATATACCATTAAATCCAAATGAAGCCGTTTCAAGAATGTGTGTTTGGTGTGATGCTGTTATCGTTTATTTCTAAAATACTGTACCAACAGATTTACTTGATTTGCAAGTTAACTACAACATTAACTGGTTTTATTTATTTGGTCGCTCCTTCATTTTTATAGGCAATGATGTTGCTCTGCTTGAATGTGAGACAGTTTGCTTCGTGACAAGCAAGAAGAGCCCAGATCTGCAGCTTCCCCAAGTCTCAGGAGAAAGATTTCCATTTGGTAGCTTCCTGGAGCGCCTTGAAGTGATTACACAAAAGTGCTCACCCTTTCTCTCCCCCCTCCTCAACTCCTTCTGCCCCCAACTGCACTTTTCTGTATCTTTTTACTCTATGAACATCCCAAGTGATCCTTACCCAGTGGATCAGCTTAAACTCAAGGAGAATGAGGAAAGGTAGAGAACTCTCAGAAAATAACTTAGGAAAGGCATGGCGCAGTGGCAAATACTGACGTGGAAACTAGCACACTGCCTTAAAGGAAGGAGGAATGTGTTCTTAGACATGTTTGCAGTAATGAAGGCCAATTTGGCTGTCTGTTTCCTGGGTAAAGTACTTCTCTGTCCTTATCCCCAGCTTGCACAGTTGAGCAAATCATTCTTCTTGCTCACACAAGTAGTTTTTGCCTAAGGAAATGTGTTATTGCTGTCCCCCAACCTCCTTTACCTCACAATAAAGCTGGTGGGAAAAGAAATGGCAACTCTTTTTGGACATCCCAAGCTTTAAAAAAAAAAAAAATAGCCCCTGTTACATATCCTGAATTGGCTTTTGTCTGGCTTCTCTGTCATCTCTTAATCACTGAATATGTATAGGAAAAGACTGCTTATCATGTACAGAAAATGAAACAAAGACACACAACATACTGTAGGAGGCATGTCTTCCGTGTAGATCCAGTTATAATCAAATGTGTTTTCTCTGCTGCTCTCTAGGGCTGCTAATTTTTAAACCAAGTTGGTGGCTAGCCTAGAACATTAGCACTTATCAAAATTATGTTTCAGACAATCCATTCTAGGATTCACTTGTATATCTGATGACCTAAAGAGAAGGGAGGAAAGTCCGATAGGATTCAGTCTCACTAATTTTGACTCTCCTTACCCACCCTACTTCCCCCCTTTCCTTCCCTGGAGACAGAAGGTAATTGCACTTTGGAAGAAATGCACATAGCCAAGGAGGGATCTTAAACCTAATTTAAGAGATTGTCTGGCACCAAACAAGACTTCAAAACCGTATTTTATGTAAGTGGCAAATAAATTCTCTTTGCGAATGTATGCCGGAAGTATAACAGGTACAATCACATTGGATAGAAAATACTGGGATTTTTTTAAAGGCAGGTCCAGTGATGCAAAAAATTTTGATCTTGAATCTCCCGATTCCACACCCTGATCTGAAACACAAGGTCTGTTGTCTTGGGCAAGTAAATTGCTGGTAATGTTCAACTCCATAGCACCTTATGGCTCACAGACCACTCTCTTCACAACAGCTCTGAAGTAGGGAAATCGAATATAATTAAATCCATTTTAGTAACATGAAAACTGAGGTTCAGAAAAGTTCCTCATCTGTAAAATGAGGGGAATAAGCCTTGCAGCTACCTCCTCCAGGAGAGGTTGTGTAAATGAAATGTCTTGTAAACCTTAGAGTGCCCTGGAAATGTGCTTTGTTTTAATATTCTTCCCATTTTACAGGCAAGAACTTCTCTGACCTTCCATCTTCTCGCCAGTAAAATCCAAATAATAATACTGGCTTCCTCTACCTCATCAGAAAGTTGTGAGAAAAGTCCTTTGGAAATATTAAATCACTCTAGAAACAGGAGGCATCGTTATTGTTGTTTTCTCTCAATTTACAGATGGGAGACCTCCTCTCCCAGCTCTCAGTGTTCTTATCTCTATTTCCTGCTTCATGGGACTTTTGAGGTATAAAAAGATGGTAAAAGGTTGTAAGCACAAACTATTACCTATCAGCACCGTCATTATCATTATTTTGCTATCTCATTAAATCCTACTATCTTTAGGACATGAGGATGAACAAATGATTTGGGACATAAGTGGGTGCAGCTATATCTTTTGCAGAAATCAAACTGTTGGTAGCTAACTCCCTCTCTTTTTCTCCTACAGCTAACAGAATAATTCTAAAACTGCTTCTCTGGGTGTCATGAGAGCAGGATGGGGAACTCATTGCCCGGCCCTCTCTCTAGGGCCCTGTTAAGCTTACTGAACTTAAAATCAAACAAGAAGTGTGAAAGAAAGGTTTGAACAAGATGCGTGTCAGGGACGTGAAGGTTGGAAGCCTCTTTTCCCTTTCTTTTAGTAACAGATATTAATATTGTATTCAATAGTATAAAAAGGTAGGGACTGGGGAGAGGCTTTTGCTCATATGCAATTTTGTCAAGGTTTTTATCTATGATTATGATTCCAGATGTATAAACTCCCAGAGGAGAAGAATGAAGGGAGGCTGGCATGTGACATGTGTTTTAAGGTGTTTGGCACCGTTTCCCAAAGTGGTGACAAAATGCTCATTTTTATTACAGTGAATCGGTAAAAGAAATATGAATTCAGAGGTCACTGGTTGTATACTGCAGCTAAAGGATTTACTATTATTGTGTGTGTGTGTGGAGAGAGGGGGGAGGGAGGAGGGCTGTTAGCTGAGCCTTGAATCATGTTATCAGCATTGTACATCTGTCATATCAGATAATACTTAAAAAAGAAGAATTTTAACAAACGACCCCCGAGCTAATTGTGCCCCCCACTTAATTTTGCTGCAAAGATGTACCTTTCCCTGAAAGTGAGGAAAGCAAATATTTCAACAAGATGTCTCTTTTTTTCCTACGGTTGAGGCTGTGACCAGCGTTTTATGCTAACTTATTTTTAATCTAGTCCAGAATACTCCCGAGTCCTTTAATGACCATTTTGCTAATCTGGTTGCTATACAAGACTTTATAGTCCAAGCTTAAGTAACTACAATAAATTTCTTCACACGGAAACACCTCTTGCTTGGGGGGAAACAGAAAGATTTTTTTTTTTTTTTTTTCAAACAACCAGGCTATTTTGACTCACGGAAAACTATTATGTCTAAATACGTAGAGGGTGATTTTACGCTGGAAAGTTCCCCGATTCCCCCATCCTACCCCCACCCCCCAGGCTCTTCCTACTCCCGCCACAGTATCAACCATTCTTCTGACAGCAGGGTACCCCAAACTCCATTTCCAGGCAAACCTTCCCCCATAAACCTTTTACGAGTTCCAGATCCACCAATCCGAGAGACGTCTAGGGCCGCCCTGATTGGATATAGTGTGGGTTTGGTAAACATTTCTACATAAAAAGAAGGGTTTGTGGCAGAAAGACGCGGCGACCAGTACCTCTTTCTGATTCATAATCTGAGGGTAGAATGTGGTTTAGTCTTCCTTGCTGGGGGCCTGGGCGGGGAAGGGATTAAATAGAGAGGAGGGGGGTAGCGGTGTTAACTAGCCCCCACATCTAACTACAGCAAATACTAGAAGTGCGTGCGTGTCTGGGTGTAGAGAAAGCCGGACGATGTATACGTATACGATGTGGCCAAAACAATATCTCTTTTGGCTTCTAAGCCAACTGCACTGGATTTACAGCGCGTCAAATTCCTAACACAAATCAGGCTCCTTTCGTGCAAGGAAGCTTCCTTCTTTGGAAGAAATTGGGAACATTTTCTATTTTATGGGTGCGTTTAAGAGAGTTGGGGGTTGGGAGGAGGGGAAAGGCCAAGGGAGGGGGTTGGGATGGGAAGTCGAGGTGTCATCTGTAGCAAATCTGTCCACAGCTGAACTGCTGGGAGCTGGGGAGTGTTGAAGGGAATCCTGAGACACCCACATTCTTTTGTTCATCCTTCATCCTTTCACAACCGTCCCTCCTCACCTGAACACCCACGATGGACAACAGAACTATTTTGTTTTTTGTTTTGTTTTGTTTTGGGTTTTGTTTTTGTTTTGGTTTGGTTTGTTTTTTTGGTCTTTTGGTCTTTTTGTTTTATTCTGTTTTTATAATTAAAGAAGACTTCAGGTAGATATATTTGGGGCGGTCATTGCCATCTCTGGTGAGGTTTAATTGTTTTCCGCGTTTGTTGATTTCCAAGAAATCCACTCCCTCACATTTTTATTATTATATTAATTAAAACAAGGAATGTTCCGGGGCGATTATCTTTTCATGGATGAAAATCATTAATGACCCTTGCAGGTATATGGGAAATACTGTTTGGTTAATTTCCTATAGGCTAATTTCCTCAGGCATAAATAACATGGATGAGTTAAAAAAAAAAAACAAAAAACCTGACACTTTGCAATAAAACACAGGAACTAATTGTAATAGCATTCTGCTGATTCCCTACATGAAATATCGTATTTATAATCAAACTTCCACTCAATTTGTATATGAATTACAGGTAAAAAATCTTCTCCAGTAAATTTTTTTAAATAAAAGAAATAAAAGATTTAATTGTCAACAGACACCACTGAAATTTGCTCTTTTTGTGGATGAGATATGTTTGTTGTCCAGGTTTGTTTTACAATCAATACATTTAAACTCTTCTAAGTGAAAATGGTTCCATGTAACCAGATTCATTTGATATTTGCAAGATATCTGGTCATTTAATATTTATTCTCCATTTCCGTGAGCTTCTATAATTATACCTATCTATTTTGCATTTATTACTCTTTGCAAACACTCCATTATTCACTTTCTTGTGCTTATTAAATAGTACCACCTGCACCAAATCCGAGAAAGCTTTGCCCTCAATCTGCCCCAGCTAAAGAACCTCCACAACCTATTATCACTCTTTGGAGGTCAATAGAACACTGGACGATGGTACAGGTCTGATAACAAGAAAAAGCATCAACATTATCAGGACTGGTTTCTCAACATGTTTGAAGCCAAAACATTATAGATATATAAAATACACCTTTTACCAAGTATCTGTCCTATCCTCTGTCAGGAAACAGCATTTAGCAAGTCCTTTAATTAATTATTTTTGGTATGTCACCAAAATGTTTATGGCACAAATGTCCTTACTCACAAGAGTAGTCAATATTTTGTGGAAGGGATCTTTGCTGCTGACCACCTCAGAACTGGTTCTAAAAATCATCTCCAAGAGAAAGCACAAAAATATAGGAAAGTTCTGCCTTGGGAGCTCATTTCTCTAAATGATATTCATTCAGAGAAAAAAGGAAGAGAGGAAGGTAGAAATAGTTGGGGGTGTGTGTACTAAAATAGTGAAACAAAATAGAAAAACAATAGCAAACAAGAAACAAAGTTTGGAGGAAAGCATAGATTTTCCCACAGAGATACTTTCTCCCCCTCCCCATTGTTGTTTTTGGTTCTGGTTAGTTGGCTTCCTACTTTGTTAGCAAACTACTCATCCAAGTGGTGGTGATTTTAAAGAAAACACACACACAAAAAAAATAAGAAAACAACACATACAAAAAATGCCTAGTTCCACAAAACTCACTGTGGTATGTCTTTTAAAGTATCCCCTGCCTGGTTCAATACACTACTTATCTTTAGTATTGTCAACAGCTCTCCATGTAGGACAGATTAATTAAGTGGCAGGTCAGACACAATGAGGTGAAAGGGCAGTTCCACCCAATCAGGACCATTTCTTCAATTTTATGTATAAGGAACTCTTGTAGGGGGAGGGGAGGTGCCACTTTTAGTCCCTAGAATTTGATCAAAAGAAATGTAAAAAAAAAAAAAAATCTACACATGATCATGGATATGGGGACCGTTTGGGCCATCAACTTAAGAGGAAGTACTATATACATTTTAGTTCAGTCTAGCTGAATAGGCAAATGTGTAAATACTTCATATTTTTCAATCAGATGAAAAGACTATTTGTTGAAACATCTGGAATTATATACATACATATATATATAAAATCACACATCTTATTTGTGATAATGTTTCCTGGGGGAGATTTAAGGCTCTCCAGTGGTCTTCAACATGACCCTTCTTCAAAAGAGCTAGCCAGGGCTTCCATGGCAGCTTCACAAGCAACATGATGAAATCATTAAACGAAAAACACATCCCTGGCTGTCTGTATGGTAAAGCCTCATCCACAGGCAGGTATCCCTCCCTATGCTCAAACCCTTATAGAGTTAATTTTCAATTTCAGGGAAGATTCTGAGAAAAAGGAGAAAGAGGGGAAGAATGAAAGGAGGGGCGAGGAAAGGGAGGGAAGGAAGAAGTAAGGAGGGAGGGAGGGAGAAAGAGAGAGAGAGAGAGAGAGAGAGAGAGAGAGAGAGAGAGAGAGAGAGAGAGAGAGAGAGAGAGATTTTGTAGAACCTCATATTTTGAATGCAATCAAATTTTGGATCTGCTCTAGGTGAATGTGGACAAGTCATTTCACCTCTATCAAATTCTTCATCTATAAAATGGAGACAATAAAAATTGTACAACCAGTCTCACAGGGTTATTGTGAGGGAAAAGCACTTTGTAACCCTTAAAGTTTGTGATTACAGGGGGTTCAGATCCTAATCCTTATACAGTATCAGGCTGAATGTCTTTGGGCAAGTCATTTCCCCCTAATTTGAGCCTTAATTTCCTCACCTGGTATATGAAAACAGCAATCCTTGTACACAGGGTTGTAAAGGGAAAAGGTATGTTTAAACTAAGGTTTACAAATGTTTAAGCTCTATAGAAATGGGAGCTATTATCATTCAGCCCATTTATAGGTCATCTTTAAAGCACCCTTTCTCCCTCATTACTTCCTAAATATAACCACTGATCAATAAAAAATTAGTTAATTGGGAAAGATCATGTGGCAAACCAGCAACCTTTTCTTAATATAAAAATTGAAAGGTTTTAAGAGTTTTATACAGTCTACAAAACCAGACATTAAATCTCCTCGCATCTTTTTATCACTTTCAGTCCCAGTTGTAGTGAGTGTCCAAAATGTTGCTTCAAGTATAGAGGGATCATGGACATGCCCTTAAAACAGAGGAAGGTTTAAAGACCAGGAGCAAACCTAGACTCAGAAATGTGAAGTGGGCCCATCTTTTTTTTTTTTTTTTTTTT